>JADXDR010000180.1:172485-190463 GCA_025026875.1 Chlorella ohadii
GCGGCGGCGGCAGCCGGCACCGGCGGCAGGGGTCGCGAGGGGAGGTGTCCGCGCCGCAGCCCATCCGCGGCAGCGAAGCTGCTGCTGCAGCGGCGGCTGCTGAGGGTGGCAGCTCTGGCCACTGGGCAATCGCCGGGGAGGGCAGCAGCAGCAGTGCGGTGGGCGGGAGGCCAAGCAGCGCACCCGGCCCTTCCTTCCACGGCAGCTGGCCGCCGCCGNCGGGGCTGCAGGCCAGCAGCAGCAGCGGGCATGTGGATGAGGGGCACGTGGTCAGCCCTGGCAGCAGCCGCAGCAGTTCGCTGTCCCTCAAGAGCCGGTTGGCCTCGCTGCGCCTCAGGTAGGGGTGCAACACAGGGATTGAGCCCAGGCTTCCTTGCCATGCTGGGTTGTGAAGGGTGCTGGCCGGCGGGAGAGTGTGGCTTGCTAAGCATGCTCGCCATTGCCCTGAGCTGTCGCTCGGCACGTCACATGCTTGGATGCCACTCAAATGTCGCCTGTCGCGCCTGCCGCAGGACCACCAAGGAGCTGAAAAGCCTGTTCTCACCGGGCAGCAGCGGCGGCGGCGGCGGCGGCGGCGGTGCTAACGACCGACGTGGCGGCAGCGGCGCGGCGGCGCAGCGTTAGGCGGCGCCCGGTACGGCGAGGCGCGCTGGCTGCAGCCAGGGCTGGCGGCCTGCTGCTGCCCCACCCCAGCCCATGTCACACTACRTCTGCTCCCGTRTGATTCGCACAGTCTGAATGTCTCAATCTGTTGAGTGTTGGCCTGCCCGGCGCYGCCTGCCGACMGCGGACCGCTGTACCACCACCCACCCAGTCCTGCCCGCTCCCATCAGCATCGCTGCTCAGGAAGGCCGCGGCTGGCCCTGTTGTTCTTGAGGCTCTGATCGCACGGGAGGTGGGGGKGCTGCYGGTGCCTCCTGACCGCAGGTTGGAGGGGCCGGGCTGCGGCACCCCAAGGGCCTGCCAGCACCCCAAAAGTCGTGTGCATGTCATTTCCACGTCGCGCAATGGCATTTGGGCCTTGCGGCTCTGTGCGGTCGGGCATGGGCCAGCAGCGAATCAGTCTACTGGCAAACGGGCCGCCGCCGCTGCTACATTTGCGCTCGGGCAGCCACCCCACAGGCTTAGCACCACTGCAACCGGCCCAGGCTCGCACACCACTCTCCCACCGCTTTGGGCGCGCAGTATGGACGCCCTGCCCCTTCCTCTGTCGCTCTCTGCTTGATAGCCGTCGCACCGATGTGCCTCATATCCGTCAGCAGCGGCCAGGCGGCCTTCAGACGCAGCGCCAGCCTGCTAGACTTTGGCGAGGGCTCTACAGAGCGCCTGGAGGGCACCGGTGAGCCCCTGGTTGGCGCAGACAGCATGCTGGATTGGCACGTGAAGGGCAGGCCAGCTGCGCGAAGGGACACCTGCCGGCCAGCGGCGCCAACTTTTGATCTCCCTCCACAACGGGGTGTCTATCGGTTCTCGCTGCAAAGACCGAGCTCCCAGATCACACGTGGCCCTTTGAAATGCCCAAACCAAACAGACACCCGCTGTGGAGGCGGGCCGCCCGGTCCTTCCCGCGCCGCCCGTCAGGGACCTCTTTGTGGCCTGCCGCGCGGGTCAGAACACATTAATAGGTTCGTGGAAGGCCATGGAAGGGCGCCGCCGCGCCGCCGACGCGGTTGGAGGGCCGCCGCCCCGCCACTGCCCTGCCGCCGCCTCCAGCCGCCAGGTTTGCTTTAGGTCCGCCAGCTTCTTTTCACCACCTTAACCTGCCACGCGAATGCCACTACAATGTTGCACTCGAAAGCAACTACTCTAGTTGCGTAGAGACGCCGACTGCTGCCAGGTAAGGCATGCCGATCGGCAGCTTGCGGGTGGCAGTCAAGCTTGCTGAGTCACATGCGGTTGTGAACGGTGCGCACCACCTGACTGGAGCAGCTGATCACCTTGAGTCTCAGGCTCTTAGCAAAAGTCGCACCACGTGGTTGCCGCCGCACAGTCACAGCATCCTTCCAGACCGCCGCACCATCAGCTGTTTCTGCTGGTGCGCATTTGTATGTGCGGCTGCGCTGCGGCAGCTGGCAGCTGCGATTGGCTGGCAGCATATCCGGACCTGGCTCATCCAGTCCAAGCTGGCTACTCAGCCCTCCACGGCAACGGCTGGGGGCAGGCAGCCCAGCATGCCATCACTCTCGGAACAGCAGCCCTCCACTGCCGCCGCTCGTGCTGCGCTCGTCCAGGCTGCTGCGACGGTCGGATGGCAGCCAGTCATGAGCAGCCGTGCCTCGGAATCGATGGCCCCATCAACCAGCATGCGGGTGGGGTATCCGCTGGCAGGGTGGCGATCAGTTGCAACAGCAGGTTGCCAGGCAGTTGCCGCATCTACAGTGCCTAGTGGTGCAATGAATGCAGGCTGCGCTGTGCGCTGTTGACTGCTGACCCCGCAGGGCAAGGGTGCAATAAAGCAGGGCATCGGCATGTCATATGGGAGCAAGCAGCCTGTTCATTGAGTGTGCCAATATAGTTTCTGTGCAACCGCCTTAGCTCGGCCTGCTGCCTCTGCTGCTGCTGTTCCGGGGCCAGCTCTTCTACCGCCACCGGCTGGGTTGCAGGGCCCGCAGCAGCAGCAGCAGCGAGCGAGTGACGGAAGCACGTGGTATTAGGTGGGAGGGGTGCAGCGCGGGGATTGAGCCCAGGCTGCGTTGCCATGGCTGCGATTGTGAAGCATGGTAGGCGGTGCTGCGCTGCAAAGAGAGCATGGCATCTGCAGCCCCCGTTGCCAGCACCAGGATATGACACTTGTTGTTTTGCTCTCAGCTGGCTGCTTCTTGCCTGGATGCCACTCAAGCTCGCTCCGCCTGCCGCGCCTGCCGCAGGACCACCAAGAAGCTGAAAAGCCTGTTCTCACCGGGCAGCAGCGGCGGCGGCGCGAACGACCGGCGTGGCGGCAGCGGCGCGGCGGCACAGCGTTAGGCGGCGCCCGGTGCGGCGAGGCGCGCTGGCTGCAGCCAGGGCTGGCGGCCTGCTGCTGCCCCACCCCAGCCCATGTCACACTACCTCTGCTCCCGTTTGATTCGCACAGTCTGAATGTCTCAATCTGTTGAGTGTTGGCCTGCCCGGCGCAGCCTGCCGACTGCGGACCGCTGTACCACCACCCACCCAGTCCTGCCCGCTCCCATCAGCATCGCTGCTCAGGAAGGCCGCGGCTGGCCCTGTTGWTCTTGAGGCTCTGATCGCACGGGAGGTGGGGGAGCTGCAGGTGCCTCCTGACCGCAGGTTGGAGGGGCCGGGCTGCGGCACCCCAAGGGCCTGCCAGCACCCCAAAAGTCGTGTGCATGTCATTTCCACGTCGCGCAATGGCATTTGGGCCTTGCGGCTCTGTGCGGTCGGGCATGGGCCAGCAGCGAATCAGTCTACTGGCAAACGGGCCGCCGCCGCTGCTACATTTGCGCTCGGGCAGCCACCCCACAGGCTTAGCACCACTGCAACCGGCCCAGGCTCGCACACCACTCTCCCACCGCTTTGGGCGCGCAGTATGGACGCCCTGCCCCTTCCTCTGTCGCTCTCTGCTTGATAGCCGTCGCACCGATGTGCCTCATATCCGTCAGCAGCGGCCAGGCGGCCTTCAGACGCAGCGCCAGCCTGCTAGACTTTGGCGAGGGCTCTACAGAGCGCCTGGAYGGCACCGGTGAGCCCCTGGTTGGCGCAGACAGCATGCTGGATTGTTGGCCTGGCTTGCAAGTGGAGGGCGAGGCCCGCAGCGGAGGAGGCCGGGCCGCTCAAGACCTCCGCGCCTCCCCCGCCCGCTTGCAGTGGGTTTAAAGTCCAGTCAGTCCCTGGGCGACCTGCTCAAGGCACGCGCACAGGCGCTGGGCGACCTCCCAGGCCACGAGCGGTGAGGCTGTGGGCCGCTCGTTCTTGCTGGTCGCCTGGCAACCCACCAGCCGGCCGTATCACAATTTCTGGTAGATCGGCGGACGGTGGGTCTGCAAGCCGGCCTGCAGCCTGCGCAGGAGGCGGGAGGGGGGGTCGCAGGCGGTGCCGGTGCCCGCCGCCCGCCTTGCGTGCCGCTGCGGCCCGGCTTGCCCTCTCTCAATCACACATCCCCTCTTGTTTTTCCTGCCTGCAGGTCCGACAGCACGCAGAGCAGCAGCAGTGAGGCGGGGCGCAGCAGCCCTGTTTCAGGGTACGAGCCGGTGCTGCGCTCGCGCTCGCCGTGCGCAGTGCTCTTCCCTACTGAGGAGCCTGCCCCGCCAGCAGCTGCCCTCTTTGCGCCGCAGCCCGCAGCCCCCGCGCCAGCGGTGCTGCAGCAGCAGCCCGCGCAGCAGGTGCCGCAGCAGCAGGCCAGCCAGCAGCAAGCAGCGCTCCTGCCGCCGCTGCCGCCCGGCCGGCCCCTGGCGCGTGCTAGCCCGCTAATGGAGGGCCGCAGCCCGCTGGGTGCTGCAGCAGATGCCGCCGCAGACAGCCCCTTTCTGGGCCTAGAGTCAGCAGCTAACTTCAAGGAAATAGAAGTGCCGGCGTCCGGCAGCGGCCGTGCCTCGGCGCTGGGCTCCGCATACGGACTGGGCTCCGCATACGGACTGGGCTCCAGCTCYCTGGGCGGCCGCAGCGACAGCTCKGCGAGCGCCCAGGCGCTGGCAGCGGCGGTTGCGGCGGCAGTAGCAGACGACCCGATCTGTGCGGCAGCGGCCTCCCAGAGCCTGTTTGCCAGCGGTGGGGCGGCGGCGAGCGGCGCGTGGTCTTCCCCCTCGACAGCCTCTGGCAGCAGCGGCGCGCTGGCCGCCGAGGCCGCCGCGCCCTCCGCCTCGCCCTTTGCGCGGCTGAGCCTGCAGCAGCACCCCAGTGTGATTGCGCCCTCCAGCCTGCTGCAGCAGGGGGTGCCGCTGCCGCCGGGCATCCCGTCCAGCGGATCCTCTGCTAGCAGCCCCACCGGCCCAGGCGCACACTCCCGGGCCGGGTCCATGAGTGAGCTGAGCCGCCGAGGCTCGCTGGATGGCTGGGGCAACTCGTCGCACCTGTCGGAGGGGCACGCAGCAGAGGAGCTGTTTTACCGGCTCAACCACGCCAGGCAGACCGTGGAGTTTGTCAAGCGCCAGGTGGGTGCTAAAAAATGGGCTGCTGTGGGTGCTGCTTGATGCTTGTACGGGTGGCAGGGAGCGGCCTTGCGGCTTGAGGCAAGCGCGACTGCGGGTGCCAACCGCTGATTGACATTCGCACAGCATCTGCCGTGCGCGTGCAGACCAAAGTTGTTGACCCATCCCTGTGCTCACATGCCCACCCCTTTGCCCCCCTGCTATATGCATTGCAGGCAACCGCGTTTTCCCAGCTGAACAAGACGACCATGGGTGTCTGGGAGGCGCTGGAGCTGCTCAACACGCTGCGCGAGTGAGTGCCCGCTGCGCTGTGCTGTGCTGCGCTGTGCTGCGCCTGCTGTGGTGCCCTGCCTGCTCCGCTCCGTTGCGGGCAATGTGGGGCCGCCGCTCGCTTGCCGAGACAAGCTGCAGGCAGGCTGGCCCGATGCACACCTTGGGCGGGCACTCACATGCAGCCCATCCCTGCTGCCCTGTACCCTTTAGGTATGAGACGGCTCTGCTGGGCGGCGCCGAGGGCAGCAACCACGTCACCCCAGACATGCCGCTGCTGGAGTATGCGCTGCAGGTGGGCTGCCAGCTTAGGTGGACTCCCAGGCAGCCGGCATGCTGGGCTTCCAGGCAGCTGGCTTCGACATGGGCCGCTGTGGCTGAGGCAGCATGCCGCCTCGCTGGAACCCGGTATGAGCGTGTGCCCCCCATGCTGTCGGCGCACCACACATTCGCCGCTCACGTTCTGTACAGCCGCCAACCAGCTANCCCTGCCCCTGCCCCTGCCTNCAACAGNGTGCCGAGGCNGTGCCGGGCAGCCTTCCCGGATGAGGACTTTATGCACCTGGCGGGCCTGCTGGCGCCACTGGGCAAGCTGCTGGCGCACGCCAAGTGAGCGCGCACCTGCAGCATGCAACTTTGTTTGTGATGGATCAAGTGTGCTCGGTTGACTGCCGGGCATGCGGAGTGGAGGCAAAGCAGCCTGGGTTCAAGCGCCAGCCTGCTGGCCTTCCCTGCATGCGCCGCCGCTGGTCTGGAAGCTGACCCCACGACACAATGTGCCATTGCTCTGCAGGTTTGGCGCAGAGCCTCAGTGGGCCATCTGCGGAGAGACGTACCCGGTGCGTGGCGGTGGCTTTCAGCCTCACGTGTAGTGGTTGAACAGCTGCCTGCCCTGGCACTGCAGCCCTGCCTTGCGCCTGCTAGCTCGCTCATCACTGCTGCAGCAGCCCCTGAACATACTGCACACTTCTCCCTTCGCTGCCGCAGGTGGGCTGCCGCTTCCACCCCGCGGTGCGCCACTCCCAATACTTCTCGGCCAACCCCGACCGCCGCAAGCGCCTGTACTCGTCCCCCACTGGTGCGCACGCTGGGCGGCCGGGCTGCAGCACGGCAGCGGAGCTTGTGCAGCAGTGTGGGCAGCTGGCAAACGCGCTGCTTGCGGCACAGTGGCTGGTTTGCAAGTTTGCAAGGCCACAGCACGTGCCTGCCACGTGCTTGCTCCTGTGATGCACGCCGCACTCACTCTTGCCTCGTCCCCACCCTCCCCTGCGACTTGCAGGCGTGTACCGTGAGGGTTGTGGCCTCGGAGGCGTGTTGATGAGCTGGGGCGCCGGCGAGTACGTGCACATGGTGCTGCGCCTCAACCGCGTGCCGCTGCCGCCCGAGGCCCTCTTCTGCGTCAGGCAAGCCGCCAAGGGCCGAGGCTGAGTTGCGCTTGCAAGGTTGCCTGTGCCTCCCAGCGCGGGAGCTGCAGGCGTGCCTCGGCCCGCATTTGTCTGCGTGTCATGCAAGCCGCTGCTGCGACGGCCTACAGCAAGCTGGGCACACTCTAAGGACTGGCGCCCTGCTGGTTGCTGACCTGTGCTGCCCCTGCCGCCCACTCATGTCCTCTGTTCTGCAGGCACCAGAAGCTGCAGTGCGTGTTCCGCACCGGCGGCCCCTACCAGGAGCTGCTGTCGGAGTTTGACCGGGTGCAGCTGCCGCGCCTGGTGAGCATCAAGGGGCTCTCTCTGCATGTTCATGCTGCCCCTGCTGCCGAGCAAAGCTGGCTGCCGCAGCAACATGCGGCTGGCTGGTACGCTGGTTCTTTGTCCTGCTACTGCGTGCATGCAGCTGCACTCCGCTCCACAGCCGGCAGCCTGCCCCCCTTTTGACACTGGCGCACCCACCCTGCTGCCATCCTCCCCCCCCTCCTCCCCCTCTCTGTTCAGTCAAAGTTCCAGAGCTGCTGCGAGTACAGGCGCACGCCGCGTGCCACACCGCTGCTGGTGCCCACCGCCAGCGGGGAGCTGACTGCAGAGGGCGAGCCCCAGATGCAGGTGCGGTTGCACACGTTCAGTTGGGGGGCTACATGCTGCGCTTGCTTGGGCGGGGGCCCTTTGCTCTCCTGTTTGCGGACGCACCGCAGCTGTGCTGGGATGCAGCGCTCAGGGGTTGCAGACCTGGCCGCTGGCATTGCCCAGCTGGTATCGAAGGAGGGCTTCAGCCACCTTCTTACCGCCCGCTTCCCACTGACTCACCCCTGCTCCTCTTCTCCCYCCCTCCCACCCATCTCCTGCAGGTTGCCCCGGAGCTGAAGGCGTATTACGACCGCCTGCTTGCCAAGTACATCCCCCAGGGAGTGCTGCGCTGGTGAAGGCGTAGCACATGTCCCAGGGAGTGCTGAGCTCGTGCGGCTCAGCGCAGCCATGCGCCGGCAGCCCTGCTCGTAACTGCCCTGGTGCGGCCTGGCTCCCCGCCTCACCGCGCCCGGCAAGCCCAGCGCGCACCACCGCTGCTTGCGCCTGCGACTGACCCGCGCAGCCCACGGCTGTCCCATGGCTGGTTCGCTCGTGCTGCTTGAGGCAAGCCGCCGCCGCAGTTGTGCGGCCCCGTTTTCTTTCCCCTCGACTTCTTTTTCCAAGCGCCACAACAACCCCGCAATTTCGTTCCACGTCCATCCCCCCCTCGCCCCCCACTGTATTTTTGAAGGCGGGCAGCCTGCCCCCTTCGCCTCGGCCACACCAGACCTCACCCCCCCTCGTCACCAGTACACCAATTTGCTGCCCTCGGAAGTGCCCGGTTTGTGTCACCCCACCCGTGTGTGCGCTCAACAGAACTTACATCCGCTCGCCGCCGCCCCGCCCCTCTGCCCTGTGGCCGGCGGGGCGCGGCGGGCGGAGCGATTTTTAGGCGCGGCCTGCTCTGCTGTGCTCAGGCCCGCCGCCGTGCCCATTCGGGAGCGCTCCCCATTTTGAACCGCGGCAGCCCGCGGCAGCCCCGGCCATTGCGGCCGCCCTTTCTTGTTTGCCTGCGCTCTCCCTCCTTTTCAGAGTTCCCGCATGCCCTGTACCCCCTGCAGGCTGCTTTCAAGAGCCACGCTCGCTTCTTTCCCTGCTGCTCACTCATCCTTTGCCTCTGAGAAGATTCCCCAACAGAAATTCCTCCCCAGCTCACTGAGCAATGGACGGCCCCGGCCCTCCTCCATATGCGAGCAGCGCACCAGGCCACTGGCGCGCCTCGCCCTCTCTCTCCCCGCCTCTTGTCCCACCTCTTCCCTGCCTCTGCACGCTTTTGTCGAAGAGCTGCCACCTCCATACTATTGTCGCCACCTTTTGAGCGCTGCTCTTTCCCCTGACACTACCCGCACGGCCCGCACAGGGGGCTGGCCGCCTGGTGCCGCCCCCCCTTCGCCCTGCATTTCATGCACGCCACTCCCTACACACCACCAGCCCATTTTATTTTCCCAGCTGCCAGCACTGACGATACGAGTTGATTCGATGAAATGCACCCCGCTCCCCTCGAGTGGATGCCGGCTCCGGCTCAAAACCTGGCTTGCGCATGTTTTGGTCGCAGACACACGAACCATTGTGCCTCTCTCCCCTTTTCAGTCCAGCCCCCCCTGCCATGTAATCCGATGCATAACAGGGGTGCCGAGAGCCGAAGGGAAAATGGGGGCGGAAGGGCGGAGCAAGGGGATGAAATGCTGAGCCAGTGCGAACAAATTGGGGTGGGGCGGACGCGGAAGTGAACAGATCAGTCGTTGTGGGTGGAGCAGGCGGCACTGCCTGGTGGCATCTGCATCATGCACAGGGCTGCCAATACTTGAGCAGGCTGCTGCGTCCGGGCGCAGGCATCCTTATGCCCCAGGCTGTGCCGTGCTGTGCGGTGCAGCGGTTGTGATTTACGCGTACACCTTGCCCTTCACGCGCTCCAGAATCATGTCGTCTGCAACAGGTGGGTAGGTGGGCAGCAGCAGCTGAATCAGAAATCAGGATACAGCGGTGTAGTCGGGCTCCCTGCGGTATGCCGCACAACCCAACGATAAGAGATTGCAACTGAAACACAGTTATCTGCTGCTGCTCACGGTAGGGGCGGTGTCTGGCACAGAATCACATTTACAGTAGACTGGTGCAGCAGGCTCACCAGCGGTGTAGTCGGGCTCCTTGCGGTAGGTGCCGCGCCCAAAGTCCTTGTCGTAGCTGTCCTGCAGGCCCTCCAGCAGGCCAAACTCGGGGGCCCAGTCCAGGTCGGCCATGGCCTGCAGGAGAATAGGAAATTTGTGGGTGGCGCAGCAGGGAGTACAATATAGAGAGCAGGCGTTACAGCTTACAGCGGCCGAGCTGAGGGGCAACCCGTGGCGTGGCGTGTCTCGCATGTGATATGCTTCCTGCCTGCATCCTGCCTCAGCTGGCCCTCTCACCTTGTCGATGGAGGCGAAGAAGTGTTGGTCGCGCATGGGGAAGGCCTTGGACTTGCCAAAGTCAAACTCTGCAGAGGGGCGGAGGAACGGAGCGCAAATAAACAATAAGCCAACAGTGGCAGGCGAGGGATGGCCGTCTGCAAGGAAGCTGAGATACAGAGCCCTTGCAGGCAGCATTGCGTGCTTGTCATTGCCGGCAGGCCAGCACGGTGACTTCAACCCTGATCTATTTGCGCCATGCAAGCTGCCCCCCCCNAACCACTCACCCTTGGGGTTGTAGTGCACAATTTCGGGCTCGCGGAAGCCCATGGCCGCAGCGCACGCCTTGGCCAGGCCGTCAAAGGTCACAAACCTGCGAGGAGGGGGGCNATGGGGAAAGATGCATGGGTGAGAGGAGGAACAGCCGGGCGGGCTGGGGCCGGCAGTGGCGCAGACGCGCGCCTGGACAAAGCAGGCAGCCAGCCAGAAAGACCACAGCGCACACACAGCGCAGCGCAGCACAGCGCAGCACAGCACAGCACTGCACAGTGCTCACCGCTCGCCGGAGATGTTGTACACCTGCCGCGCCGCCCGCGGGTTGCCCAGGATCTTGACAAACGCGGAGGCCAGGTCCTTCACGTGGCCCAGCTGCGTGACCTGCAGATTTAATATTGGGCAAAATGAAAACCAGGGCAGCAACCGTTTGAGAGACAGGTAGTGCAGCAGAGGAAAACAAGCAAACACGGCTGCTGTATGGTCTCCAGCCTTGGGCGCCCATGATGTGCATCGCTCACCACCCCCCCTGCCTGCAGCACGGCACCGCCAGGCCCGCCCTCCTTTGAACCACCCCCAGTTGCAACAGAATCAACAAGTAGCGCGCACCTGCATGCCCGAGTTGGGCACGCAGATGGGGCGGCCGGCCTTCAGGCGGTGGAAGAAAAACTCCTCAACGGGGTTGTAGTTGAGCGGACCCTGCGGGGCGGATGCAGCGGCGTTTGGAGGCGATTTGTGAGCGGTCGGGAGGCGCATTTCATGCCTGAAATGAAAAAACGGTTGTGGGCTGTGAATGTGGGAGGTGATGTGGGGTAGAATGGGAGAGTGTTTGCAGCGACGCGACGCATGGGCGGGCGCAGCGCCGCCAGCGCCGCCGCCGCCGGCCCCACCGCTGCACGCCCTTCAGCTGCCTCACTCCGGGGGCGAACTTTCCTGCTGCAGCCAGCGGCAGCTGAAGCCCCACAGCAACAGATGCAAGCCATGCAGAATGCAGGTGGCAATAGGCAGGCAGCGCACTCACGTAGATGTACACGGGGCGCACGCTGGTCCAGTTCACGCCGCGCCGCTGCAGCATGTCCTCCGTGTACAGCTTGCCCTGCGGGGGAGGCAGGGGAGGAATAATTGAGCGCTCTGGAATTGAGTTCTCCGGAAATGAGTGCTCCGGATGCAGCAGCACACAGACAAAGCTCGTCCTTTGGGGGGGTGAGCAATGATCGAGCTGTGGATGCCGCATGTGCAGCGCGCAACGCGACGCCAGCATCGCATGTAACGCAAGGCACCACGGAGTGCTGGCTGCCCCGACATCCCACAGCGCCTAAGCATCGACCACAGCCGAAGCACCCCCCAGCTGGCCCCACCTTGTGGCGGGAGTTGAAGTCCACGTCGTCCTCCTCGCGGTGCGGCATCTGCTCGCTCTTCTTGTACACGCCCGCGCTGGAGCAGAAGATGTACTGCTGCAGGCCGGGGCCCACCGCGTCCAGCACAATCTCAGCCTCCTCGGCCTCGCGGCCGTTGATGTCGTAGACGACTGCACAGGAAGGGAAGGGAAACGCGAGCGCAATGTGTTGAGCATGTGCAAGGATGTGCAGGACAGACGTGCCTGCTGCTGGGCAGCAGGGCAGCAGCACGCCATGCTCAGCGGCTCAACCAACCACAGCAGCAGGCATGAGCGGCGACCCCACCCATCGTGCAGCACACAAGCGGGCGCACCCTCAAAGCCCTGGTTGCCCAGCAGCTGCTGCATGGCCGAGACGTCGGTGCGGTCGCAGGCAATGTGCTTGATGGACGCGGCAAACCTGTCGAACGACTCGTCTGCACGAATGTGAAGAGCAGAGTGTGCTGTCTGGTGAATGGCGCAGGTGGCGGGCTCCAACGCATGGCAGAGCTACAGCGCTCTTCTGTGCAGCCGAGCAAGGAGCATGCTGCAGCACAGCGCAGCCCACCAGCGTAAGCCGCAGACATCCACGCTCCACCACTCTGCAATCACAAGTCGCCAGCCTCGCCCTCTCACCGGTGTCATCAGGGATGCGGAAGACCACGGGCTTCTTGCCGCGGGTGAGCAGCGTGACGTCGTGGCCGGCGTCCACCAGCATGCGCGCCAGGTACACGCCGATGAAGCGCGTGCCGCCCAGCATCAGGATCTGAGAGGAAAGGGGTGGACAGCGGGGCGGTGGCAAGCAGCGCCACAGTTGCATGCAGAAACATGCCTCAGTACAAGACATGTGCAACAGCCAGCACGCCACAGTTTCAACCACCTATTGGGGTGCGCCAGCAAGGTCGCGGCAGCATGCCAGTGCACCCCAAAAGCCCGCAGCAACAGCAGCAGCAGCAGCAGCAGCAGCACACGAAGCGGCATGCAAGGCATGCGCAGCGGCGATGCCACTCAGGCAGCCAACACAGCTGCAGCCGGCTGGAAGACCTTGCAAGGCAGCCCTGCAGATCCCACACGAGCACCAGGCCAGGTGGTTACCTTCTTGGGAGCCACGTATGCGGACATCACGGTCACGGCCCGGGCGGCAGTGCGGCGGGCGGCGGCAGGACGGGCGGCGGTGCGCAGGCGCAGCTGCAGCGATGGGATTGCAGCGTGCATTGAGTTTGTGAGTGCAAATGTACGGCACGGAAAGCGCCTGCAGCCGCGCCAACGGCCCAGAACGAGTGGTAGTCTCTCCGCAACCAAGGCAGGGCTTGCAGGCCGCCTGGTGGTCACCTGCTGCGCAGGGCAGGCCTCCAGATCCTTGTCCACCACGCTGGCACGGCGCAGGCCCGCGAACGGCGCGGGACGGGACACTGCCTGCGAGCGAGCGGAGCAGGCGGGCGCCTGGGCCGCAGCCCGCACGCTGGAGCACCGTGCCACCGCAGCCATTGTGTGATCTGAGGATTTGGCAGTGGGCAGGGCTGCAGGAGGCTGCATGTGCAAGGCCCTCGTCGAAGACCGCCCGCTGCCGCCGCTGCCCACATCCGAGCGGATGCCGCTGGGTGGGTCGCGCGCAGCGGCCTGCGCAAGGTTTCTGGACATCTGTGAACCCTGAGGAGTTGGTGTGCAGCGCGTTGAGCCCCTGCAAGCGCCACCGCGGACCTCCCTTTCTCGAGCCTGCGGCCTGGCCACAGGGCTGGGCCCGTCGCTCGGCCCAGCGTCCAAGCATCGCTCCTTTAGCCGGCAGCAGTTCACCATGCGGCCCGCGACGCTCCCAGTGGAGCTCAGCGCCCCGTGTTGCTCTGGGCGTGGAGTAGTGCTCGAGCGGCCTGCCCGGGGCTGGCAACGGCGCCAAGGTCCGGTGCTGGCGTCCCAGCCGGCGCGCCGGACCCACCAGCAGCAGCAGGGCAGCGGCGGCGGGCGGGCAGCGGCGGCGGCGGGTGGCGGCGGCACACCGGCGCACCCCTCCACGCGCACTGCTGCATATGCGGCCGGCCTGGGCAGCTTTGCCAGCAGCATGGCAGCAGCGGCCACAGCCACAGAGGCCCCTGCAGCAGAGGCGGCGGGCCAGCGGCAGGGTGCACAGCAGCCCCCGGCCGGCGAGGCGCAACGTGATTCAGATGGCCTGCTGCGCAATCGCCCCCGGCCGCTGAAAATCAACCTTGACCTGGCTCTGGTGCGCTCACCAGACGGCTTGCTGTTGGAATCGAACGCTTGCGCGCTGCTACTGCGGGCTGCACTGGGCTGCACTGGCGAGTGGAGCACTCTGGCCACTTGAAGTTTGTTCAGCACTGCTCTGCTGTGCGCCTTGCATGGCCTGCCGGCCTGGCAACCCACCCTGCCCTGCCGCCCATTGCCTGCCGCAGTACCGTGCGCGGCAGAAGCGGCTGGTGGCCAACAGCTCGCGCATGCTCTCGGACCGCAGCCGCATGCTGAGGGAGGTAGAGGAGGCGCTGCGCAGGTGAGCAGGCTGCCGTACATGTGCGAGCGGGAGCTGGTGGGAGGTGTGCGGAGGGGCGGAATTACAAGTGGGGATGTAGAGGGGGCGCTGCGCAGGTGGGCGGGCTGCCGTACATGCTGAGCTATGGGAGCTGGTTTGGGTGGGCGGAGGCAACGCACTGGTTTGTCAAGCAGAGGCGCTATGCAGGTGGCATGCAGTGGTGATTGGTGGCTTGCCGTTTGCACAGCTAATGCACAGGTTTGCCTGCTGCTCTGGCACGGGTAGCATGCAAGTGCGGGCCGTGTCGAGCTGGTGCCTCCTGCTGTGCCCTGTGGTGCCTCTTGTCATGACACCCGCTTGCACGCGCCCATGCTCGTCTTTTTGCCAGGTGCATGGAGGCGTTCCCGGAGGACGGCCGCCCCTATGTCAGCCTGGGCAAGCTGATGGTGCAGCAGCGGCGGTACAAGGAGGCGCTGGCGCTGTACGAGGAGGGGTGCACAGCCACTGGTGCGTGCGATTTTAAGCGATGCTTTTTGGGGCAATGCTGCTGCTCTCTGGTATTGCCGCTGTGTTGCTGACCGGCACTTCATGTTCCTGCCCTGCAGGCGGCACCAACGCGCACATTTGGTCGGCGTGGGCCTACCTGGCAGCCAAGATGGGCAATGTCGGCCTGGCGCGCAAGCTGTACGACGCCGCAATCGTGGCCAACCCGACGCACGCGGCGGCCTGGCACGGCTGGGGGCTGCTGGAGAAGGACCAGGGCAACTACCTGCGGTGAGCGCTGAGCGCTGTTGTCGAGTTTGCGCTGCCATCTCAGTGCTGTTGGTGGTCATCAGTCTGAAGCAGGGAAGGGTTGCCTCGTGCCTGGCAGCCAGGTTGCGCTGGGCTGGCATCTTGGCACCCATATTTTTGCACCCATATTTTTGCATGGCATGACCAACTGCCACACTCGCGTCAACCCACCTGCCGCCTCACTCACTGCCCTCCCTGCCTGCCTCCTGCTCCCCCTCTCCCTCCCCTGCCGCAGCGCGCGCGACCTGTGGCTGCAGGGCATCCAGAGCCTGCGGCGCAACCCCAACCCCTACCTCTACCAGAGCCTGGCGGTACTGGCAGCGGAGATGGACTGTGTGGAGGAGGCGCGCAAGTGGTTCCGCGAGGGCACGCGCACGCTGACGGTGAGGCCCCATAGCCAGCTTAGCCAGTTGTCCATTTTATAGAGCCTGCATATGTATGCCGCACAAGTGGTTCCGGGAGGGCACACGCACGCTGACGGTGACCGTGCTGTGTGCTGTGCGGAGTCTGCGATTGCATTCGCGCTCTTATCTGGCTTTCAGCTGAGCGTGCATGCGGTGGAAGAGGGGCCACACTGATGGCAAGTTTCCTAAGTTGGAGACAGTGGTCATGTGCTGCTGCACCTCGAACACTTGCTGATGCGCCATGCCTGCTGATCGGCCCTTCACGTCCCAGGGCAAGGCGAGCCACGCACTGTGGCAGGCGTGGGCGCTGATGGAGCAGCGGCAGGGGGATAAGGCCATGGTGCGGCCGCTGTACAAGCGGGGCCTGGAGGTCAGGTGAGAACAGCGGGCCTGCCGAGGCTGAGTGAGCGTAAGGTTTTGGGACCCGTGTTGTAAAGCACCCACACTGACCCGCCGTCGAGGCCTGTGGGCAGAACTGCTTTACGTGCCCCGTCCTGCGACCATCCAACAGCCCCACCCTGCAACCAACCCACCCACNATCAGCCATGACCATCAGCCAACTGCCATTCACGCACCACCCACCCGCCCACTGTTCCCCAGTCTSCNCCTGCCCCGCCCCGCCCTCCCGCCNCACAGCCCTCGCTCGCGCTACCTGCACCTGGCCTGGGCACTGTGGGAGAAGGAGCAGGGTGATGTGGAGGAGGCGCGCCGCCTGTTCAAGCAGGGCAACGAGCGCAACCCGCGGGACGCAGCAATCCTGCAGGTGAGCAGCGTGCTGGCTCTGTTGGCTGCTCTGGGGATGTTCTCTCGGGCCTGTGTGCGCATGTGGCCAGTGCTGCCGAAGGCAGCCTCGTATCCCAAGCTGGCCTGCTGCTTGTGTAATGTGCGACTGTGGCCCATTGTCATGCTGTGTTCGTTGCTGCCCTCTTACCTCATACGTGCTTGGTCCTCTCTCCTACTGCTCCCAGGCCTGGGGGCTACTAGAGGAGGAGGCGGGCAACATCGATGAGGCCCGCCGCCTGTTCAAGCGCGCCAGCAAGGTGCGGGCACGGGCCACAGGGCAGCTGAGCGCGCACGGCGCCCGGGCATGCTGTCTGCGCGCTGCCTGACATCAGCATCAGTGGAGCGGGCTGCTGAGAAGTGCTGAAGCTCAAGAATTTGCAGTGTTATACCCAAATGCGTGTGCTGTGCTGTGCTGTGCAGGTGGACCCCAACCACCTGCACGTGTGGCAGGCCTGGGGCTGCATGGAGTACCGCCAGCAGAAATACGACACCGGTGAGCTGCATAATCCTTATTAAGTCGAGGTTTAGGAGTGATGTTTTTGCGTGCTTATGTGGCTTGCACGCAGCCGCCATTGCCGCTGCCGCTGCGCTCGCCGGCTAGGCTGGTCGCTGCCGCCGCTGCTGCTGCTTGGAGATGCGCACGCGATACTCCCGACCGTCTCCGACATGCTGGGCTCACCCTGTCCCTCTCCTCTGCTTCCTGTGCAGCGCGGGAGCTGTTCCAGCAGGGCATCTGGGTGGCGCCGCCCCGCGCCCCGGCCGTCTGCCTCATCTTCCAGGTGTGCGCGGGGCGTGCGGGGTTGCCCCATCGCGCTGCACCTGTTTGCCCGCGCTCAGCAAGCAACAGAACTATGCTTCTGTGCACGGACGGCCAGGAAGTACGAGACTGCAATATTCAGAGCCTGTTCTGCAGCCTTGTGGTACCAAACCGTTCCGGCTTACTCACTCTGCTGCTCGCTGTGCCGCATTAACTGCAGGCGTGGGCGATGCTGGAGCGGGACGCGGGCAACCCGGAGCTGGCGCGCGAGCTGTTCAAGTGCGCGGTCAAGGCCGACCCCAAGAGCGAGCCGTCCTGGCTGGTGAGATGCTGCTTAGGGCTTGGCATGTGTGGGCGGTTCCAAGCATTGTAGTGCAGCCCTGGAGATTGCAGATGCAAAACAAAGGGACCAGGTGGCGGGCGGCCCTTGCTCCGCCCGGCCGCATGCCTCTCACATGCAGTGCCTCGCTTGCTGGTGTGTTGCCTGTGCCACAGGTGTGGGCCCAGGTGGAGGAGGACCTGGGCCTTTTTCCCCTTGTTTTCACCCCAGCTGCATGCCTCTAAGGGCACCATGTTTTGTCGCTGTGTATGTCCTGCAGGTGTGGGCCCAGATGGAGGAGGACCTGGGCTTCCTGCAGCGGGCCGCCGAGCTGCGCTCCTTCAACATGCAGGTGGGTGGGTGGCCGGGTGTGGGTGCTGCGGGTGTGGCGTGTGGGTTGTGAGTGCTGGGTGGCCGCTGTGCCCGATTTCTCGTGCAGCTGTGCGGAAGGCTGCACCGCATGGCTGCCCAAACTACACTGCGCTCAGCTAAGGCACATTGCCTTTCCAACTCAACCTACTCGGCTGAGGCATGCTGCCTTTCCAACTCAACCCTCCCCAGGAGCACACCGAAATCGTCAAGCCCGCCAACTTTGCCAGCGGGCTGGGCGGCGAGGACAAAGGCGCCGGCCTGCTGGCCCCCATCTTCGGCCAGATCGCAAAGTGGTTCAAGCGGTGAGGCCCCTTGTCTCTGATAAGTTAACTGAATAGCTGTTTGTGGGCGGATGGCAATGTGGTTCAAGCATTGAGGCGCAGGGCATGTGTCGGGCGCCGGTTTTCCTGATCGCAAGAAGCCTTGTGGCCGGGCCGTCTGCACGCCGTGGCAGTGCCTATGAATTGCGCCCACATCACTGGGCTGCCCCTGCGCTCCTTCCTGACACCTGCTCCGCCTCCCCAACTTGCCCAATTCACTCGCAGGTATGAGGAGAGCGGCAGCGACAGCGACATTGAGCTGCCTGAGCTGCTGCCGCTGGATGCGGTCCCCAAGCCGGAGCCCGAACCGCTTGTTGCCGTGGCAGCTGCGSYGYYKGCNYMGCYGCANCGSCCGNCKCNYCRCCMCAG
>JADXDR010000180.1:190469-202857 GCA_025026875.1 Chlorella ohadii
CARCSRYGCSRKSTAAGCAGTATTGGTTGTATTCTCGAAGGGCACGCAGCACGCGTGCCCAGAACTTTCAGCACCGGTGTATTTCTGAGCAGACTCCGCGGCTGCTCGAGGCGGCCGCACAAATTGCACAACTAATGAGCATTCTGACGAGGAACTTGGCTACTGCCTGAATCTTGCACTGGTTGATGCAATCGATCAATGTAATGGTGCAAATTCGGCACAGCCTGAAATGAAAAGGAGGGAGGCAACTGACGCGCTGTGAGGTTGGGGCGGTGCTGCCTGGTGCAGTGAATCAACTTGGTATGGCGATCGTATGAGGATGGGCTGATGAAGTACGGGAAAAAAATCGGTGCATGAACGGAGAACGCTGGTGGGCAGCGAACGAAATGCAAGGTGATGGCTGGGTGAAGAGGAAGAAAATAGAGGGAAGAATCGGCTTGGGTTTGAGGAAGGGTTCACACTTCCTAGCTTGGCGCTGTGTATGCACGCATGCATGGGAATTTCATTTCCACAACGCGCAGCAGCTTCCGTGCAGACTGGTTCGCCATTGAGCGAGCCGCTGTGTTGCCTACTGGCCGGCTGCCGGCAGGGGAACCTCAGCGGGCCAGTGGCTGGGCTGTTACTGATCAGTGGCTGGCAGCGGCACCTCGTCCTCAGTGCTGACCAGCGCTTCACTCACCAGCTCGGCACCCAGCGCCTGGGCAGAGGAATCAAGCAGGGGGGGTGCAGGATCGCTCTAGCTTGAGGCAGCACGGGGACAGGTCAGGTGCATAGAATGCATGGCAGGCAACCACCTGACGGCTTCCTTTCTGTCACCAACCACCCCCAACCCCACCTCGACCTTCACCCTCCGCCCACCTGCAGCCTGTCATCGGCGGCCCATCGAGAGGTGTCCCTCAGCAGCTCAGCCGCAGCCTCCTGACCCTCCGCATCGTCCGCACAAAAGGCTTCTCCCAGGGACAGGCACAGCAGGCGGGCCTGCGGTGGGGCACAGGGCAGGGACGGGTTTTGATTGGCTTTGCAGCATCTTGGATGGATGCATTTCTGTTGGACTAAAAGCTGGATATGCCGCAGGCGCAGCCATGGATGCTGACTCTGTCCTCCTCCCCTAGACCGAAAAATGCAGAGTGAGAAGGCAGCGCGAAAAACTACAGGCAGCATGTGCACAATCACAACGCTCACCACCGAGGTGACGTTGAATAGCATGGCCAGGAAGGCCAGCCCTTGGTTGGCGTCGACAGAGGACAGGCCCTCGGGCGCGCCGCTCACCAGCACACGCAGCATGAGGTGCTGCAGGGGGGGAAGAGAGAAGGACGGGGGGAGGGGAAGGGAGGGAGGTGGCGTGAGGTGTTGCATACGGAAGGCAGGCCTGAGAAGGGACTTGCAAGCAGATAGAAGCGCGGCAGAAGGAGGTAGGAGGTGCATGCAGCACAGTGCAGCAGCTGACGGGCATGCAGGCTGCCATCGAGCCGCACCTGCGCATGCTGCTCCAGCGCCGCCACGGTGCGAGCCGCGCTGCATCAGGATGGGCGGAGCAAAGTGTGTATCAGTGAGGGCTGCACTGCTTATGATTGCCCTTCCTTCTGGAGTTTCCCACACGTTTGCTCTGGTGGACCTCCCTTTCCAGCCCTGGCACGTGCTCTTGATCCCCCCAAAATCCAGCCAGGCAGACGTGGCAAACCATCCACCCCAGCCGGCCCGCAGCCCGCACCTCTCCAGCGACACAGTGCCTGCCACCATGGCCCCAAGCGCCTGCAGCGCCTCCCGCAGCTGCGTGATCAGGCCCTCCAGCTCCGCGGCGTGCGGCTCCAGCAGCGGCACTGCGGCGGGAGGACGGGTGCATCGAGGAGGTGTTAATTTCACACGTCCAGACTGGAGGAGCAGGAGGCATGGGCACTGCCTGAGGTGATGGTTGGTTCCATGCCAAGCGGCAGGAGTCAATGCTGGGGAGGCAAGCCAAGCCAAGTGACATGGGCACAAGCCGCTCTCCATGTGCACAGCCCTTCTGCAAACCCCCCACCTGACTCGGTGTGGTGCGCATCCATGGAGATGGCAAACGTGGTCAGCACCTGCACGCAACACAAGAATGCCTTGCAACACGTGTGTGCATGAGAACAGGCGGCATGCTATTTCAAAGCACCCCACAACACACGGAAAGAGCGACACGACAACACAGCAGGCAATCCCAGAACCTAATCACTCCGCCCCACCCAACCACCCACGTTGAGCATGCGGCGGCACAGGCGCTGCGCGCGGCGGCCGGGGCCAGTTGGGAACCGGGCGGGCCGCTTGAAGGGATGGTACTCCACCCTGCACAGGTGGACGCACGGCATGAGCAACATCAAGGGTATATGCAGGCACTCTGCAGCATGTGCTAGGCAGTAGACTACTGTCTAAGGCCACATGCTGTAGCATTGAGTGTCACAATATTTGGCCTCAAGGCAGGGCTGCATCGTGCGCATGGCCGCCTCACCGCAGCGGGACCAGCAGGGCACGGAAGGTTGTGATGCGGCCATACGCCTGTGAGGGGGTGCTAACAGGTTCCAAATAGCTTTGAGGTGAACCCGGCAGTATCTATCTCCAGCATACCCACAAACCACATCCAACATGGCTGTAACCACATCCAACATGGCTGTGCAGTACCTATGCTGCCAGTCGCTGTGGTGGCATGCTCGGAGGCTGCACATTCAAGCGTGGCCTTCCCTCCTTTTGCTTGCCCTTCCCACTCTCACCTCCATCATGGGCTTATGAATGCGCCGCAGCACAGCACCAGTGGCCACCTCATTGCCCTGCCATCCCGGTGCTGAGCAGACCACTGCCTGGTGTGCCTGCTGCGCCTGCTGTGGTTGTGGGGGCTGCTGTGCTTGCTGCACCTGCTGCGCTTGCTGCCCGGCTGTAGGCAGCTGCTGCTGCTGCTGCGCCTGCGGCAGTGCCACTGATTGCTGCTGCTGCTCCTGCTGTTGCTCGGCCGGCTGGGCGTCCACCGGCCCAGCAGCTGCCGTTCCTGTTGCTGCGGCTGCTGGTGGGCGGCTGGCCGAGAGGCTGCGCCTCCGACCACCCAGGTCAAGGCTGGCGGCCCTGCTGCCCTCCCGGCTTGAGTGCCGCTGCGCGGGCAGGCCAGGCGAGCATGCCGGCTGCTGCTTGGTGAGCACGCTTCGGAATGCCATGTCTGCGGCAGTGACAAGGGGGCACGCTGATAGGAACCAAATGTGATGCATTCAGCTGCCCAGACAACGACTACCGTCAGTGCCCTGGCCTTCTGTGGAGCAATCTGAGCCTGTGTTGCCAGCAACTGCATTACCCGCCAGCCCAGCCCAGCACCGCACACCTGCCACGTCAGCCATGCCGCGCAGAGCGCCGGAAGCCACGGCATGAGCCGCTTGGCGCGCCGTCACAGGGAACACAGTCTGCGGTGAAGTGGAGTCGGTGGGCAGCTGTTTCATTCTTTGGCCAGCATACACCCAAAACAGTAGTTTGTGCAACAAACAGCGTCACTTGTGACGCGCATTGCAGCGTTTGCAGCAGTGCTCAGACCATTTGTATGCCGCTACATCGCATCAGCCTTTCCAAGTGTATTGTACGGTTGCAAACGAGGGCACGCACCAGGGCCACCACAAACTCGATGGCCAGACCGATGGCCGTGCAGGTCAGGCGCCACAGGGCGAGGACGGGCATGGGGCTGCAAAGAGGGGGCGGAAGGAGTGCCACAAGTTGGGCATGCGGCCGATGAGCGCGCAATCGGATTGGTTGCTTGCATTGCACCCATGCTTCACGCCAGTGGTGGACAGCGTTTATCAGCCAACCTAGCACAGAGCGGATCAGTGCGCACCTGGCACCTGCAGGGCACCCTCCGCCTCACCTGTCGTGGGCGTAGCCAGGCAGCGCCACTGTGTACATGATGAGGCAGGACACCACCCAGAAGTAGGCGTTGTGCAGGCCGTAGCTGCACAGGGGCAGGAGGAGTGGAGCAAAATGCTGGTGGGGTTCAATGCCAGTTGGCAGACCTGTGCCGGGAAAGGCAGCAGCGGGGCTCAGCACAAAGCCCATCAGGCGCGCTAAAGAGCAGTAGCAAACGCCACAGCCGGACAAGACATTCAGCTGCCGCCACCCACCGTGCGCAGCCGGCAGCCAGCGGCATGGTCAGCACAACAAGGGCAACAGTCATGGCAATGAACTGCAGGGCAGAGGCAAGCACATGGGCAAGAGGGTTAATAGATGCGCTTGTGTAGAGTTTGACTGCACACCGCGGGGCTGCAGCCTTGCTACAATGCACTATGCCGCTGCCCAGCGGTACCTTGGGAGGTTCGTTCTCAAAAGACAGGCCGTTGCAGAGGAAAGAGAAGTACAGGGCTCCCAGGCCCAGTATGCCTGCCACCACGGTGCCGCCAAAGCGCAGAAAGCACCTGGGCGAGGGGAGGAGAGGTGAGGATTGGACGGGGGTATTCAGCTGCTTAGGTTTGGGCGGGATGCGCGACTCATTGCAGGGCAGCAAAGCAGGCAAGCCACGCCTGGCGGCAAGCAACAGGGGCAGTCCCGGGGTGCTGAAGACAAAACCGGCTGCTAGCATCTAGACAAAAAGCAAGGCCTGGTGCTGGCTGGATGAGAGGCGACTCACTTCCAGATGACTGAACCGAGAAGCGGCTCGTGCACAACCACGATAATGAACACCTGCTCACAGAAGCGTGGCAGGCATAGTAGTCAGTGCAGGAGGACAGCGCCTCAGCCTCCACAAGCAGCCAAGCTGGGCTGCCTCCCTCCTGACATGGGCATATAGCTCCTCTGTGTTGCCGCCGACCTCTCATAGGCACCCTCCTTCCAACTCACACCCGCATCTGGTCGCCCTTACTCACCGCCCACACGGCTCTGTGGTCCAGCGCCTCGTTGGCCGCCGGTATCATGACCAGGAACATGGCGGCCACAAAGGAGACGGCCATCTACGGGCACAACAAAGCAGACGCGCAGCAGGTTTCAGTGCGCCAAGCACATGGCGGCTGTGAACGAGGCGACCCTGCACTGGGAGGCATACCCCGACAGGCAGGTGCTGCACTCCTGCTGGTCCTTCCATCCAGGCGCCCTTCAACACAAAGCTTCCAGTCCCACAGCAAGGCAACCACACACAGATTATTGAGCCCCACCTGCAGGCCCAGCGCCAGCTGGTTGCGGTTGAAGCCCGTCCAGCGCTCCACGGCTGCAAATGCGCGCCACACTGCTGCTGCAACCCAGGCCAGCCAGCTGGCTGACTTGACCTGGGCGTCAATCTTTTCGGCAACCTGAGAAGGAGGTGCAAGCGCAATGCAAGTTGGTTTGAAAAGTTGTCCACGGAATGAATGGCCGTGCAATGCAGAGATTATGAATGCTAACCATTTGTGCAGCACGTGGCTTGCACCAGGCTCTCCTGCATCTACAGGTCCTTCCTCATGCACCATGTGCCCTCTTGCCATACTTTCCCCCACCTGCACTTGCGGCCGGTCCAGCTTTTCCAGCGCCGCAAAGCTGCGGGCGCTGCGCAGGCGCATGCTGCCGCCATACAGCGCCTGGGAGCGCCTGAACACCTCGCCGGCGCCGCGGGAAGGGCTGCCGGGCTCCATAGCAGTCTGCAGGGAAGAGCGGGCGGCAGTTGAAATGCAGTTGGATGAGGGTGGCTGGTCAGGAGCGGCAGGGCAGGCGGAGGGCCGATCAGCAGCTGCCAGCAGAGGCTGCAATCATGATGACCAACCAGCAGCAGCACAGCCGAGTGCATCAGTGGCACAGTTCCATCGTGCACTGTACAGCAGGAGCCGCACCCGGGCGTGCAGCACACGCTCCCACGTGTGCGCGGTTGCAAAGTGCTCCGCCACCGCGTCGCCCACCCCAGGCTGGTCCTGGGCCACCAGCTGGGGCAGCAGCAGGTACATGGAGCGCACCTGCGCAGCACGGGAAGTGGCGAAAGGAGCGTTCAGTCGCACAAACGTGTGCAGCGCACACATTGTGTGCGTGCGCATTCGACACCGGCATGCTGTGCCTAGCAACATGTGCAGACGGGTGGCACTGCACCCAAGGTGCCAGATGCGCTAACATGGCCAGACCAGTGGCAAGCTTGAGCAATGCGCACGCACCCTGGTTGCGCAGGTGAAGAGCATGGAGAGGGAGAGGTGCAGCGCCAGATCGTCCTGCGCTGAGCTGGCGCCGCCCAGGCCATCTGCCTCCGCCCCACTTGCACCCGCCCGCAGCTCGTGCCTGCCGTTCTGGCCCATGCCGTTCATGCCTGCAGCGCTGGTAGTCGTACCATCCACAGCAGCTGCCTGGTCTGCATTGCCATCCCCTCCAGAGTCCTGCCCAGCAGCCAGCAGCTCCTCTGCAACCGCCTCCGCCCTGGCTGCCACGCTGTCGGCATGGGCGGCCGCCTGCTCCGTGTGGCTGGCTCCCACAGCCTGCTGCAGCGCCCAAAAGGCTTCCTCCAGCCGGCTCAGCTCTTGAAGGGCGGGGGCCACCTGCGGAGGGACCGCAAACCAGGCAGTGGGGTGATGAGTGCTGCCCATCAGGAGAGCACATGCAACACAGGCTGCAGCATTTCATGCGTTGCATTTTGATGCGCCTCTGTGCATTGTGTCGGTGTGTAAGCACCAGCCAGCTGCCGGCGGTTCTCACCGGCGCATCGTCTCGCAGTATGGCGGCCAGGCTCTGGCAGCAGCGCTTGACCTGGCCTGCCACCTGGCGCAGGTGGCCGGCATGCTCTCTGCACCGCAGCGCAAAGAGAAGCAGCGTTGGTTCAGCAGGAGGTACAGCGTGCTACACTTTGGCGGCAAATCGACCTCCTGCATCTTTGGCCATGCGGTGCGCTGTCCCTCGCAACCCACCCACACACGTCCACCCTCCACAGTGCGCATGCACAGCAGATGGGCCTGTTCGGCAAATGCAGCACCTGCCCCACCCCACAGCGCGCAGACAACCAGGGAAACACCAACCTGGAGGCCCCCAGGCGCGCCCGCCCCGACTGGAAGGAATAGAGGATCATCATGGCAGACGACAGCAGGGTGCGCGCCAGCAGCAGCCTGCACACAGCATAGGCAAGCTAGCGGTCAGGCCGGCGCAGCAGGCCCAGGAGGTTGTTCATTCGCAGCCAGCAGCATGCTCAGGGAACCTCCAAGTGGAGCACGAAACGGCCATTCACACGCATTGCATCTGGGCAGGCGTCATGCAAACTCGGCCGGCATGCACACAAATCTGTGCCCCCTGGCGAAGGGGCTGCCAGGGCTCACATGCGGGAGAAGGCCAGGAGCGGGAAGAAGTGCGTGGGGCGGTACAGGTCGATTTCCAGGTGGGTGAACCGCATGTGCGCCCAAGCGGCCTGCAAAGAGTTGGCAGCTTGTGGGGTGAGCAGCAGGTGCATGGCCTTTGATGCACCAAACCCTGCTCTGTCAACACACAGCCGAGCCGCGCGTCACAAGGAAGGACAGCACAGTGTGCTGTCGCGGCACAGTCAGCTGCAGGGCAAAAGCTTGCGCGGCGAGCTCACCTGCATACTGGCTGCGGTGGGGCCACTCATGGCGTAAACATGCTCCACTGCTGAGTACATGTCTGTGAAGGGAAAGGAAAGTAGCAGAGATTTCCGAGCCATGAAACCCTAACCCCTGACAAAGGGGCGAGCCTTGCGGAGCAGCGGCGGTGATTCTGGTACTAGGGAACGCCGCTGCCGTTGGTGCACAGCACGTGTGGTCAGCATCCAAACCAAGGCANACAGGRGATAATTGGGCATTGCTGCTCAGCTTTACCCACCGACACACATCTGGGCTGTGCTTACCCGTCACACAACAACCAGCCTGAATTACGCATCACACAAACGACCACACACCTGGGTGGATGCCCATCGACTCGGCCTCCTTGTGCAGGTTGGGCCGGCTGCCACGCAGCGTCATGGAGATGCGGCTGGTGATGCGCCGGCTGCCCGCCTTGCCGCGGCGCCACAGCTGCGCCAGCACCCTCCCCAGCAGGCTAGAGGGCTCAGGCTGCGAGGCGGCAGGCCACTCTGCTGCAGCTGCCCATGCATCGGCGCCCTGCTCGACCGTCATGAAATCTGGATACACAACTCCACCACGCACATCGCCCAATGCGTCCACATCACTGCTGCCCGGCTGGCCGTTTGTGCCGGCCTCGCCACCGTCCTTGCCGCCGGCCGAGCCCTTGCCGCTGCTGCCAAGGCCCTCAGGGGTGCTGCTGCTTTCGGTGGTCATTAAGTCCACAATCGCCTCCAGAACCTTGCCCTCCTGCCGCAGCGCCCGTGCGAGCTGCTTGCGCACCACCCAGCCTGCGCAGTGGGACACAGTTGCGGAAGGAGCATGCATCAGCCGACTCCTCTTTACTGCATGGAAGCATGGCATGCCGCCTGCAAGCAGCAAACTGCCACATGTTGGTAAGGACATGGCATGCTGTGCTTCAGAATGAGCCACGATATAGGCGCACCTGTAGGGATGGGCAGCACCACTGTGGCCACTCCAACCAGGAACACAAAGGACAGGCCGATGAACCACCACCAGTACAGCACAAAGCGCCACAACCTGCCGCATGGAAGTGGTAGCGACGGGGGTGTAAAGCACATCGGGAAGCTGCAACTGAAAAGGGCCCTGTGTGCCGCTGCGCATCCTCTGCCGCACACAGATACAAAGGTGCCCAACTCCCTTGCTTTCGGCGCCCAACAGCCTGCAGCGTGTTCTTACGCGTGGGTGGCATTGTAGCAGACGGCCAGGCCCACAGCCAGGGTCAGGTTGAACATGATGCCAGCCAGGCCGATGTACTGCAGCCAAACAGGGTGAGAAACGTGGGAAGCTTGTGGCTAGCATCCCTGGCAGGGCACTTTTCTTGCATGGTGACGCCGCACACCGCCACCACCCAGCAGCATGCAGAAGTGTGCCTTCGCAGCAGCCATACCAGCTACAACTGTTACCATGGGTGCGCAAGCGTTCACCTGTGGCCAGCGGTAGCGGCTGGCGGTGCCAAACATGAGTGCAATGGACCCAAACAGCAGCGTCAGCGCGGCCTTCACAACTGTGTGGCCGTACCCGCCATTGATGCCATACACTGCACCASCAAGGCAGTTGCAGGGTTGAAGCCTCGTGTGCAGGGCGGGGGCCGAGTGCCACCAACCAGGGCAGCAGCAGCAGCAGCAGCAGCAGCTGGGCCGCCCATGCAGCTCAGAGGCTGGCTGGGATTCAGGTGGAACATGCACGGCCCCCTGCCGGCTGTGAGCAGCGGCTTACCTGCATACACGATCGCGTACACCACAACACCGCCCGTGATGGAGCCTCCCACGCTTTCCAGCCCAATCTTGAATGCGGGCAGCCCCGTGTTAACCTGCACAAGCCATCGAGGGGCACACGAGGAGCCGGCATGGGAAGGCAGCCACCGGCATGGCCAACTGCTGAGCTGCGTCTGCTGCAACGACACGCTGTGGCACGAGCGCAGCTGCTGCTGGCCAGTCATGATGCAACAGCGGCCAGGGTTCGTCCTGTACGTTATCAGCCATTGCCTCGACTCACTGCCTTAGCTTCCCACGAATCCAGCCACCCACCGAGAAGAGGATGCCCAGGTTGGCGATGACCAGTATCAGCACCGGGTTGGCCAGCACAATGTCGTATGTGTGCAGGTCCCACACTGCGTGTGTCAAAGTATGAGAACATGCTGGGCAGCAGCAGCAGGTCACAGCAGATTCTGCGGCCATACCCAGCAATGGCCCAGCAGCTAGCAGAGGTGACAATGTGCAGCATTCTGTGCTGCATCTCTGTGCAGATCCTGCCCGCTTGAGCTCACTCACCAGCTGGTGCGGAGAAGATGCACATGATGAGCAGCGTAGAGACGCCCGCCTGTGCACGCAACGAGGGAGCACACAAGCGGGTGAGCAACGCCACCAGGCAGACAGCAGCACCGCTTCAGTTGGGGCCGCTCCGCCCCTCACCTGGATCGCCAGCCGCATCCACGTGCGCTGGAAGGTGGACGCAAACCACCAGCGCCAGAAGCGCTGCCGCCAAGGCTGCGGGGCGCCGCTGGCGGCGGCGCCCACCGCCGCCGGTGCCGCCATTGCGGCTGGCGCAGCGGCGCGTGGATATACGCCCTCTTGCTCAGTAATTCTGCAAGCAGAGGCTCCGAAAGACGACAGCACGAGAGCCAGTGTCCAGCTGCCCGGCGGCTGGCACGCAAGCGCCCTCGGCACGCGAGCAAATGCAGTGCACGAGCTTTCAGACGAATTTCACCGTGTGATCTGGGCCTGCATGCTGCGTTTGGGGTTTACTTGAACCCCGTCTCATCGCGGGCGAGCGCCGTTTCAGCGTCGCCGAGCCTCAATGCCGTTCCAGAGGCTTGCAGAGGGGTGTACATGTCTTAAAAACGCTCGAGACAGCGGCCAAGGGAGCCAGGGCCACGCTCGTCACGGCACAGGCAGGGAGCAACCAAATGGCAGAGCACAGTGCAAATACGACTTGTAGACGATCAGTTAAAAGGGGGGATACGTTGGACGAATACCGCCGCGACAGGGCGCCATCCCGGCGCCGGCGCCGCTCTATCGTGCTTGCGGCGGCCGCCGCAGGTGCCGCTCGACAGTGCCCCGCACATCGCTGCACGCCGCCTGCTGCGCCTGCACCAGCACCGACAGCAGCAGGCGCTGCGGGTCGGCATGCTGCTCGGCCGCCTCCCAGCGCTCGACAAACTCGGCGGCGGCACCCAGCCAGAACAGCTCTGCACAGTGGTGGGTGGTTGGCAGTGGGCGGGCATTGTTGGAATGCGCAGCTGTTGAATGTGTGGCAATGCTAAGCCAAACAGCAGCCCTACAGCAGCTGGCGATGGTCGCTCTGTCAGCTGCAGCGGCCAAACACCCCTGCACCCACTGCTCCCTGGCCAACCTGCGGCGATGGTGGCCGAGCCAAGCCGCTGAGCCTGCAGATTGAGCCCCCCGCTCGCCAGCGTGTGCAGCGTCCAGCGCGTGACTTCCACAGCCACGTCAGCCAGGGAGAAGGGCGGCAGGCGTTCTGCCGCCTGCTGTGCATGCGCCGGCAGCAGCGCCCCCGCCGTGGCCAGGTGCAGCAGTCGCGCCGCCAGGTGGGACGCATAGTCCAGGCCCAGCAGCAGCATGAGCAGCGGCAGCACGCCAGCACTGCCCAGCGAGCTGGCGGGGTTGGCGGCGCGGAAGCCCAGCAGCTGCCAGGCCGGCAGGCCATGCAGCATCTCGCTGGGGTGCTCCTCAATCGCATCCATGCCTGCAGGGACACATGGCGCAGGCAGCACGTCATGCCACAGCATGGTACAACATGGTACAGCCGCAGCATGGCTTCACAGCTGCTGCACAGCTGCATAGAGTCACTACTAAAGGTTGGGTCAGCCACACCACCAGCATGCAGCAGCCCATGCAGCCACCCACCCGTGAAGCCCCAGCAGACGGCCTGCCACAGCTCAAAGTGCAGCGGGTCGTCGGGCGAGTAGGGCAGGCGGCCCAGGCACAGCAGCTGCAGCCGCTGCCGGTCCAGATCCTTCCTGCGGCCAGCATGGGGAGCAGTTGACAGTGATGCAGCCGGCAGGGTGTGCAGTCACCTCGTGGCTTGCCTGTTGACGCATGTCAGACTGGTGCAGCTTGTCAAATGATACCTGCTGTCGTACATAACCAAACTATTTGCCTTCCTGCACTCGTTCCAACCCACCGGAGGCGCAGCGGCTGGTCCGCAGTGCTGCCTGAGAAGCAGCCGCGGGTGAGGCGGCGGAACAGCGACGGCTTGTGCTGCTGTGCCGCGGCCTTGGCCGCCTGCTGCTTGAGGCTCCTCTTCACAGCTCGCCTGCGGACAGTAGAGATGCACAAAACCCCAGAATTTACCAAGCTTGCAGCCACAAAACTCAGCAGCATGGCATGTCCAGATACAAACCACAGAAAGCTGAAACAGGGCAGGCGTGCCAAACCACTTGTAGCAACACCCCAGCCAGCAGGCTGCACTGCTGCCGCACCTGATGCGGCGGGTGTCCAGCTCCTCAAAGCGCAGCACCATCGGCGTGTACTGGTTTGCCATGGATGGGCCATACAGCACTAGACATTGCTGCTCCTCCTCCTGCTGCTGCTCGTCATGCTGCTGGTGGCCCAGGGAGAGCTGCGGCGAGTCCAGCAGCGGGTGCGCCGAACCGTGGTCCCACCCACCCGCTTCTGCTGCGTCAGGGATGGCTGCTAGCGCCAGCGACAGCGTGGACGTTGGGGTGCCGCTGCCTGCTGCTGGCTCTGCCTGCGGCAGAGCCTCTAGCAGGTCCAAGTCCAGCTCCACATGCCCGCCCTCTAGGCTCCAGGCCGGGCGCAGGCCACCCAGCTGCTGGGCGCCGGCTGGCTCCCATGCCGCCGCCCCAGCTGCATGCCCCGCTGCTGCCGCTGGCGCCCCGGGCCGCGCCA
>JADXDR010000180.1:217645-232653 GCA_025026875.1 Chlorella ohadii
GCGCCTGCCGGGCCAGCTGACGCGGGTGCAGCGCTTTGCCTTCCAGATCCTGGTGCACGTGGGCGACAGCGAGAGCGACAGTGAGTGGTGGGGTGGGGTGGGGAGCAGGCGGGGAGCAGAGGGAAAGCCACGGCCAGCCCAGGGTTGCCTACTAACTGAATCGACTGGGATCCCCCAAGTGATGCACCATCCACTGCCTTCATTCCCAGCACTGACAAACCTCCCTGATGACCCTCGGCGTTGCTGCCCCGCAGGCGTGCTGGAGGGCGAGGTGCGGCGAACATTTGGCAACAACCCAGACGTGTCCAAGGCGCTGCGCGCGCTGGCGGAGCAAGGTGAGCACAGCGTGCGCAGCATGCTGGTTGCAGCGCTGGTCCCTGTTGTGAACTGCTCTGCTGGCATCGTCACTCAGCTGTTGCGCTCTGCTTTCTGCTTGTTTTGGTTGTGGGCAGGCTGCCGCAGCAAGCAACTTCAGCACAACCTGCCCCACATCTGTGCCCTTCCCAGCCAGCTTCAACCCCCCCCTGCCCCCTGCTCTCCTGCCTTTTCCCCCAGGCAAGCTGGTGCGGAGCGGTGAGGGCGGGCGCGGCACGCCCTTTGCCTACACCGCCACTGCCAAGGGGCAGGGAGCTGTGGCGGAGGCACGGCAGAAGCTGCAGGCAGATGCCGAGCTGCTGAGCAGCGCAGCAGCAGGGGNTGCCAGTGCAGGCGAGGCGGCGGCAGCAGCACCGGCGGCGGGGGAGGCGCCGGCTGGCGAAGCGGCGGCGTGACATGTGGCAGCAGGCGGGCAAGGCACGCAGGTGCTTGCCCCATGCAGCCTGCTGCGTGCATTTGACTGTGTAGTGTAGATGCGTACGACTCGTGACATGCCTGTTTGCTGAGGCTGGGTGTGGAGGCACAAGCTGCAGAACAGCCTCTATTTGTGTTTATGCACCACTTTGTGAGGCCCAACATGCATGTGACCAGACTGCGAGCCCGGCAAACATCGCCCAAGGCTCCCCTGGGTAGCATCATTTCTCTCCAGTTTGCATGTCCTGGGCGAGCGGGAATCAGATAAGGGTACATGGTAAGGCGTGTGGGGAAAGAGGTTTGAGCAGCACGCGTGTATCAAGGTCTTGCTGGTGTGTTTGGATGCAAGGAGGGGCCGCGCAACCCAGCAGAGGAAAGGAACATAAAATCAACCCGGAATCAGCAACAGGCAGGTTTCTGGGCAATGAAACGTTCAGCACAGTCTGCCCCAAAAGCCGTGCAGCTGAAGTCTTGCACTGCCCGTCAAGTGGGCGGTGCCATCGCGCTGCTGAGCCAAGCCAGGCCAAGGGAAGGGCCGGCGCCTCACGCCCAGAACTTGGGCTTGCGCTTGGGCAGCAGGTCGGACATTTCAATCTCGTTGATCTGGTGTACACGGCGGGCATGGGGACGTCGGAGGGTGAGTCCATGCGGCTTGCATTGTAGCACGGATTGCTGTGACTTGTGCTGTGCCGTGCCTTCCATGGCATCGTCTTGAGCGGCAGTTGTCAGGACAGGCGCTCTGTCAAAACGCTCAAGCCAACCAGCCAGCCCCTCACCTTGGCCGCCATGATGAAGTCGTTCTCAGTCAGGCCCTTGGCAGCATGGGTCGTCATCTCGGCAACCTGCACGAAGGGCACGCCACCAGGTGGCATGGCATCAGCCTCCAATAGCAGCAGGCTGGTTCCCGCTCAATCCAGGCAGGTGCGCAGGCACCGCAGCAGCTTGCCGCGCAGCAGCAGGCGCCTGCTCCCTTGCAGCTGCAGCATAACGTGTTGCTCTGGCCCCATTGTTTCAGGCCGGCTGCTGGGAGAGAAACTTTCACAATTGGACACGTATCTATTAAGAAAACCCAGAACGGACGCGCTCACCACGGTGTTGTAGCCGGTGAGGTGGAGGTCGGGGTGGTGGCCCTCCTCCTCCGCAATCACCGCAATCCTGCGCACAGGAAGACGCAAGCATTGCCATTCAATAGGATTGGACGTCCAAGATGGGACAGCCCCTCCGCAATCACCGCAATCCTGCACGCATGAAGAAGCAAGCATGCCCAGAATGAGATGAGCTAGAGCCACGAAGTGCAGGGTCCGTCATCCAGGAAAGGCATGCCAGCCCCGATCCATCCATGGGGAGGCACCGGCAGTTGTGCGGCAGCAGGCGCAGCATGCAGTGCAGCAGGGCCTTGTACCAAGGCAAATTTCATTTTCCAACCCTCTGCCTCAACTCACCGCTGGAACAGGTCGAGGCCCGCCCGGAAGTTGCGCACTTTCCACTCGTGCGAAATGCAGTCGTGGCCCGCCGCATTCTTGCCCAGCCGCCACCCCGCGCACTGCAGGGGCAACGGCAGGGCATGGGGGAGAAGGCCGGTCATAACCAGCAGCACCGGCGCTCCAGCGTTTGCGCCTCTCCAGAGCCAGTTGTGCCTACATCAGTGCACCCATACCGCTGCCCGGCTGTAGATTCAAGTCTCACGAAATTGCGCTGGGGCGCCTGCCCACCTGCCACCTGCTTCTGCAGCCGGTTGATCTCGCTCTCCGGCAGTACCCAAACCTCTGCCTGGCTGTACAGTTTTAGCTGCCAAGATAACTGTCCAGGCCCTTCCCACCTGCTTCTGCAGCCGGTTGATCTCGCTCTCCGGCAGCGCCTCGATGCCGCCCTCGCACGCCACGCACTTCTTGTTCTTCAGCCCCACAATCTCGCCCATGGCATCAGGCGGCCTGCGGGGTGCAACGGCAGTGCAAGGCACAGCGGGGAGGGTCAGGCCGTGGCAGGGACGTGGGGTGGGATCATGCCACCGCGCAGGCTGGATTCGGCGCGCTCCACCAAACGTGCACAGTCCAGAACCACGAATTTGTGACTGCCGAAACGCATTCCTGGGCTGTCGAGAAACCCACAGTGCCCTGCCTCACTTGATGATGTGCTCGGTGTTGTAGTTGCCCAGCACCTTGTCGCCAAAGTTGCTGCCCAGCTCGCCTGCGGTCGGGTCGCGCGCGCCAAAGTCCTGCCGACGCACGGAAGGCACAGCGCAGGCAGCATGAGCGCCAAGCATTTGTGCCAGAGGGGTGCCGCAGCAGCTTGGGCGGAGGCGGTGCACGACAGATTGCCCCCACCGCTGGTGTGCCACTGCTCAGCACTTGTCCAAGCGAGGCCTGCATGCGCGGTATGCAAACCATCAATCACCCAGCAGCTGACACAGCCAGCGCACCTCTCCCATGAGCGCCCGCTCGGCGTTGGGGTTGATGGAGGCGCAGATCTGCAGGCCGCCACGGCGCGCCGCGCTCACGCCCCGCCGCTGCGCCGCAGTGACCGTGCGCTGCAGCAGGGAAGGGTGATTTGGCAGTGTGGTGTGCGGGTGGGCGGGCTGCCAGCAGAGGCAGGGCGAAGGCTTGACCAAGCACTTCTAGAGCGGCGGCAGGGAGGCGGCGGCGGCGGCAGGCAGCGGCGGCAACGCCACTCGTGGCTGCCCGCTCCCCGTGTCGGCCCGCCACCACAGTGTGACCGCTGCCCACCTGGAGAGCGCCCAGCTGCTGGCTCAGCCGTGCAGGCGCTGCAGAGAGGGCAGACAGGGAGGGGAAGTCGGCTGAGGCGGACTTTGCAGGCCGCCAGATCGCTTGCTAGCATGAACAATGGACCCCACTTGCCTGCCAGCTGCATTCTAGGCGTCGGAAGGGCGCCGAGAGGCTGCGAGCGGAAGTGCCGGTGGGTCGAGCGCGCGCTGCGGGCCTTGTTGCCGTCCAAATGTGCGCAGCAGTCGGCCGGCCAGCGATCCGTGCGTTTGTGGGGCCGCATGCGTGCTCCCCTGCGCGCATTTCGCCCGGCCAGGCTGAGCTGGCCACTCAGGATTGAGGAGGGGCCTGCGGGCCTGCATTCACGCTCAGCGCGCTCCGCTCAACTTGTCAGGCTTGCAGCAGCAGGGCGCAGCGGCCGCAGCCAGCAGCGGAGAGGAGCGAGCCCAGAGCAGCCAGCCGCAGCAGCCATGGTGGTGGCACAGGCGTTCAGGGCCACCGTGGCGGCGCCGCAGCGGTGAGGGGGGNCGCTGGCGGGCCTGCATGTGGTGGCGGGAGCGGGCCAAGTGCTGCAGCGGCGCCCAGGGGGCCTGTCGCCTCACACATTTGCTGCCCCCATCCCCGATTGAAGCGTGACCATGCCCCGGCCCGCCCAGCGGGTGGCGCCCCTCCGCCTCAGCAGCAGCCGCCCCGCACAGCTCCAAAGCTCGTTCCTGGCGCCGGTGGCGGGCCTGAAGGGCCTGTGCGCCTCGTTTGCCCGTGAGTGACGCCGCGCCTGTGGCTGGGAGGGGCGCAGGAGGGGCCGCCAGCGCCGCCGCCGCCGCCACACTTGCCTTATGCTTTGCGCTCACGCCGCCCTTGCCTGCTGCCTGCTGCAGAGATGGTGCTGGGCGCGGCGCAGCAGCTGGGCCGCAGCCGCACCGGCCTGCTGGTGGAGTGCAACAACAAGAAGGGCCTGGGCTGCACGCTCCGCGGCACCCGCCGGTGCGCTGCTCCTGCCTTTGTGTGTGGGCGGGCGTTTGGGTGCAAATGGTGGCCATGTTTGTGCAACCATGCACTTTTGTATGTCAAGCGTAGATGCTGCATGCAGGGGGGATGCTAGCTGTCAGCAAGAAGCAGCACATGCGGCTGCAGCCTGGCATGGCGTGGCTCATGGCTCTGTCTGCAAGGGCAGCATTTCGCGGGGCAGCCAGCAGCTGCAGCAGCAAGCTGACAGTCATGGACATCCACATCTGCACAGCAGCAGTAACAGCAGCAGCAGCAGCAGCAATGGGCATGTCCAGGCAGCACCTGTCGTCTGTTTCCCCCGGGTAGCGGGCCGCCGCAGCCTTCTAGCCTCCCTGCCACTCCATGATTTGAACTCTTGCTCATTCTAACTGCCCCAGCGCCCCTCCCCTCACCTCCACGCAGGAAGCGGGCCCGGGTGAGCGGCTTCCGCGCCCGTATGGCCACCGTGGGCGGCCGCAAGGTGCTGGCTGCGCGGCGGAAGAAGGGCCGGAAGCAGCTGGTGCCCGCTTCCGTGCCCAAGCGCAAGATGTGATTGTGCGGCGGCAAATGACAGCTGGCGCCAGGACCTGTGGCATTCGCAGCCTGGGACGCCAGTTCCTTTCAACCAACCGCCCAGTCACCCCTGGCGGCGCTGGCACGCAAGCGCGCGGCTGCGTGGCCATAGCAGCCGGGCCGCCGCTCGCGCGGCGCCGCCGCCCCACATTTCTCCCCTCCCTCTGCTGCAGCTCTCCATATTACATTGCTCTGTAATCTGTCACGCCAAGGGTGCAGTGTTCAAGGCAAGGCATGGGCATGGAAGGGGTGAGGCACGGACAAAATATGGGTAGAAATGAGGCTGGGGCGGAGAGGTGAAGGCGGAGAGACACTCGAGAAAGAGATCGCACTTGGCGCTGACGAAATGAAACAAACAGTCCGGTCCTTCAGTCACAGTTGTCCGTGTGTGTGCAGTTCATGCGTTGGCAGGCGCTGCGTCGGCAGTGGCGAATGGCAGCCGCCTGGGGTGTTTGGTTGGCAGGGCGTGCACCGATGCTGAATGGGTGCTGAACCCCTGCTGCTGCAGCTGCTGCTGCAATGAAAGGGCAATAAACTCAGTTGTGCTGTCGCTACGCACGCCCATGCGCCAGCTCATGCAGTCGCTGCAGCGCCTGCTGCGCTGTGGGGCGGCCCGCCGCCTCCAGGCTCATGCATTCCTGCATCAGTTCGACCAGCTCCTGCACAGTGGAAAAGTAAAGCCAGGCGCGGTGCGTGAGGCCTCTTGCACGACCAACAAGAAGCCAAAGGTGGTGCATGGGGCAGAGATGGCAAAGATGTGGCAAGCACGGGGTGTCGAGAAAAGCAGGGAGGCGGAGGCCCAGGTTGAAGCTGCCTGGTGCGGATGCAAGCGATGCGTGGCAGCAGTGCTTGCTGCAGGCAATTGAGCACACACTGCCAGGGAGCAAAAGGGAGGGAGGGCCCACCTGCGGCGCCTCCTCTGGCACAGTCGGCATGCGCAGCTGGCCCCTGACGGGGCGCTCTCCTGCAGACAAAGAGGGCCGAGACGGTCACAGCTTAGCACATGCAATGCCAGGCGGGTAGGTCTGGCAAGGGGCAGGCATGCGGTGCCACCAAAAATGTCATCAAGCTGTACGGCGATGGCTCCCTGGCCTGGGTGTATGCTGCCCTGGGCTCCACCTGCGCACGCAGCACGGCCGGCGGCAGCAATCGCAGCGGCAAGCGCAGCAGGGGCGGCGACGGCAGCGACAAGGCGGGCGGCGCCAGGAAGCCCAAGGGCGGCTGAAGTAGCATGCCTGGGCGAGCACAACAGCGCAGAAAAAACTTTTTTGCCCTTGAACGAATCGCGCCTGTGGCAATCTCCCACAGCAGAACTCCGAAGCTGCGGGCAGGGAGGTGGCAAAACACAATCAACTATTAGCTGGAGCGCAGGCAGACGTCTTGACTGCCCATCAAGGCCGCAGCAAAGCAAACTTTGCTGCTGGGCCAGGCATGCACACAGCACGATGCATGGTGCTGCCCTGCCCACCTGTACAAGTCAACGCTCAGCGTGCAGCGGCAGCCCATCAGGACCTCGGGAGCAATCCTGCAGGCGAGGGCACAACACGGGCCGGAATGTCAAGGCAAACACATCTGCACCAGCGCAGGGTTAGCAGTACTGCAAAGTGGAGCACACCCAGCTGTGCCCCCAGCTGCACACAGCAGCATGTGCTGCCCAGGGCGACTAACTGCATCGTGCAACTCACCAGGCCCATGTGCCGACCACACCCATCGTCTCAGACAGGTAGGTGCGGGTCTGCATGCGGCTCACTCCCACCTGCATGGGCGGGCAGCCGACCACAACAGCGGTGTTGTTAATGGCGTGCTCAACGGCATGAGCGCTGCGACGATAGCATGCATAGCGCGGGGCAGGGAAGGGCACTGCAACAACAACCAGGCAGACTGTTTACGTCTGCAAGCTTGGCGCTGCCTGTTGAGGTGAGCAGCACGTTGGACGACTTGACTGCAGCCAGGCGGGCAAAGGGTGCAGCTCATTAGGGTGTTTGCACCCACATGCATCAGCGCAGATGGCGTCCTGATGCAAGCAGAGAGCAGGCCGGTCAGGTGCTGGCTGCTGCTGACCAGCCCTAGCCAGCCGCCCAGCGGCAACACAAGCTCGGCTGCCCCAGCAGGAGGGGCTTAGTTACTCACTGTCCATGTGCACAATGCCCTGCAAAGCAGCGGGGACAGAGCAGCCGTTTCAGATGCAAGGGGACGCAGTGCCTGGCTGAGCAGCCGCTTAACCCTGCAAGGGACGCTGTGCCTGGCTGGCTGGAGCGCAACTCTCCCGGCCAAGGCCATGCACACCCGCAGGCAGGGTGCAAGACAATGCGCCATTCAGGCCAACTGCCGGGTCCCTGCCCTGCTGCTCAGCCCACCTGTCGATGCAGGTACGCCAGCGCCTTGGCCACCTCGACTGCGATGCGCCGCCCGCTGCGCCACCAGCCAAACACGCGCTCGCCCGAGCGGGCCGATCGCAGCTGCAGCACGCTCTGCAGGTCCCGCCCTGCATGGTGTGCATAGCAGAAAGGCCGCGTGTCGGCTGGTCGCCACGAAGGGGCAGCAAGGGGGCTCGCACCCACACAGTGCAGAGCTGTTTGGCAAACAAGGGCGCACGCTCGGCACGCTCCGCACCGAAAGTGAGCGAGGCCCTGCACTCCACCAGTGCACCTGGCGTAGGCGGCATGCGACAGTGCAACTTGTATTGCGGCTAGGTGTTGCATTGGCACTCGCCTGAGCAGAATTCTGTGATGATGTGATGATGCCAACAGCCCAGCATTGGCAACAGCAGCCCACCAGCCCCAGCAGCCCAGCATGCGGCGTTGTGCTGTTGCGTGTATGGTAGGGGTAGCGGCGCGCGGCAAGAACCCCCCATCGCGCATTCTTTTCCTGCGCGCCCCGCTGCCACTGCGAAAGGCTCCTGAAGCGATGTGAAATCTATCACAAGGGGAGCGGCGGTGGGCGCGGATGTTTCCGTCCGAAATTTGCCTTGGGGCATATATGCATGAACGGCTGATCTCAGGGTTCGCCGACGATAAGGCAGGGCCAACTGCCGTGGCAACCTCAAATCATGCAAGTGAAGATTTATTTGACTAGCTGGTCAATGTGTGTGTTGAGCGTGAGGAGCGAGTTATTCTGTTCAGCGCTTTCTTTTGGACACGCGCGTTGTGCCGTGCGGCTGCTCTCGCCCTCCGAGAGGCCCGCCTCACCCTACGCTGCTGTTGACTCAGACTGTGCAGGGACGCTGACTGCACGGCAAACTCGCAAGGTGCACGCAAGCGGCTGCGCCTGCTGCCCAAATGGTTGCCCCCGCCGCTGTGCTGGCGCGCCGCCATGCCTGGCGCTGCGCGGATTTGCACTGCGGATTGCTGCAAACCATGCGCAAGTTCTCCAGCCACATGATGGGTTGCAAAGCGTGAATACAGACCCTACTGCCATGCGAGGTGCAGACCACTGGCAAGATTCGGGCAGGGCTGCGGCGGCAGGCAGAGGCGAGGTGAGGCGAGGTGCTGCCCAGGTCACGATACCGCGGCACGGCATGCTATAAACATCCTCGCAGGTGGGGCAGTACAGGCGGGACGGCCGGCTGGCAATCAGCTTCATGTAGCGCCGGCACTTGCCGCACTGGCTCAGCACCTTGCCGCTGCTGGCCAGCGGGCTGAAGCTGGCCTCAAACAGAGTGTCCATGCGCTGCATGCATGTGGCAGGCGGAGGGGAGGGCAGCTTGAGTGTGGTGGGCAATTTGTGGTTGGGTAATTGTGGGCAGCAAGCCAGGCAAGGCGTGTGCCGAAAGGGTGCGTGGCTGAGGCGTGGATGGGTGGCTGTGCTGCCAACAGCTGTGGGCGGCGAGGCTCGGCACAGTGTTGGGGCAACGGTGTTTGCCTGCTTGCCTGGATGTGCGCCACGAAGAAGGGACGCTGACCTAGTCGACCTGGACAGCGTCCCCTATACTAGCGTTCAAGGCCAAGTTTGCCAAGGCAAACTTGGCCTTGAACTCGTTCAGGCAGTGCGCCACCACGGCCTCCTTGTCCGCCTCGCCCTGGGTGGGGGGTGGCAGCAAAGCGCAGCAAATGTGTGGGAGGGGTGCAAGGAGCAAGGGTAGCAAGGAGTGAGGGTGGCAAGGAGCGAACGCACCCACCACAGCCAGTTGGCAGAGCAGGTGCAGCCCCAACGTAGCTAGGCTCCCTACACATTTGGCCTGCATGCGCCACAACCAGCAGGCCGCTCTCCAGCCCACCTTGGCCACCAGGTCGATCTGCCGCTCCACGTACGCCCGCACTTGGGGCCGGCACAGCTCCGGGTCAATCAGCTGGTAGCCGCTGCGGAGGGTGGGAGGGGAAGAGGTAGAAGTGCAGGTATGGCTTTCAGAGGCTTGGGGGGTGATCAACGGTTGGAGATGCGATGCCAGGCAGAAGGGTAGTTGCGCCTAGGTGGAAAGGGGATGCAAAGGGGTGGTTGTCACATTGGGTTGTTGGGCCCAAAGAGAGGTGATGATGCAGCCGGTGCTGTTTTGCTCGTCCCAGCTGACGCCATAGAACGTGATGATGTGGGCGTGCCGCAGCGAGTGCAGCCGGGCAGCCTCCTGCGCACACGTATGTGAGGGGAGGAGCAGGTGGATGTGTGGGTGCTCAAGCAGGTGGGGAGCCCAGGATGGTTGGGGCGCCTGGGGCAAACCAGGGCAGTAAGGCAAGGGGCACCCAGGCTGGCCTTGCACCCCCTCTTAATCCCTCTTGAAACAGCCCTGCAGCGCTTCCCCACAGCAGCCCCCTGTTCTCACCGCCACAAACGCGTCGCGCACTTCCACCGCCCTGTCCAGCTTGATTTCCTTGACAGCCACCTCCTCTCCATTGAGGCAGGCCCTGATGACCCGCCCGCTGCAGGAATGGGGCAGCAGGGAGCGGGGGATTGGCATGGATTGAGAGCGCGGCCAGGAGCAGCACGCCCGCATGCCGCAGCACTGCCCGATGCGAGCCYGTGACGCCCCCATGCGTTCCCTTCCGGSCCAGCACCGCCCGCCCACCTGGCGCCCTCTCCCAGCAAGTGCAAGGTGCCGTCTGGCTTCTTAAAGTATTCTATCTCCGAGCGCGGCACCAGCCACTGCTGCAGCGCCGGGGGCAGCACTGCCATCGGCTGGCTGGTGGTGGTCGCGCTGCCGGCGCTACCGCTGGAGCGGCCGCCACTCTGGCTGGTGCTGGCGGGGCTGCCGGTCAGCTCAGCTGCCTCCTGCAGGGCGCGGTGGTGCAGCAGCTCCTCCACTACCTCTGACCGCTCTTCATCACTGAGCAGCACGGTGGCAGCGGACGCCTCGTTGCTCGCGGGCAGCACCAGTGGGCTCTCCGGCAGGTCGTGCGAGCGCCGAGCCGAGGCAGCTGCAAAAGGAGACGGCATGACCGGCCGGCTGCTGGCCCAGCCTGCCCAGCCGCCCGCCTTGACCTCAGCACTGCTCCGGGCTGAGAGTGCGGTGGCCAGCGGCGCCCCCGCGGCGGACGGAGTTGCCGGCGGGGCCTCAAATGTCTCATGCTGCCGCCCCTGCTGCTCCAGGAGCTGCTGCTGTTGCAGGCAGACGGCCTGTTGTGCCGGGTCCAAGCCCCCAAGCAGCTGCTGCTGGTGCGGGGCCACGCCCGCCGGCGCTGCCGCGCCAGCCGGCAGGGTGCTGCTCTGTGTTGAGGGCCGGGAGTCAGGCCCGCCTGCCGGCTTGCTCTGCTCGCTGCTGACTTCTGCTGCAGATTTGCCCAGCTCACCGGCCGACGTGGCGGCGGTGATGCTGCGGCGGTGCCGGCGCAGCAGCACCCAGCCGCCGCCGGCCAGGGCCGCCGCAAGCGCGACTGCGCCGATGGCAATACCAGCGGCAGCGCCGGCTGACAGGCCAGATGAGCCGCTTGACTCGCCAGCTGCTGCTGCGTCGTCCGCACGTGCATACAGCATAGATGTGGGCGTATAGATGGAGGCAACCAAGTTGGCGCCCTCTTCATGGCGGAAGTAGCCAACATCTTTGCCTGACAAGAAGAAGCCGGCTGCAGCAGGGCAGGAGGCGGCTGGAGGGTGGCGATCAAAGCAAAGCAAAGCAAAACCAGCAGGGCACCCAAAAGCAGCGCTGGCTGTACAGACGTGCAAGCCGGTGCTTGTGCCCTCTGACGTGCCTGGCTTGTAGACGAAGGCCCGGCACTGCTCATCATCCAGGCATGTGGCTGCAAGCTCTGGCAGCGGCTTGCTCAGGTAGCACTCGTTCAACATAGGTCTGCGCAAGAGGCGCGAAAGGAGAGGGAGCAGTGCAGTGTGAGGCGTTCACAGATATGTCTGAACGTCATGGCAACAGGCAGTAGCGGCAGCAGCAGCACCAGGCAGTGCAGCAGGCGCATCAAGCACTGCAAAACCATCCAAACCAGTCAAACTAGCCAGCCGCACGCTCACGCCAAGGTGCCGTTGCAGGTGAAGCCTGGCTGGCCAAACAAGCCGCGCGCGATGCGCCGCGTGAAGCCGGGCACCTGTGGCAAGGAAAGTTGCTTTCAGCTGGTTAGAGTTCAGAGACAAGGAGTGTTCAAGCCCTGCCTGCTGCAGACAATCACTCAAGCTATACTGCAGTCGGGCAAAATGCTTGTAACTGGGCCCCGCTCACCTCTGGCCCGGTGACGGCGATGGGTGCGCCCCCAGTGAAGGTGACGCCCTCCCCTTTGGCCAGCACAGCAGGCGGCCAGCCAAACTGGGGCTCCACAAGCTGTTGATGAAGCAGTTGGCCTGCAGTGGTCAAGCAGAAGCATGCTTGTTCTCTAGCTGGTCGCGTGCCTGCATACACAGCCTGCTGCATGCTTGCATGCAAGCCCATGTGCCCTGCCGCTCAGCCACATCCCACGCCGCTCACATTCTCCCGCCTGAAGCTTCACAGCGGTGCGCCCTTCCTCATAACTGCACAGGCGCATTGCGGAGAGAGACAGGCATCACATTGGCAAAGGTAAGGATGCGTCTCTTAGCCCAGCTTTTGCAAGCCCAGGCTTTGCCGATCCCGCAGGCCGCTCATGCACCCACCTGCAGCCGGCTGCTTCCGGGCAGAAGTTAAACACGTTGCACTCGCCGTCAGGCCACTCGCGGCATCTTCGACAGCACTGCTCCGCGCTTTCTATGCCGTCTAGTATAGCAACCAGGCTGCCCTCCATCACTGCCGCCTGCGCTACAATGCAGCCCAGCCACACAGAGCTGTTTGACAGCTCGGCGCTGCTGGACGGTGCAAGGCTAGCGGATGCTTCGTCAGGCAGAAGCACCGTCGCCTGGCCATTTTGCAGATATGTTGATGACTGTGGCAGGGCGGGGAGGAGAGCGAGGGGAAGTTGTGCATGCAGATGGAGGCAGGAGGCGGGCTTGCTGCGATGCGCGGATAGTTGCCACCAGCCACGGCCCAGGCAGGTGCCCCAGCCTGAGACTCACAATCGCAGTGCGCTCGGATATTTCCATTGTGTACACGCTGGGGCCCACAAATTCGTTGTCTGGGGAGAGGATGGAGCGCTTGAGCAGCGCCACTGGCCCGCCGCCGCACCCGTCCGTGCCTGCGCAGCATTCGAGTCAGTTCTTGCATTCAGCCCTTGCAAGCCTGTTGGCTACCAAGCAGCAAGTGCCCTGGCGGGTATTCATCACAACACCAGCAGGTGGCATGACCCAGGCCATGGCCCGCCGCCTGCGGCGCACCATCAGCATAATAGGTCACGGCCCGGCACTCTGGAAGCGCGGCACAGACGGCGGCGGCATCCAACGCCGTCTCGAAGGCGCACACCCCCGGCAGGATGCTGCCGGGGCATTCATCCAAGTCAGCACCGTCGATCCCAGCCGCTGCACGCGCAGTATAGCCGGGCAGCTCTGGCGGCATCTCGCGCAAGGGGAAGCCTGCAAGCGCATGGGAGCATGCCGGCATGTGGGGCGCCAGGCCGCATCGCCACGAGTGCTGCTCTGCTGGCCATGCGTACAAATGCTAGCATGAACCTGCAATGATGCAATGCCACACCCAGACGGCGGGCAACCAGGAGAGGTGTGCACACTTGCTTACCGACCGTCCCGGGCCCGCCCCTCGACGCTACTGGTGGCGCCAAAGTGCAGTTGCCCTCAAGCAGCTCGCACTGCCCACCCGTGCAGTCTGCCTGCGAGGTGTTGATCAGGAGGGCTTGCAGCGTTGTGGCCGGCCAAGGGGGAGAGCCCTTGCAGGAGGGAGCGCCGAGGCCTCACCTGCGTAACTTCGCAGGGCCGCCAGTTGAAGTAGCTACACCCTGCATCGTCTCTACAGGCCGCCGCGCAGCCTGCCGGGTCACTTGCCGCAGTACGCGCAAAGGGCTGGCCCGCCAGGGCAACTCCGGGCGCCAGCACGCTCACACCCGCGCCGCCTGGGCCGACGAAGGCCGTCTGATAGGTCTCGGCGCGCTGCAAGGGCTGGGCTGCTGCTCCCCAATTTAGAGCTACCAGGAGCGCTCCAAAAAGCCATATTCCGAGCGCTGGCATGGAGTCAATGGTGTTTTCATGTCGATTCGGAGCCGAATAGCGCTCGACCTTTCGTTCAGCCAGGACTGCCCCCCTCCGCCGCTGGGCGTGCTTGGCGGGAGTGGCCCGGATGGACGCACGAGGGGAAGCTGGCACCACAGGCGTCATAGGGGAAAAAGAACTCTGATGAACCAGACCTTGTGTGCTGATGGCTCGCGCAGCAGCTGCCGGCCATTGCGCGGTGCCCCCCGCACATGCGCGGTGCTGTTGGGTCCCGGATACCGCCGCACAAAGCTTGGCCCAAACCTCCATATGGGCTACCACTCTGACAGCAGCAGCAACAGTCTGGCGTGTCGCCATCTTAGGCCGCAACCATAGTGGATCGCCTTGTAGTCGGCGCTGCGCATATGCATCCATGTGAGCACATTCTGCCCCCGGTCTGCCGTAAGCCGTGCAAGGCGCTCCAAACTCCGCCGCTGCATGTGCTGCACATGTTTTGAAGCTCAGCATTGGTGGTTCTGCATATTAATGGTAGGTCAGGCTTCACATCCCGCACTATGGATGTGAAAGGAGTGAAAACTGCCTGCCCTCGCCTGCCTGGCGCCGCGCTCTCCTTGCTGCGTGCAGCTTGCAGGCGAGCGCTCATGCGGCAGCATCTGATGCAGAGAAATTTCTTGTTGTATGTTATTTCCACAACTTGTTGCAACACAAGCTGCTTTGTTGTGCAGCGGGTTGTACCGGTTGCATGGCGCTTAGGCGAAATATGCAGTCGAAAGATGCAGGCGAAAGATGCAGGGCTACGGCGGCGGCGCCACCTCAGCCGATTGGATCGGCGGCTTTGGCGCGCCTTGCGGGGTTTCGACGCCGCTTGTGGGATCCAACTGCTCATTCTGGCCCCCAGTGCCTCGTAAAGGGCCCCTGCAGACAACCCCAGCTCGCCCTTCCTCGCTCTTGCGCGCCGCGGCGGTACCTATGCGACTACACACCGCTTCTCCGTCACGAGGGGCCTAGCGTGAGGCAGCCGAGGCGGCCAGAGGGCGCTCAAGCCAGCGCTCGTGGCCTGGAGCCGCGCTCTCGGGCCCTGGGAGCCGCAGCCACGCAGCGAAGCGCGCAATGCGGTCCAGCCGGGACGCTGCAGCGCACCAGCTGGTGCCCAAGGCCAGCGGCGCCGCCGCCGCCGACCTGCCGCTGCTGCCTCTGTTCGACGCCGTCCTTCTGCCCGGCGGCTTTGCGCGGGTGACCATCCCCGCCAGCTGGCGCGCCAGCGCCCCGCTGGTGGAGCTCCTGCTGCAGCAGCAGGGCGACGCGGATGTGCTGGTGGCGGCGGTGCCATTCCTGACGGGCAAGCCCTTGAACAGCAGCAGTGCAGCGGGCGGCGGCGGCGGCAGAACCGAAGACGAGGGCTTTGCGGATGATCCGCTGGATCTGGACAAGCTGCACCACACCGGCACAGCCGCGCGTGTGCTGCAGCTGGCGCGGCGCACGCAGGTGGGTGCTGAGCGG
>JADXDR010000181.1:0-21416 GCA_025026875.1 Chlorella ohadii
CCGCACCTACATCGGCAGCGGCAAGGTGCAGGAAATCATGTCGGCTGTGGCCAACACTGGAGCGACGACCGTGATTTTCGACGACGAGCTCAGCCCAGGTGCGGCTTGCTGGTGGTGCTGTTCAGCATTAGCGGGCTGGATGATCTGCAGAGGAGGTTTTGGTGCCAACCACATGGACAGCTCCTAGCGGGTGGCCCGATTGAGACAAAACTGTTTCTGCCGCAGGCCAGCTGCGCAACCTGGAGAAGGCTCTGGGGGCGAGCCGACTCGCCTTGGTACTAAGTAACACTATGTTCCATTAGTGCAGGCCAGCTGCGCAACCTAGAAAAGGCGCTGGGCGAGTCGGTGCGGCTGTGCGACCGCACCGCGCTCATCCTGGACATTTTTAGCCAGCGGGCGCAGACGCGGGAGGGCAAGCTGCAGGTGCGGATACGATGTTTCAGTTTTGTTTATAGGTGTGATGCCCTGCAAAGTTGGTCAGGCTCTTAACCCTGGACATCTTCAGCCAGCGGGCGCAGACGCGGGAGGGCAAGCTGCAGGTGGGTGCTTAGTTTTTCAGTGTTCAGTTTGGTGCCATTCTGACTGACGCTTTCNAGCCAGCGGGCGCAGACGCGGGAGGGCAAGCTGCAGGTGGGCGTGGTTGGTTTCAGCTGCAGGTCGTGTGATTTCGGATGCCTGCAACTGTGGCAGGTGGCCGTGTTGGACGCTTTGCACTTTTGGTTGAACCCGGATCTGAACCGCGCCTTCCTCAGGAGCGCAATGTCACACCCTGCTTTCTGAGTTAGGTCTGTCCCTCCTCACACTCTTTGCACCACAGGTGGAGCTGGCCCAGTCGGAGTACCAGCTGCCACGCCTCACCCGCATGTGGTCGCACCTGGAGCGGCAGAGCGGCTCGGGCCAGGTGGGGCATGGGGTGGCACAAAGATTTGATAAGAATTGCACGTTGGCGGTCCCTGCATAGCACATGCCCTTTATTCAACGGTCCCACCTTCCCTCTGCCCGAACCACCCTGCCTTGCAGGTGAAAGGCATGGGCGAGAAGCAGTTTGGATGAGCGCACCTCTCCTTCGTGCACCTGCCGTCTATCCTCATTGAACATTGCCTTGCATCACCAACTCTCCTTCATTGCAGGCGAGAAGCAGATCGAGGTGGATCGACGGCCGCCCGCCTCTTAACTGAATCTCGATCCTCTGCCTCCGCCCTGCATCCCAACCGGCAATTCATTGCAGGTCAAGGGCATGGGTGAGAAGCAGATCGAGGTGGATCGGCGTCTGCTCAAGGGCCGCATGGCGCGGCTGCGGCGAGACATTGAAGAGGCAAGCGGGCGTTTGGGGCGGTTTGTCTGCAGGCCGCCTGTTTGCGCTCAGTTTGTTTGCTAGCTCCCACGTGAACAGCGGTGAGCCACGCAATGGATGGCTGCACTTGAATTCAGCCTTGGCTGCTGCTTGTAGGGCATTGAAGAAAGTGGCTGAACACACCTGGCCAGGCCTGACCCAGGCTGCCTTCCTCACCCGCCCTGCCTCCTCACCCTGCCCCTGAACTTCAGGTGCGCACGCACCGGCGCACGTATCGCGATCGGCGCGCCGCGGCGCCCATCCCAGTGGTTGCACTTGTGGGCTACACTAACGCAGGTGGGTGCGGTTGCGATCGCAGAACATCCACTGGTTTCAGCTGCTGTCCCGTTGCCCAACGCAAGCAATAACCCCGAAACCGGCAAGCGCAGCCACCTGCACCATATACGCTCGGCGCTCGCATTATTCCTGCCCACCTCCCACCCTGAAACTGCCCAGGCAAGGGCACACTGCTTAACACACTGGCCAACAGCCGCTGTATTTATGAAAGGCACTCTCAGCACGGTTTCTTCCGCCACTCCACTGCACAGGCAAGTCCACGCTTCTCAACACCATGACCAATGCGGGAGTGCTGGCTGAAGACAAGCTGTTCGCCACCCTCGACCCCACCACTAGGCAAGCGGATTGTGAGGAAATTGGTGCACTGCTGCTTTTGCGAGCTGCAGGCGGACAGGCGGGCTCAACACGCCTGTGCGGGCTGGGGCGCACAGTGCCCCAGTGCAATATTTGCCTAACCTGCACCCTCGGTTGCACGACTGGCAGGCGTGTGGAGCTGGCGGGCGGCAAGGCGGTGCTGATTGTTTGCCAGCAGAATGCAAACATGTTCCTCAACCAATCTGCGCCCTAACACGCGTGCACTGATTGCAGGCGCGTGGAGCTGGCGGGCGGCAAGGCGGTGCTGTTCACCGACACAGTGGGATTCATCCAGAAGCTGCCCACCCAGGTGTGCTTTGCTTGCACGGAATGCTGGCAGACAGCAGATAGCAGCAGGCCGCGCCGCTCATCAGCAATTCGCTCCCTTGCAGGACAGCTTCCGCCCTATTGCAACGCGCAGCTGGTTGCTGTGTTCCGGGCCAGTCAGGCCAATACACAGGTTGCTTGAGTGCCGCCCCTCAAGTCGCATCCCCTTGTATTTTCATTGCTGGCTGCAGCTGGTGGCCGCATTCCGCGCCACCCTGGAGGAAATCCAGGACGCCTCGCTGCTGCTGCACGTGGTAGACGTCAGCCACCCCAATGCGCCCGCACAGGTGCTTGCTTGTCAGCTGGGATGCGTTGTCGTTTGCGCATTGCTCATCGGCGCTGCTGCGGTGTGATTGCTGCTGTGGTATGACTGCTGCTGCTGCTGCTGCTGCTGCTGCTGNCMATTTTTTTGCAGCCGATGGGAACAGAGKAGCACCTGCCTGCAAACTCTCACCTGTATCGCGTTCTGCCCGCAGATCGACGCAGTCAACCGGGTGCTTGAAGAGCTGGGGGTGCAGAACATTCCCACCCTCAATGTGTGGAACAAGGTGCGCATGTGTTGTTGCAGCACTGCCCTTGCTATACAAGCTGATGGACGTGTGGCTTTCATGCAGCTGGCCTCCAAAGCAGCCTGCACAGGCCACAGCCACCAGCACTGCGTCTCCCATATTGACTTGCCCAGCCAGGGCTGTCATGTGATCCGTTCAAACCCCAGTCCCGCATGCTTGCTCTGCCCCTCCTGCTCAGGTGGACGCCTGTGCTGATCCAGCCGTCATCACCCTTTCACCACTTTAACCACATGCTTGCGATTCACGTTTTCTTGCTCAGGTGGACGCATGCGCGGACCCAGCCGTGATCCAAGCGGTGGCGGCCCGCCGCGAGCAGACGGTGTGCATCAGCGGCCTGACGGGGGAGGGCCTGCCCGAGCTGCTAGAACGCGTGTCTGGCAAGCTGCAGGTGGGCGGAGGGGCTGCTGTATATTTGTATGTCTTCTGTGCAAAGTTAACTATGTCGGTTTACAATGAGGGCCTTCTGGAACTGCTGGAGCGGGTGTCTGGCAAGCTGCAGGTCGGTGGATATGGCATGCACTTGTGTGTTCCTAAGTGAATTCGTTGCCTGAGTATCAAGAGACGTAGCCGCATTCCTTGGATGCCTGCCCAGCAAGCTGCAGCCTGGCCTGGCTGCACGCATGCGCAATGTGCTGGCCGCCGCCCTCCGCTGCCGCATGTGCCCAACAGACGGCACCCTGGCCCAACCACTGCCGCAGGATTCCATGGTGTCTGTGCACGTGCTGGTGCCCTACTCCCAAGGCGAGCTTGTTGACGAAATCCATCGCACAGGAGTGGTCGCCTCGGCAGACTTTGGTGGTTCTGGAGTGGAGCTGCGCGCGCATGTGCCGCTGTCGCTTGCGCAGCGCCTGCAGCCGCTGCGCGCGCAGACGGCGGCGGCGGCCGAGGCGGCGGCTAACGGGGCGGCTGTTGGGGCAGATGAGGATGAGGAGAGCTTTTCGGATGATGGCTGGAGTGAGGAGGAACTGGCTTTGCTAGAGGAAGAGGAGGCAGCGGCGGCGGCGGCGCAGGCAGCGGCAGCTGGAGCGGCAGCAGGCGAGCGGTGATGCTAGTCCTGCTTAGGCTCGCAGCCCACMCCAGCGTAAGATCAACCGTGCCGCGGAGTGATCCCTGTATCGATATCCACATCAGTTTTGCAGCCACCCATACCATTCTGTGTACGTTTTCGGTCGCCTCTGCCCTTATCTGTCTGTTGAGTGAACCCGCCTGACNGCTGTGCCCAGCNTTGCGAAACGNCATAACACATCAACAGTTGAGAAGAGGCGGAGGCAGGATTNGCTTGCTCAGATATGGGCCGTCTGAAAGGACTACATCCTGAGAGCATAGCCACGGCATGTTTCCTGCTTGGGTGGCTTGGGGTCTGCGGCTGCAGCAGGAGCGGCCTGCTGAGGGCCGCCACTTGCACAATTGCGCAGATGGACACTCCAGCTGCAGCAACAACGTGATGCATACGCAATGCACACCTGCATGGCTCCCAGGAACAGTATGATCAGCAGAATGCATACGGCAGTGCCCGCGGCACGCTGCGCGGCGCCACGCTGCGGCCGCCGCTGAGTCGACAAACCCACGGCCCAGCCTGCTTGATCGACTCGCAACTTCAGCGTCTAGCTTGGCTGTAGCTGACAGGATGCCTCGGCCCGGCCCTTCCCGAGGGCGCGCTGTCGCCTCTGTGGGCGCGCCCCACGGCTCAGGTTCAGCTGCTGGAGGAGATGTGTCGCAGGCAGCCCTCACGGCGCACAGTTCAGCCGCTCCAGGCGATGCGCCGCAGGCGTCGCTCGCGGCCCACGCTGCCGAGGACGCTGGTGCCGTGCTGGCGCAGCGGCTGGCTAAAGTCCGTGCAATGGAGGCCCTACCAGCTGATGCCTCCTCGTGGCTGCGCAGCGAGGAGCTGCAGGATGAGCTGAAAGCTTTGCTGGCGGGGTGGCGCGCCTGGCCTGAGGACGGCCGCTGCGATGACTCAGTGCGAGCGGTCGCTCTGCTGCTAGCTGCCGTGGATGCAGCACCTGCCGACCTGGAGGTGAGTTCTTGAGCACAGCGAGAGTCGCACATAGTCATACTGCAAGGAGCTTGCAGCTCAGCGCCTGCCCTGCTGAGGGCTGCAAGTGGCCTGGACCTTGCGTGCAGCCAACTGCCTCAAGGCCAAGCTTGATTTGCCTGCACACCCATGCGCCAGGGCACTCTCCAACGCTCTCTGCCTGGCTGCGTGCTGCAGGTGTTCCTGCCACTGGAGGACCGCCCTCAGTGGAATACTCGGCTGCTGGGCCCCGCGCTGCGCTGCGCGGGCGGGGGCCGGCGCCAGCTCAATCCCCAGCTGCACCAGCAGATTTGGGGGACTGAGTATGTGCGTGGCCCTGGGGTTGACCTTGATGCCCGGCCGCAGCCCGACGACCTTTTGAAGTTCATTGGCACTGGTGCGTGGGTGACAGCTGGGCGGGGGTGGCGGGCGGCAGGCGGGCAGGCGCCTCAGCACTGGCCCTCTGTGCCGACAGCACTGGTGGGCGGGATGCTGGGCACCGGACGGGATGCCGGGCCAGCGCCATTGGCCTTGCACACACAACATATGGATCATGGCATCGCCATTGCTGACTGATTGGAGCTTGCAGCATGCCATGAACAGGAAAAACTGCACTGCAGCGGAGGCTGGCCACCCAGCCTTCTTGGGCAGAGGCTGCTTACTGCCCCACTGCCTGCCCCCCACTTCCCCACCTCATCCAGCCTATTGGCTCAGCTTTCCGACCACAGTGGAGCCAGGAAGCGAGGCTCAGTACGAGTCGTTTGCCACGGTCTATGTGCTGTTCTGCCGTACGGGCATGGCGCTTAACCAGCCTGATGTGCGGGCAGCCATGGCTGCACGCCTGAGCCAGCTGGGCAGCCCCCTCACAGGTGCGTGCACAGCTTGCAGCATGTGTGGGTACCTGCCCATGGTGCTGGCAGCTGATGGTTCGTTTTGGCGCGCTGCGCCCCATCCTGCGTGGTCCACCCAGCAGCCCCAAACGGGCCTGCGGCTGCCACGCCGCTGCAAGCCGCTTGCTGCACTTTCTCCACTACACCCCGCCTGCTGTGCTGTCAGTTGAAGCTCTGGAGCATGTGGTGCACCAGCAGAAAGTGTTCATGGCAGGCCTCATGTACAAGCACCCACAAGAGCGGCAGCACGGGGCGCTGCAGGTGGGGCTGCGGCTGCTGCACATGCCTCGCATGCAGGGTATCTCAAGCACCAAGCTGCTGATGGTTTGGTTGTTTGTGTTATTCGCAGCTGTTTTTTGCATCATGTGCAGCCGTTGCTTGCATCATGGGCAGCATGCCGCCTCTGTACTGCGCACAGCTGCATCGCAACTTGCAACTGCTCCTGTGCTCCTTCCCTTGCTGTGCAGCTGGTGGCCCAGACCAGCTGCTTCGCGCACATGCTGCGCCTGCGCCCCACCTCGCCGCGAAGCGCTGCCATAGCGGCGGGTGCCGCAGCCTCTCTGGGCCAGCCAAATGTGGCTTTGATGCTGGCTGAGCATGGCCTGCAGGCGCAGGGGCAGGGGCAGGGGCAGGACGAGCCCTACCACCGCGCCCTGCTGCACCTCACCGCGGCCCAGGCGCTTGTGCAGGGCGGCGCTGGCGGGTCCACATTCCCTGTGGCAGCGCTGCAGGCGCACCTGGAGGCTGCCAAAGCTGCCAAGGCAGCATGCCGTGCGTGGCTGCCCACAGCGCTCAAGGTGACGCTGCGGGCCGTGCGGACGGGCGTCCGCGTCACTGATGAGCAGATTCAAGCGGCCCAGCAGGTGCGCGCTGCACGTGCTGTGTGATTTGTGCATGCTTTGCAATTGCTTCTGGTGCCTTCCAGAAGCTGGTGCGCGGTTGTGGGGATGCTCCCTTAGGCTGCCTGCCACATTCGACTATCCTGCCTTGGTAGCAAAGTTGCAACGCCACCTGCTCTCATTCGCGCTCCCAGCAATCCTCCGAATCTTGCAGTTCCAGCCCTGCTGCTGCAGGCGCGCCGCACCACGCTGCCCATCCAACCCCTTAGAGCGCCGATTGGTGTGCTGGTGGCAACGGGGGCCGTCACGCCGCCGCCTGGCCAGCAGGCGCATCAGCCCCAGCGCGACTGCCGCTCAAGCTGCCCCGTCTGCGCCGCCAAAAACTCGACCCGCTGCGCCGGCTGCGGCAACCAGGTCACCGAGCTCAAGCGCTGCGCTGCCTGCCGCGTCGTGGGCTATTGCTCCCGGCAGTGCCAAGGTGAGCATGCATTGAGTTGGAGGGCTGTTGTGTGGCAGCTCGTGCCGTGCAGCATTAGTTTGGGTTTGGCTGAAAGCCAGGCGGATTTCCCTTGCATCATCGCCTCACTGCTCACCCATGCAAGTGCCGCCCATCCCTCCACCTGCCAACAGTGAACCACTGGCCGCAGCACAAGCAGCAGTGCGCAGAACTGCTGGCCATTGCACAGCATGCGCAGCGCAGGCCATGAACCGCTTCGCCTGCAGGGCTCGGCGGATCCCCGCTGCGGCCCCCGCCACAACCATCCTATGCTGGCCGCAGTCCTTGACTGCGGTGACGGATGCCGCTCTAGCGTTGCGTTGATTGAAGTTGCTTTTGCTTGCGGCACTGGTTGCCTGCCAAGCATTGCCGGTCGAGCGGCGGAGCTGGTCTCTCCTCAGCCGGTTGACTGCAGCCAAAATGTGTCATGCATGGTATGCTGAACGTCTCCTTGTAAGTGCCTCATAACATGGGTCTGGAACAGCAGTTGTAGATCAGCGGCGGCACCAGCTACGGCAGCAGGCTGCCTCTCTGGCGGCAGCGGGCCTGGGCAGCTGCAATGTCATTGACGAAGCACACTTTTCATGCCCAGAGGCTCCTTACAAGCACCTCTGCATCTCAGGCCCAGGCAGCCGCTGTCTCAAGCACGCAGGTCGCTCCCACAGGGCCTGTGGTACAGCTCGCGTCCAAGGCGCCAGTGAGACTCAGCAGCTGCTGCAGTGCCCAGCAGCAGGCCTGCAGCAAAAACCAGGGCCTCTGGCCGCCCCGTCACGCAGCCACTGCTGCACACCCCTGCTCACTTTTCGCTCCTCCTGCAGGCTATGGCGGCCAGCTGCAGCCCCGCTTACTGCAGAGCCCTGATCCAGCGCCTGCGTGGCGGCGGCGGCGCCGCCGCCGCCGCCCAGGCCGATGCTGCCGCCAAGCTTGCAGCGCTGGTTTCGGGTAACACTGCCGCGGCAGACATGTCAGCGGCAGCGGGTGCCATTCCCGCCCTGATCCAAGCGCTGCAGCGCAGCAGCTCAGCTGAGTTGCAGCGGGATGCAGCTAAGGCTCTGGCCGGCATTTGCCTAAACCACTGGCTGGCAGCCCGCCCGCCTGCAGCAGCTACAGCAGGCAGGCGGCATTGAAGCGCTGCTGCCGCTGCTGGCTGGGGCTGAAGCGAATCATGCCGCTGGCTTTTTGGGCAGCATGGCTGCAGGGCTGCCCGAGCTGAGGCAGCAGATTGGGGCAGCCGCCCTGGGGCCCCTGCTGTTGTGCTTGCGCACCAGTGGCAGCATTCACGCACGAGAGATGGCGTTAGCGGCCCTTGCAAGCCTGTGAGCGTTGGGGCGCTGCGGGCGATGCCTGCTTCCGTTGGCTGCTGGTTCTTGCACAGTTGTTGCATATGGCTCTGCTAACTTGGCGCACAGCACGTTTGCATGCAGGGTGGAAAACTGCCCGCCAAACCGCAATGCCCTGGTGGCTGCTGGCGTCCTGCCAGACGCTGTTGCGCTGCTGCGCCGCAGCGGCAGCAGCCACCTGGAACTTGCATTCAGTGCCACGCTGCTGTCTGATTTGATGAAGGCCAACAAGGAGCCAACATTCTCTGCGAGCGTGCGGGCCGAACTGATTTCTAACGGCGGCGTTGCCGCCCTGGGACAGTGCCTGCGTCACAGTGACGCGTCAGTACAAGGTACAGCAGCTGGTGAGATGGCTGCTGGTTGAGAGTAGTGGTGGCAAGAGCCTCGCAGCCATGGCCCGCCTCCCTGCCAGCCCCGCCTGCCCTGCACTCTTGCCACGTCACTTGGCTGGGCAGTGCAAGTCACCCTGAGACCCTATCTGTGCCACCCTGCTGCCTGCAGCTGCGCTAAGGAATCTGTGCTACCACAGACAGGCCAGCAAGACTGCAGTGGCAGCGGCAGGCATTGTCGGCGATGCGGTTCAGCTGTTGGCTTCGCCGATCGCAGATGCGCAGCTCTGGGCCACCGCAGTGCTGCTCAACCTTTCAGACGCGGACAGCAAAGCGGTGCAGCTGGAGTGCGCCCGTGCGGGTGCGGCAGCCGCCCTGCTGCAGCTGCTGGGCTCACGAAGCAGCAGTGCGGAGGCACAGCAGGAGGCAGCCAAGGCTCTGCGGCAGCTGGCTGCCCGGCATGCTGCACACCGCCGTGCTATCATTGCTCAGCCAGGCAGCATCAGCACCCTGCAGCGCATTCTGCTGGACTCTGCTGCCTCGGCGCGCACGGTTGAAGAAGCCATTTGCGTCTTACGGCACCTGACTTTTGATGATTATACAACGGTCATTCTTCCAGCTGTGCCCGCAGTGGTGCGCTGCCTGCGCAGCCCTGATGCCGAGCTTGTGGCGCAGGCAGCCGCACTGCTGGCCGATTTGGCTCGCTACGGTGCAGCCGCACAGCAGGCAATCATGTCGGCTAGCGGCCTCCCAGCCCTAGGGGCTGTCCTGCGGCAGGGACTTGGAGACCTGGACAGTTTGGATGGCCAGAGCCTAAGACTGACGGCGGCAGTGACGGCTGCAGGCACAGCACTGCGCACAGTCAGCTTCGGCAACCCCCAGGCCGCAGCCGCTGCAGTGCGGTCTCTGGGCCTCGGACCGGGGCACCCCCGTGAGCAGGGCTTGGCTGAAGTGCTGGTGTCAGGCTCGTCGATGGGCCCAGATGCGGTTGGCCTGCCAGCGGACCTGCCCCTACCAGGCCTGTCCTCCGCCAGGTTCCCTCTACAAGCCTCGGGATACAGGTGCGGGGCAGGGAGCTGGGGATGGCGGGCGAGACACGCTGTGGTCGGCCCAGCATGCATGCAGATGTCGGCGCGACCCGGGGGAAGTCCAGCAAGGTTGCTGGATCACATTGCCGGCGCTGATGTCCCAACTGGCTGCTTTTTTGCCCACTTGATGCCGTTTGGCCTGCAGGGACGTGCCCCCCGAGGTGCTGCGAGCAGCTGGCCACAAGCCCACACCAGTCTGCGCAGCCCAGGGGTGCAGCAACACTTCTGGCCTGCGTAAATGCGGCGGGTGCGGCAGCGTGCGCTACTGCAGCACAGCCTGCAGCCGTGCGCACTGGCGGGTGCACAAGGCTGAGTGCCGCCGCCTGCAGGCGGCTGGTGCAGCCGGTGCCGCCTCTCAGCCTGGCTGCACCTGAGGCGGCCGCGGCAGCAATTGGTCTCAGCAGTGGCAGCCGCTGTGGCTGTTCTTTCATTTAGTGAGCAGCAGCGGCAGCAACAGCGTGGAACAGCAGCAGCGTCCCATAAGACAGCAGCAGAAAGCGTCAGCTCTGCTTGCTAGTGCCTGGATGTCCTTCCGCCCGTGCTCATTGCACCAAACACAGCTCATTGTCAGATTGCATGCACACGCAAAGGATTTTTCCTCCCTACCTTGATTGCATGCTGTAAAGATTTGATGCACGGCAAAGGCCGCTGGCTGCTGCGACCGGCATGCTGCGGCACAACCGCCAAGCGGGCGGCGGCGGCACCTGACCAAGCGCGTCGGAGGCCCCCTCTGCCGTCCTCGATCACACTCCCAGGCGTGACGGAACTGCTTCCGCCGCTCAGCTCGGGCCCAGCGCCCTCCGTCGGCCCACGCGCTTCAGCTACCGCCTGATTAGAGCACGGCAGCGCGCTTAAAGGATCTGCGGTGGGTCCTTGTAGCGTGAGGGTTGAGCCTGCTAGTGTTGTGCTGTCGGTGCGCATCTGTCCCCACCGTCGCCGCTGCCGCCGCTGCCGCCGCTGCCCCACCGACCTGGCGGGTCCTCCACTTCCATTGCTTGCAGACCCACAACAGCTCAGCTCAATGTCCGAGGCGCAGCGCTACGAGTCTGTGGATGTTGAGGCAGCGGACGGCCTGATCCAGAGCAAGGGGTTCACGCTGCTGGACGTGAGGTGCGGACTGGGTGCTGCCGGTTTTAATGTGCAGGCAACAGGTATCCAAGCTGGTTGTAATGCTGGCCATGTTCTGATGCCAGGCTGGGGAGAGCAGTCGTTACTGACGCCTCCAATCATCCCCGTCGCCTGTTCATGCCGACCTGACGCCCGCTGGCATTGCCGAAACCGCCCTCGCCGAAACGGCACTGGTCACTTTTTCTCGAGCTGTCCGTGCCTGCGGTCCGCTTGCAGGACGCCGGAGGAATTCAAGGCAGGGCACGCGCCCGAGGCGCTGAACATCCCTTGGATGGTTTCAGTGAGGCCATGCTGCACACAGCTTGCCTTGGCCTCGTGCTGTATCTGCTGTTCAGGTCCAGCACCTTTGCGCATGCTGCCGTGCGTGTGCATTCGCCGCCCGCCGCCCGATCGAGTTCTTTCCCTCACCTCCGTTTACACTGCAGGGCCCAGACGGCCGCACACACAACCCGCAATTCATGGAGCAAGTGCGGCAGGCCTTCCCTGACCCCAGCCAAGCCAAGCTATGTGTGGCGTGCGGCGGCGGCACCCGCGGCACCTCAGCCGCCGCCGCCATTGCAGAGGCGGGCTACAGGTGGGCGGGGGGAGAGGTCTGGAGAGTTAGTCTGGTTGTGAGGTTGATCTGCTGCTGCTGCTGCTGCTATTGCCGCAGGGGCCACTGCCCAGCGCTCGTCCGCACCGGTGCAGGGTACCAGGGCACCCTGCATGGCAGCATGCTTGGGAACGACAGCTGGGGCGTGACGCGATTGAGTGGTGCCATGCTCTTGCCTGCCACGTGGTGCACTGAGACTTACTTCCCTCGTTGCCTCGCCTCCCCTTCTTCCTCGCTGCCTGCAGCTCCATCACATGCATGCCCGGTGAGCACTCTACAAACTGCCTGTCCAGCACGGGTTCAGCAGTTGCTTGTCGTTCGACTTGGCCGTGAAGGCTACAGCTGTTGATGCAAGGGCTCCTAGCGGTGACCGCGAGAGCTTGAGCGCGCAGCAGCATGCTCCGTCCCCTGTCTCGCTGCAGTGTGCTGTTCACCACAATCCCCTGCCGGGCCATCCATTTACCCACCAACTGCAGGAGGCATGAAGGCATGGGCGGCCCGCGGCCTGCCCACCATGGCAGAAGAGAGCGGCAAGCTGTGAGCCTACCACCTGTTCGTTCATGGCGTATCGGCTGCTGATGGATCCGCTCCGGAGCGAAGCAAAGGCTGATGTACATGCACACGGCCAAGCCAAGAGGCCCTCCGGCGTGTTCATGCTGTGTGCTAAATGTGTGTGTGTGCGCGCCTGTGAATTCTGCATGGCCCCATGTTCGAGAGAACATTGCTGCCCTCCCCCTGTCCATAGCGAGTGTATCTGGCCAGACTTCACAAACAGGGCGCTGCACAGCATCAACCATCACATGCAGACAAAAGCACAGCAATCATCCATGACTCACGATGTGGATACAAAGCGCCTGCAGCTGCCAGCTACCGCTTCTTTGGTTGGTGTCCTGCCTGCCGCTGGCCGGCAGCCTCAGATGGCAGCCGGCTGAGAGGCAGCACCAGCTGCACCAGCCGCCTGTGCCTGCAGGCGTCGGCACTCAGCCTTGTGCACCCGCCAGTGCGCACGGCTGCAGGCCACGCTGCAGTAGCGCACGCTGCCGCACCCGCCGCATTTGCGGAGGCCGGCTGTGTTGCTGCACCCCTGGGCTGCACAGACGGGTGTGGGCTCATGGCCACCTGCCCGCAGAAACTCCGGAGGGACGTCCCTTCAAGGTATAAAGACGCAAGAAAGTTGGGTGAGAAGCAGCCTGTACGGACAGTGGCATACGCTGCTCAGCGTGCAGAGCGCGGCAAGCTCGCTGGGCTGCCCAGCCTCACAGACACGTGCAGCATGTCAGGCTGCCCACAACGTGCCTTGCATTCTACCCCTGCCTCGCCGCCACGCACCTGTAACCTGAGGCCTGCAATGGGAAGGGAGCAGGGAACAGGCCCGGCAGGGCCCAGTCAGCTGGAAGGCCAAGCTCCTCTGGGCGCTTCGATTCGCCCGTAACCAATATGTCTGCCAAGACGTGCTCATTGGTGTGCCCCAGCCCGAAACTCAAAGCCCGCGCTGCTGCAGCTGCCGCCTGTGGGTTGCCCCGGCTGATGATGCGCAGTGCCACCATCGCGACCGCCATTGGCGCTGTCGGTCGTATGGCCTGGCCAGCAGAGTACTGCTGCCTTGCCAAGCCCTGCAGGACTGCCGCCAGGGCTGGGATGCCGCCAGCTGACACAATCGCCTGCCGTGCATCCGCACTGTAGCGAGCCAAATCGGCCAGCAGCGAAGCTGCCTGCGTCACAAGGTCGGCATGCGGGCTGCGCAGACATGCCAGCACTGCAGGCACTGCTGGGACGACTGCTGCAGCATGGTCGTCAAAAGTCAGGTGCCGCAGAACGCCGAGGGCTGCTTCGGCTGTGACCAGCGGGGCAGCAGCGTCCAGCAGAACGCGCTGCAGGGTGCTGATGCTGCCTGGCTGGGCCATAATGGCACGCCGATGTGCTTCATGGGAGCTGGCCAACTGCCGTAGAGCCACGACTGCCACCTCCTTTGCACCTGCACTGCTGCCACGCGAGTCCAGCAGCTGCAGCAGGACAGCTGCGGCACCCGCACGGGCACACGCCCGCTGCACTGCTTTGCTATCGGCGTCTGAAAGGTTGAGCAGCACTCCTGCGGCTGCACGTTGCACTCCGGCGACTGGCGAGGCCAGCAGCTGGACCACATCACTGATGGCGCCTGCCTCTGCCACCGCAGCCTTGCCGGCTTGGCTGTAGTAGCACAAATTGTTGAGTGCCTCTGCAGGGGTGGCGCGGTCTAGATCAATGATTGGGCAAATCGAGTAAAATTATTGGCCAGCCTACGCATGTGAGGCAGGCGGGGATGGCAGGAAGGCAGGCCATGGCTGCAGTTGCTTGAGGCTCTTGCCACCTATACCCTCGGCGCATCGTTACCGAGCAAACTCACCAGCCGCTGCCGCTTGAACAAACTCCTGGGTGTGGCGCAGGCACTGCTGCAGGGCAGCTACGCCGCTGGCAGCAATCAATTCGTGCTGGACACTCTCCGAGGGTGCTTGGTCCTCACTGGCCAGCACCAAACGAGAGAGCAGCGTGGCACTGACTGCAAGGGCTGTGTGGCTGCTGCCGCTGCTGTGCAGCAGAGCAACGATGTCCGGCATTGCACCAGCAGCCACCAGGGCAGCCCGGTTAGGTGCGCACTCCTCCACTCTGCATGAAAACAAGTGATGTGCATGAAAGTAAGCACTGTGTTTGTAGGCACTGCGCATGCCTGCACGCAGCCAGACACTAGCAGGCATTGCCTGCAGCGCCCTTGTGCTCACAAGTTGCTCAAGGCCATCAGCGCCAGCTCTCGTGGGTTGTCGTTGGCATTGGTGCGCACACATGCCAGCAGGGGCCCCAGGGTGGTTGCCCCCAGCTGCTGCTTCATTTCGGGCACCTCTTTAGCCAGGCTGCCCACCAGGCTTGCGGCCAGGCCCCCTTCCGGCAGTTCCAGCAGCGGCAGCAGCGCATCAATGCCGCCCGCCTGCTGCAGCTGCCGGAGGTGGGCAGGCCGGTTCAGGCAGATGCCATTCAGCGCCTTGGCTGCTTCGCACTGCAAACGTGCTGACCCGCTGTGTCGCAGCGCTTGGACCAGGGAGGGTATGGCGCCCGCTGCCGCTGCCATGTCTGCCGCAGCAGTGTTGCCGCTAACCAGCGCTGCGAGCCTGGCGGCGGCGTCGGCCTGGGCGGCGGTGCCTCCGCCGCCGCCGCCGCCGCGCAGGCGCTGAACCAGAGCTCTGCAGTAGGCAGGGCTGGCGCTGGCCGCCATGGCCTGCAGGGAGGATAGAGGCGTCGCAGGGAATGAGCAGCAGGGGAGCTGGGTGACGGGGGCGTAATTCTGTGCTTTCTCAGCCTGGCAGGCCTGCAGCTGAGCACTGCAGCAGCTGCTGGGGTCTCACAGGCGCCTTGGACGCGTGCTGGGTGGGTCACAGGCCCTGTGGCAGCAACCTGCTCGCTTGAGACAGCGGCTGCCTGGGCCTGATCTCAAGATGTGGAGGTGCTTGTGGACAGCCGCTGGGATTGCAGAGTGACCTCGTCAACGACAGCTCCCCCAAGGCCCGCTGCCGCCGGCAACGCGCGCTGCTGCCGCCGCTGCTGCCCGCCATCGGCATGAGAACTGCTTCTGCATGTTATCGAGCTTACATGCAGGTGTGCGGCATCGCATGCATGTGTGGCTGACCATATGTAGAGCGGCCAACGGGCCGCAAAGCTAACAAGCTCAGACGCTCAAGCGGGTGCATTTGGAGCGCCAAGCGAGAGGACAGAAAAAGCGCAGCAGCGGGCGCCACTCAACGCACGGGAAAGCAGAGCAGTCAGAATGCCAGAAAATGCAGTTATGAAGTGGGAAGAGGAGTCTTGCGCTCAAGCTCATTTGCCTCTGTTTGCTCAACTGTACTGGGCGCAGCAGCTATGCCTGCTCGCCTTCCACTCAGCCGCACTCCGTTCGAGCCGCCACTCGGTGTGTGGCGGCCACGCCAGCAGTGTTGATTCATTCTCTCCTTCCTTTTGCCGGCAGGAGTTCCGCGTGCCGGTTATTCAGCGGCAGGAGTGCCGCTCATGCAAACAGTTGGTATTGATCGGCGTTCATGACGATTTGGAACACTGCGGCGGCGGAGGGCAGGCGGCGGATTTTGGTGGAAGGCACCACAGGCACGAAATTTGTGCTGCTGTCCTGCAGCAAACCATTCAAATGCAGTGCGCAGTCGCTGACACCACCGCGGCTAGCGGCACATGCTGCTTGACCAGCCTCCTTGCTCACCCGAGCCAAATGTCGCCACAACAGCCAGCCCAGTGAAGACTCCCCAAGCCCGCACACCAACGAGCATATGCTAATGCATGCTGCTTGACCAGCCTGCCTGCTCACCCGAGCCAAACGTTGCCACAATAGCCAGCCCAGTGAAAACGCCGATGAGCGTCCAATCCACCGCTCGGCGCCAGGTGGGCATGTGGGCGCCGTAGTACACCTGCATTCGCACATTGGAACCCAATTGAACCATGTAATGGAGCAGCGCAGGGCAATTGAGCGTCGGAGGGCTGCTGGCATACAGACCGCAGCAGCAGTGGTGACAGCGGCAGACGTGGACGTGGTGTATGCCTGCCACAGCACACGTCGCTGTGCTGTGCTGTGCTGTCACGCTAGCACAGCACATCACAGCGCAGCATAGCACAACTTTGCAGAATGCTGCAACAGCGGCCTTGCCTGGGTCATGAGGATGGGCGACACAAAGCAGAGCGGGATCATGGTCAGACCGCCGTTCAGGCCGCTGCAGGTGGGGCGAGGTAGCAGTGAGGCTGGCGTTCAGTTGGGCTCGAACAGGAGCTTGATGCGCTCCGTGGCATGCTTGCCCAGGTCGGGCTAGCCAGTGGGAGCGCTGTGTTGTTGCGCCACTCTGGTATGCATGCCCATGCGCCGATGCACGTAGCCGTGCATGCTGATTCTTCACGGAGTAGCATTGCACGAGCATGAGCAGCCCACCTGATCTCGTTGAAGAACGGGACGGCTGCGGAAGGCGGAAGGCAGCGCACTTTGCATTACTCACGCATGTGCAAGCAGCACCAGCCCAGTCGATCGCCCAGCCCAGCTAACGACAGATTGCCCAGCAGCCTGCAGTGCAATCTGTCTGCACATCTGTTGCCTTGCGAGTTCACCCACCTGCCGCTAGGAATGTGAAGAAGGCCACAAAGACGCCCCGCACCGCCAGGCGCAGCAGCCAGGGGCGGGACAGCACGCCGCGAGGCAGCAGGCCGCGCTGGGAGGGCGGGCAGGGGAGTGGCGGGTGGACCGATGAATGCGCGCTCGCGACTGTTCCATTCCCTCTTCCCAGGCATACCAGGCAGCTGCCTGCTGCAGCGGGCTACTAGCACATGTAGTACATGACCCTATAGCCAGTAAGAGTAGAGCATCACCTTCATCACAGCTTCCTCCAGTGCATGGTACAGTCCCATGCAGTACACGTTGTACGCGGCTCCCACTGTGATGGATGAAACCAAGCCATCATTGCCTGGGTGCTGTTGATGCGCAGTGCAGCCTGTTGCTCTGCTGGCAGCAGCGGCACAAGATTGCCCTCCTACATTGTGCACGGATCATGATGACCAGCTGCGCGGGCTGCCTCTAAGTCCAACAAATAGCCGAACCGTCACACCACTCAGCCGGCCCTCCCGAGCTCACCTTGCAGCAGCACGCAGACCTGGGCGATGATAGCCGGCACCTGGTAGGGAATGGCCAGCAGGATGTTGCCTGCCACCTGGTTGCCTTGGAACGCAAAGCCGGCTGCAGGGGTGGCAATTGGAGATTGGGGTTGGGACTGGCAGCCTGAGGACAGGATGGATGGCCAGCAGGATGTTGCCCGCCACCTGGTTGCCCTGGAAGGCAAAACCGGCTGCAACAATAGGGGGGAGAAACGGAGAGTGGGATTGGGTTGGGCAGGGCAGGATGGTGCCCGCCACCTGGTTGCCCTGGAAGGCAAAGCCGGCTGCTTGCGGGGGGAAGAGCGAGCGAGCGTGATGATGGGATGGGAGGGGCAGGGGAGGGATGTGGCAGGCGTGCGGGGCGCTATTGCGCGGCGGTGATGTGGCAGCCAGAATACCATCCAACAACGTGCTCACCCACAGCGACGCCAAAGTAGAACATTGTGATTACAGCAAAAGTCACCGTCAGCGCTCGGCGAACGGATTGCAGCACCTGCGGCAGGAGCGTGGAGGTTGCAGCTGGGAGATGAGGAGCCTCGGCAGCTGACTCTGACGCAGCGCGCTGCGGTCACCTCGATACATGTATCGTGTACACCACAAAGCGCTTGCATGCAGCGGTGTACCACACGCCCATTCCACACGCAGCCTGCACAGCGGCAGGTGCACTCACCGAGGGCGGGGAGCGCAGGGAGTAGCTGACTTCGTTCTGCACCGTCTGGCCGCCATAACAGAAGGCCATTGCTCCGATACCTGCGCAGCGCAACGACAGCAGGCGCCAAGCTATAGCCAGCGGCTTGCAGGCGTGGTTGAGGCACTGCCCACCGGAAGTACAAAAAGTTGGGCACAAACCATATCGGTGCGAGAGCAAAGTGTCCTCTCCAGCTGGCGTGCCGAACAAGATCAGCAGCTCCCCACCTTGGCACACGTTCATTGCAGTGCCAAATGCGGTGGGCTTGCGGATCATGGAGTGGTCCACGCTCTCCACCGGCCCTCCGGCGATCAGCGAGGCAAGCGTGGTGGCGGCATCTGCAGGGGCAGAGAAAAGAGCGGCTGCCAGCTCGCGAGGTAGTGGACCAGTGAAACGGCGGCATCAATGCGGTCCATGCCGGCATGCTGTGCCCAGGTCTAGCGGACTCGTGCTCCAGCAAGCAGGTAGGCTGACTGGTGCATGCCTGCCCACAACATGCAGCCCAAGCAGGCAGGCAGGAGGGCAGCAGTGACGCACATACAACGGGTGCCACCGCTCCAACAAGAGAGATGCCGGTGAGGCTGTGGAAGTCAGGCACCTGCGCACATGGGCAGGAGCATTGAACAGGCAGAGCTTATTGCCGGCTGATGCCATCAGCCGCCAGCCAGCAGCAGCAGCAGCAGCAGCAGCAGCAGCAGCACCCAGCGGCAGTGGATGTCCGGCYAACATAACAGCAGCAGGGAGCGCAAGCAAGCGCTCGCCTGCGCCAGCACAATCATGGCGCCGCCAAAAGTCACGGCCCATGGCCAGGTGTCATAAGAATAGCTGGCGCACTCCGCCCCTGCGGGCAGTGAGGTGGCATGCACATGTTCAGTAAGTGCATTCTAGCGGTCTCAGTCGAGGTGGCAGTGAGGGATGGCCGCAGCCAAGCGGGGCAGCCCAGCTGAGCATGTGCGGCACTGCCGCTGTGTGGCGCGCGGGTTCGCAGCAGCTGTTCCAACAGCAGCTGTCCCAAGGGTGCATCATCGACTCGTGTTCACCCTTTGCGCCGTAGCAGCCGTGCACCAGGCCCATCAGGGCTGCACCGCCGGCGATCGTGTAGACCAGGGCAGCGGCCAGCTGGGGGAGGGCAGGCAGGCGGGAAGCAGGGCAGCTCGTGGATCAGGCTCACAACCCTGGTGAGCCAGGCAGCATGGCACAGTAGGACTCAGCAGCATGGCGAGTCGAATCAAGGGTTCCACCAACCAGTCACAGCATTCAACAAGTGGGAGGGGCAGGATGCTGTTTCACACTGTGTGGGGTGGCACCCCTTCTGTCCTGCTCTCCTTCATCTACTCTGCCTCACCATCTCCGTGAACTGGAACGCCAGCACGGTGCGGCCGCCCCAGGGCCCCAGCACCTCACGCGCCAGTCCACGCAGCGTGCGCATGCGCCGCCCGTCCTTCAGAATGTGCAACTGCAGGGTTCAGGATGGTGTGTGCAGCAGGGCATGTGAGGAGGGCAGAGGGGCAGAAGGTGTAGGTGCCGAGCAGCACAGCACCAGGCAGCCGGGGCAGCATGGAGGTCCGCCGTAGCTGCACATGGCAGCAGCAGCAGCATGATGAGCCCCAAGCTTGCTCTTCAGCGCAGATGGTAGGCAGAGGGGAAGTGCACCACACTGTTTTGAACTGCTGGCCCTCTTCATGGCATGCGTGCCATCCACCCGATCAAATCAGCACATACATTGCCCCTTCAACTCACGTCAGCCAGCAGGAAAGCGGAGTAGCAAGAGCTTGCAGTGATGAATGCTAGGATGAGTGTGCCCGCCACCCATCCCAGGGAGGCCAGCGCATAAGGCAGGCCGAGGATGCCTGCAGGGGCAGCGGCCGCATTGGCGGCATGGCATGAGCATCATGGCATGGCACGCATGTGCATGCGTTTGCCTGGCATGGCATGTGAGCGGCGTGAGCGCCAGCAAATGAAGCGTGGTGCGGCTGGAGTTGCATGGGCGGGCATGGCGAGCATGAGCAGACATGAGCATGGACATGGGCACGCCCATGGGCAAGCATGCATCCAGAGGGCGGAGCGGCGGCATGAATGCGAATGCAGCGCGTCACCATGACACAGCAAAGCAGCATGGTCGGGACAGGCGTCCATGAAAGCACGCCTAGCAGCTTGACAGAAGGCCTCATACACACATGGTGCAAACGGGTGAGCGCTGTGGCAGCCAGCCGCGAGGCAGTTGCAAGTGCCCCCTTGCCCACCTGCTCCAAACATGGCGGTGACCAGGTGGCCGGCAGCCGCCCACCAGGCAGCTGCAAACGGAGCAGTAGGGAGGGATGTGAGCCATGCACATGTGCAAGCTCATTCATGGCCATGCATGCTGGTCTGCCACACGCAGCACCTTTGCTGCTGCCGCCGCCGGCGCCGGCCAAGCGAGGCGAGGCGGCGGCGGCTCGTGGCGAGGCGGGGTGCAGGGCGCGTGGGGTGGCCGGCGTCCGCCTCCCGGCATCCACCGCCACTGAATCGAGCTTCCACGCCGTCTGAGGCGGCAAGGGGCGCGGGGGAACAACCTGAGCATGGTGCCCGACCGCCCTTCCCCACGCGGGCTGCAGCCGGCGCCCCTTAACCGCAGCATCGCCTCACCTCCATGGGATAGCACGGCGGCGGGCGGCGAGAGTGCGCTAAAAAACGGCGGCCGCACTCGGCAAGCAGGGCGCACGGCTGGGCTTCTCGCGCTGCTATTCTGATCTTCAGACACGATCCAATGTTTTAGAGAGGGCGTGCAGGCGGCGGCGACGCTAAAACAGAGAACGCCTAGGGTGAGGCCCGGGTGCTGAGCCAGCTTGCAGGTGAGTTGCAGCTGCTGGAGATGATGTGTGTTGTTTGTGTTGTTGTAGAGGTGGAAAGGCCTGTGCAGCAGCAGGAGCCACTCGGGCCCCGAACCCCTCCCGCTCCTCAGCCCGCCACCAACCCCAGAGTTTCTGCCTTTGCCGTCATGCAACCAACAGCCAAAGCTGCCCCCTGTCTTCGCTCTGCCTGAATCATTCGTCCGCTGCTGGGCTTAACAAGGGGAAAATGTCACGGCCAGGGCAGCGGGCAGGCAACGAAAGTCCGGAGGGCGTGTGGGCAACATGGGCGGCGCACCGTGAAAATTTGGGCGGACTGGGTATGTATCCGACGCAAGCAAGAAGTGAGGGCACCAAATTCAGGGAAGCGGGTCGTGGGTTTGCAAGTAAAGAGGCAGAGGGGGTTGGGTTTCAGCAGCGCAGGCCCGAGGGCCGAGCGCCGCAAGCAGCAAGGGCACGCATGGYGCAGCRGCGCGCATTTACGCGGCCTGCTTCTCGGCGTCCACAAAGCGCTTGGTGCCGAAGTCACCCAGGCTGACCTTGTTGACGGGCTTCAGGGGGAACACGGGCAGGATCTGCTTGCCGTACACRTCCTTCATCAGSGCSGCGGTGCCGTCGTAGAAGGCCACRGCMGCCACCA
>JADXDR010000181.1:21480-34055 GCA_025026875.1 Chlorella ohadii
GGTGAGGATGCAGTGCAAGTGCATTGCAAATGCAGCAAGCAGTGCCAGGCATCTTGCAAGCACATGCACGGCACGAGGTGCGCATGCATGGCTGGCTGCGCCATTTTCTCCGGTTGCGGCATGCAATTGTGTTGCGCCTGCCACTCACCACGCGGGAGGTCTGGTCGGGGTAGCCCACGCCGCCAGCCAGCAGCCAGAAGAGGATGGCCAGGGACAGGAACAGCCAGCAGGTRACCASGTTGGTGTGGAAGGTGCACAGCCAGAGCAGGAAGGTCTGCGGGGGGTGGGAGGAAGCAGGGGCGGGTGGACGGTGAGCAGGCGGCATTGGGAGTGTGGATTGCTGTGCATGCATGCATGGCACACGCATGCCTGAAGGTGCCATGAAGTGCATGCATGCAAGCTGGGCTGTGCAGGCCTTTGCAAGCCAACCAGCCCAGCACCCTGCCAGCCCAAAGCAGACTCACCAGGATGCCCCAGAGGGTGAGCATGAGGCGGTCGCCCTTGACGGGGGTGGCAACAAACACGCCRGCGGAAGACAGGGTGGTGAAGATGGCCAGGGACATCCAGAAGGCGCCGTAGCTGCGGGCAGGGAGGGGTGGAGGCGCAGGGGTGTGGTCAGAAGTCGAGTTGATAAGGAAAGCGGAGGCCAAAGGCATGAGCACATTTGGACACGGGCTGTGCAGGCAGGGTGATGCGCACGCGGGGCCTTTCACCCAATGCCACTCCCAACTCTGTGCACAGCCCGCGCTCACCAGCAGAAGGCCACGGTACCRAAGGTGTTGCGGCGCTGGTACTCCAGCAGGCCGGCGCAGAACTGGGCCAGGCCGCCGAAGAAGAAGCCGAACGAGACGGCCATCTGGGAGGTGCCCTTGGGCTCAGTCAGCTGGGTCTTGGCACCCTGCAGCAGCGCCGTGGTCAGCGCAAAGCCGTACAGGCCCAGGGGCGCGGGGTTGGCGGTGGCGGGGTTGAGCTGCAGAGGGGGAGGGAGGCACAGCAGCAGGCCACATGGGCAGGNAGACAGGAGGGGTGAGCGGGGGACTGGAGCGGCCAGTGAGCGTGGGCGGGAGCAGCAAACCGGCCAACAGTCACAAGCGCAAGGCACATGAGCGGCACCCGCTGCGCCTCACCTTGACGCCATCGTCGGTCAGTGCCTGCAGGCGCTGGGCCAGGAGGGCCATTCCGTCGGACGACATGGTTGCTGGGGCTCTGCTTGCTGCAGGGCAAGGCGGGGYGGGGCGGCGGCAAACGCACAGTCAGCGTCGGCGGCGGGCGGCGGGGCAGCGCTCGGCGGCGCCCCAACCCAAYGCGGGGGGGCGCCGCGGCGGGGCAGACGGGGAGCACATGGTGGCAGGGGCGGCTGGGGCCGGCGAGCGAGATAAGGCGGCGTGGCCATGACTACACCATGCAAGGGGCGCCCGCGCAACAGTCAAGCGGCGGCAGGCAGGCCGCTGGCGCGAGCCGGCAGCCGTGGCAGGGGCCACAAACAGGGAGGCGTGGCGAGCAGCGGCTGCAAGCGCGGCTGGGCGCAGCCCGACACCACATCCCACTGCCCCGGCATTGTGCAGGTGCGAAGGCACCGCTCACCTGAAGCCACTGGCCGGAGAAGCAGGGGAGGAATGGTGCCGGGGCCAGGCGGAACGCGCAGTTTGTGCGCTGCTGCTGCGTGACATGCCAGGCTGGCTTAGTCCTAGCCAGCGATGACGCATGCCCAGCGGCGCCTCACAGCACGATCAAACCGCGCAGAAAGCTCAGCAATTCGAAAGCAGAAGGTACCGGGCGGCGAGGCAGCAGCCCTGCCAAACAGTCACCCTGCCGCTCGTTGCGCGAGCTAGCGTGAAATATCTGCGCCCAGGGTAATGTATTTCAGCGGTTTGAAATCAATGCGACCACCAGAGAAGCTTGCTGTGGGCGTTTTGCACCCGCTGCCGCCTGGTGCCGGGCGGGTCGCCGCCCGCGCCTGTGCTTCTCTCTGCGGGTTCAAATTTTGGTTCGTCAGGATTTATGAGCATATCAGCTTGCTCTCATGCATGCAAATGGGGGCTTGCAGTTGGGACAATGCTGCAACTGCGTGCAAGTGACATGTGCCCCGCCCCTGGCGGCTGCCAACTGGACTGGTTTGGACTTGATGATGTGATGAAAGCTTACATAAACACGCATAGGGGCATTCAACTTCAGTTGCTTCCTAAAGTGCTGTTGCTTTGTTGGAGGCATGCATATGCCACTTGCGTTGCATGAGCGGAGCTGCTGCATGTTCAAACCTGCTGCACAGCAGCCCTGTGCTGCCTGCTGCTGTTCTCGTGATGATGCAGCTGCCTGCCGCTGCGGCGCTGCCAAGGGCCCACTCCCTAGTGGTGCCGCTTGATTGTGCCGGTGTGTGGCAGGTCCAGATCTGCCCAGTTGGCCAGCCCACCCTCCAAATTCACAACTTGCTCCAGCCCAGCATCTGCCAGCTGCTTCGCCGCCAGCGCGCCGCGCCGCCCTGCAGCACAGCGCACGCACAGCAGTGCGTTCATGGGCCATGCAGCAGCCGTGTGGCACAGGCACGGTCTCAAGCTGCATTACCAATCCCAGCTGACGCAGTGGAAGCAGCAGTGGCGCTGCTCTCAGCAAACCGCATGTGCAGCAAGAGCAGCCGCAGCGGACACGCACCGTGCGCGCAGGTGCAGACGAGCGGCTTCTCCAGCCCCACTTGCTCCTTGACCTGCAGCCAGAATGGAACAGCAGAGTGATGTGCAATGTGTGCGTTGACCAGCGCCACTGCTGCATGCGCAACCAACCGCAGCTGCAAACAGCGGGCATGGCAGGAAACATTTTGCAGGCAGGCAGCCGTGGCAGGCGGGCAAGTGAAGGTGTCGGTGCCGCCCTGCAGCGCAAAGCCCAGGCGCATCCGGCTGCATGTTTCTGCACTTGCCTGCTCCAGGAACTGCGGGTTGTCCACAAAGCCGCCCTTGCCATCGTCCAGCTTCACTGGGATGTTGATGGAGCCAGGCACAGCGCCTTGAGCATGCTCCTCAGGGGTCCTGCGTTTGGGGCAGGCATAGGCAACGCAGCCAGTGAGCTAGTCGGGTATACACAGATTTACAGGCGGAAACCGCTGGGGAGGGGCACATGATGGGTGCAACATTGGCTGGAGGCAGCTGCAGCGGGCGGGGGCCGCCCGACCGCCGTTCGCCTGCACGTGCCGCCGCCGCCTGCCGGGGCAGCTGGGGGCAGCGCTGCACTGCGGCGCGCAATGCGCAGTCTTGTTTGAACACTCGCCTGACATCCAGCAGCGTGTACTCGCCCTCGACCAGCGCCTTGGCCTCGCTGGGAGGCACGTTGGCCGGCGCTCCCTCGTTCTGGTCGACCATTGCTGCGTCTGGGGACGGCGATCAGTGTGCAGGGAGCTTTGGATCACTGAGGCTGAATGTGTCGAGCCTGCCGCAATCACCTTGCCCTGCCGCTGCCGCTGCCATTGGTACAGCAGGAGGCTACCACCAGCGCCAGCAATTGCCGCCACTTTGCATGCTGCACCCTGGCAGCTCCGCCCGGCTCTAGGCCTCTGAAGATACTCAGGCAGGACAGCAGCAGTGCAATCCAAGCAACGGGCCGACCGCATGCGAGCTGCTGCGGCAGTGTGCCCTTTCAAACCCTCGCAGCTCGCCTTGACGCCGCCTGCCCCAAGRGCACGAGCATGTTACACTGCAGCAGCCTCGCAGCATTTGAAAGGCCGCACAAACCGAAAACACGCATGCTGCACAGAGTTTCAGGTGGGCGCCACTGCTGGGCAGGGCAGCAAGTGCAAGCAGCCGACCGCCGGCCTGCAGCGCATGTGGGGTCCACAAGCCGCTGCTGCCTCCAGGCCTGATGCCTGCCAAGCTGCCTAGCTGGGTGCATCCTTCCAGCCGCTTGTCTGCAGCTGACCACCAGCGAGCTGCTGCACGCCGCAGCAGCCAGCGCACTCCTCTGCAAGCGCTGGGCCTCAAACGCTTGGCCTCAGCCTGCCGTTCCGCCTTGCTAGCTTCAGGCCTCGGCATGCAGCGGCACAGGGTTGTCCAGAGCCTCCTTGATCCGCTGGTCAAGCGTCTGCAGTGATGCAGTGGCAGCAGTAGCACAGGATGAGCGGTATGGCAGCACCAGGCAGCAGGGTGTGAGTAACAACAAACAGCAACGACAGGGTTGGCCAGGGGGACAGCTGGCCATCGGTGGGCCACCCAACAATGGCAAGGCGGTGCCACCGGCGTGCGATGCAGCTGCTGCAATACATCGTGCGTAACGCTGCCGCTACCCAAATGCGACACTTTGTGCAACCCGCACCTGCGGCGTGACCCAGTTGGTTGACTGGCGCAGCAGCTGCCGCCGGCGCTCGCTGCGAGCCACATCAAGCACCTGTGTGTTGGAGCCGAGCAACCGCATGCAAGGTCAGCTGCAGGAACATCCATGCAACCCTGGATAGAGACAGCCCTCTCGCGTTTTTGACGGCCTGCTCAACAGCCACGCTCAAAGCTGCCAGGAAGCATTCTCTGTCTGCTGCTCGGTGCTCCAGTTTAAACCCTGCTACGCCACTGCATGCACGGTGCTCAGCGTGCGCTGCAGTCCAGCACTGCCACAGCGCAGCCATGCCAACACCAACTAAGGTAGCCAGCCCTCACCTCTGCCCGCAGACCCGCGCGCTTCAGCCGCTCCGCCTTTGCCTCCAGCTGCGAGCCAGGGGATCCAAGCAAGACAGGATGAGTCAAGTGTGCTTAGGGGGCTCATATGGGCACACTAGCTGGCAGCATCAGTCAGCTGCACGATTGCCCAAAGCAATAATGCAGCACTAGCGTTAAGTACAACTGCTCAGAGCACACTAGGTGGCAGCATCCGTCCGCTTCGAAACCCCCCCAAGGCAGTGCTGCTTCATCAGCCAGGCGTTCTAGCTGCCTGAGCTGCACACCGCCACTCTCTGCATCCACAGAAAACGTTTCCTCTCCGGCAGCCAGCTGTGGACGCACCCGCTGCTCCCGCTCCACAGCCATGCGCTGCTGGTACTCTGCAAGGCGCTGCGCTTTGGCCTCCATGTCCTGCTGTGCACGCTGCGCACGGCGCGCTTCACGTGCCGCCCTGCACGGAAGATGGCATCGCGTGCAGCAGAAGCAGCGAGTAAGGTTGGCTGGACGGGCAGCGGGGCGCACGTCTGCGGTGCTGACGACAACAAGCTGAACATGCGCTTGCAAGCATAAAACACACCATTCAGCGTACTGCCACCACAACCGTTCAGCAGGATGAACAGCAGCACAGGGCAGCCAACGTTGGCCCTGCGCAAGCGACTGCAGGCGGCGGCGGCGGCGGCGCACCTGGCCTCCGCCTCCGCTGCTGCCTTGGCGGCTTCCCGCTCCTCCCGCTCCTTGGCCCACTGCTTGCGCAGCTCTCCCAGGTTGTTCTCAAAGCCCTTGCGCTCCTTGGCGAACTGCACAGCGGCGGCTTGGTCGGCCAGCCCCCGCTGCGCGCCGCCGGCTGCTGCTGCCGCGCTCTGCTGCTGGTGCCACTGCACCAGGGACAGCAGCTGCTGCGTGCATCGCCCCTGCCCCTGCCGCAGTCGTGCGAGCGCTACCGAGCTCATGTTTGTCTGCGTGGGAGGGTATGGAGCCCTGCTGGAGGATGCAGATGCTTGATGGCAATGCCTGAATGCACAGGCAAAGCGTCCCTTCTTGGGTTGGCAGCGCATGGGCACTGCCGCCTGCATGGGCGCTCGGAGCCACGCCTTTAGCGCCTTAACGCGATGCCATGCGACTCAGTATGAACAACCATGCCCGATGCAAGCGGCGTATGGCATGTTGAGCCGCCACGCTACCGCCGCTACCGCCTCCACCGCCGCTGCCGCCTTCCTCGGGCCCTGCTGCTGGCCATCCTCAATTGTAGCTGCAGCAGCTCTTTGTAGCAACACATGCGTACGCCATTGCATTTATCGATCTCGTGTATGCAAGCACGGAAAACTTCAGGCTTTGAGGACACCATCTGCATCATCCATTGGCTGTGCAGCTCTGCAGATCGCGCCGCATCCGCACACGCTGCTGCACTGTACAGCTCGTACCAAGCCGCTGGACGCTTGGCCGGCTCAGTCTGCCTTGGGCTTGCGGTGCGGCAGCAGCACCCGCGTGCCGCGCCAATTCACCGTCGCCCCTGCGCGCCACAGCTGCCGCTCTTCGCTGAGGCCCTGCAATGTGTATGATTGCGGCACCCGTGCTAGGCGGTGAAGCAAACCAACGCATGCCTGCCGCAACCAACCGCTGCCTGCACCACGTTGCCGTGCATCAGATGCATGCACGGCGCCCAAGCCCATGCCAGCCGCTGCGCCTGCTGCCTGCTGCATGCGCATTGTTCTTAGCCCCGCACACTGCGATGCATCCCCTGCCGCTCAGCTTGCCTGCTCCACCAGCGGCTGCTCCAGGCGCTCGCCCATCAGGCGCCGCACATTCTCGGCGTACAGCGCCCAGTTGCTCCGCTCCTCCTCTGCAATTGTGGGGCAGGTGTGGGCAGCCGCGGATGGCTGGTTGTCAGGCTATGGCCACCATGAGGCAGCACACATTCTTGGCATGGAGCGCACAGTTGCTCCTCTCCTCCTCTGCGAGTTGGGGCAAGCAGCAAGGCACANAGAGYYRAACAAAAGGGTGTCAGGCATCAGCCTCAAAGCATCCCGGGCCTGCACAGCCTTTGTGTGTTTGGAGCAATCAAACAGGGCCTGCATTGCCGTGCAACAAGGGCTGCTTGGCGGCGGCTCGGCGGCGCACCTGAGGGGTGGTAGGGCGGCAGCACCTCTATCTCTAGGTGGTTGACAAACTGCCGCACAAGGGGAGGAGAGTTGGGCAGCCCACACAGGCTCAGAGGATGGCGGTGAGCGACACGGGCTCACGTAATCCAGAACAGAAACGTTCTGGGACGCATCGCCAGCATACAACGCAGGAATCAGGCGCAAAATCTTACATGCGCTTTGCAAGGTGCTTGTGATCAACCCCTGCCACCGCGCACCTGTGCCATGAGCCTGTACACATGGAAGGGAGTGAACCCAATGCCCCAGCCTGCATGTCACCAAGGTGCGGCCGCAGCACACTGTTTCGGGCTAGCAGAGCAGCAAGCCATGGCGTCGTACGGCAGCCAGGCCAGCAAGCAGAGCATGCAAGCGGCTCGCAGGCACAACCATGCACTTGCGCACCAACTTGCTCGGACAACATGCAGCAACATGCTCCCTGGGCCCGGCAGCAGCAGCAGCCGGTCACTTGGCAACCAACCCATCCGAGCTGGTCAATCACTCGCCTGGATTGAAGTGGCGGTAGCGGTAGCGCAGCAGGACGGGGCACACGGGCTGGCCAGCCGAGAAGGCGCCGCGCCGGAACTTGAGCAGGCAGGGCTGGGCCTTGGTGGTTGCTTCGGGCGCGATGGCCAGGAGGGGGAACCTGGAAAAGAGATGGGCGAGAGCGTGCAGTGCGCAATGGGAGGCAGCAGTAAGATTTGCAGGCGGGGCCATGCATGCAACAGGGGTAGAACGCGAGCAACAGGAGGCATGATGCGCTGCGTCAGGCACACCAGCACATCAGTGCCAAGCATGCCAGCAACCTGTGCCATAATGCAAACGCAGCCCCCACCAGCGCACCTGCGGTCGGCGGCCCGCTCGGCAANTGGCCTGCACCGNCATCCCCGCGCAGCACGTGCTTGTTGNCTGCGGTCGCTGCTGCCACGGCGCTCCACAAAGAACAGCTGTGGAAGGGTGGTGGGTTTGCTGGCAGGGTGTGCTTGTGATATGAGGGGATATTGCGGGGTGGCAGGCATTGCATAGCCCAGGGGCTGATCTTGCTGATCGGCAGATCCAACCCAGCAGCGAGCCGTTGCAAACGCATGCAACNAGCTAGGGATTTGGAGAGTGCAGTGCGNCATGATAGCACCCCAGCCATACCNTGCAGAGCCACTCCAAACAGTCCGATGAAGGGGATGGAGGCTACCCCGGNCCTTGGNAGACTCCGGATGGCGTAAAGAACGTCGCCATCACNTGCGCAGAGTAGGCAGCAGTGCATGGTGAACCAGTGCAACGCAGGGCCTGCGCAAGCATCTGACTGCTCTGCTGCACTTGGACAGAAGGCAACTGTCTCGAGCCCCACCCTGCTTGTGCACCATGGGAAGCAGCGCAGTGCACTCATCGCAACGCATTTGCCGTGAACGGCTGCAGCTGCAAGCGGGGTGCAGCAGATACTCGGGCAGCTCCCACGCAAAACCGACGTGCCTGCAGCATCCACATAGCTCGGGTGATTAAACACTAGGACCGCTCTGCAGCACGCAAGGAGGCGGGGGCGNCGGCGATCAGTGCGAATGCTCATGCCTGGCGTCATGAAGCAACCCGCAGCAAAGTGTCATCGTTTTCTGTACAAACGCTTGCACAGAACTGTAGCCAGCACACGTGGCCACAGCAGCGTGCAACCCTGCCCCACAAAGCTTGGCCAGCCTGCGGGCTGCCCGTGCTGCTCACCGCTCAGCCTCGGCGGCACGCATGTTGGCCCAGCCGCGAACCGGGATCCAGTAGAAGCCAGCCACAAAGAGCAGGAATCGTCCCCATTGGTGAATCCATTGCTGCACGAGGAACGCCCTGCAGGAGTGGGATGCAGCAGGGGGGAGCGGGGCAGGAGGGAGGTAAAAAGCCTGGGCGTGTAAATAGCTGAAAACCTGTACAGCGCAAAACAGGAGGCAGCCCAAGCTCTGCATCCCAGCGCCAGCCTACATCATTAACTCTCAGGCTTGCAATGCACCCCTCTGCAACTGTTCCGCCGTTGCCCAGCAAGCGAGCACCCTGCCCTTGGCCGCACCGGAATGGGGCCATCGCCGTCTGGGGCTTGTGGCCCAGCAGCAGCAGCGCCAGCACTGCCCATGCATAGGGCACTGCCACCGCCAGCACCAGCAGCTGCTCGGCAAATGAGGGCAGGAGGTGCAGGCAGTGCGTCAGGCAGACAGTTTAAAGGGCACCAAACACATGCAAGTCGCAAGTAGCAAGGCAGGCATGTGAGAGTAGCATTCCCTCGGTCCAATGCCAGCCCACGAGCCGGCGGCCCATCCCACATGCCTCCCACCCATGCCACCCACTGCTCACCTTGAGCAGCACAACAGGGGCCATCAGTGCCAGCTTGGTCCCCTCATACAGGGTCACTGGGTGCTCCAGGTCAACCCACGGCGAGCCAGCAAGCGCCGCCTCGGTCAGCTTCAGCGGCGGCGCCGCGCCCTCGCGCGCAGGCTTGCCCGCCTTGGSCGCGGCTGCCTCGTGGTGCAGCGCCGTGAAGTCTGTCTCGCTCCCCGTCTCGTCGCTGGCTTCGGTGCCGCGGGAGGCAGGCCGTGAGCCCGCCTGCTCTTCCGTACCGCCGGCAGCGGCGGCGAGGGTAGCAGCGGCACCCGCGGCGGCGGGCGAGGCGCCCTCTTCCGCCGGCTCCTCGGCCTCCTGCTCGCCTTCCGACAGCTGCCCCTCCTCCTCGCTGTCGGGCAGCTCCATTTTCTCAAAGACGGGGGTGGCCATCTCGAGGCCGGCTCGTGGGCAGGACGGTAGTGCACCAGCAGCTGCTGAGAGACTGTGATCGCGCTCTTCAGATGTGGGTCGGTCACGGTTTGTGCGCAGGGTGCTCGGAATGCCTGGATGCCCCGTGGCCTCGCTTCATGACGGCTGCGGAGAGGCGATCGCTGCCAATTGAGTCGCAAACAGACGCGGTGGTTCTGACCAGGCTGTAGACCGCCTTCCAAGGCCTCTTGGGAGCTCGCTCAGAATGCTGCGCGCCGTTCTGCGGGCTGGCGTCTCCTGCAGGGCCTCCCGCACCGTCGCCAGGTTTGCAGTGACGCTAAGAGCCGGGCAGGGCGAGCTCCCGCGCTGGATGGCGTCACCCCAGCTCGCCGCTGCCGCCGCCGCCGCTCTCTTGAATGCCTCGGTTCCTGCGCTTGTGTTTTTGCGAATGGGCATCACGCCGTTTCCRWCCCCTTCACNACCTGNCAGNCCTGGCGCAGCGCACTGCAGCGGCCNGCCCCGGCCTGACCGCCGCCGTCCCTGCCACCGCCCGGCCGTTTGCGGGCAGCATGGCCGCCAACTTCCGTAGCGGCAGTGTGGCTGCCGCGGCTGAGTATGGCAACACTGATGTGAAGGGGGCCAGCGAGCTGATCCAGAGCGGCGCATCCATCTATGCCGACGTCAGGTGCGCTGCTCTGCTTGGGCGTCGGCCTGGGTTGCAAGGCCAGGCTGCTAGGGGCTGCCCCCCTGCTCGCACCAGCAAGGCTTGCCCGCAGGTGGTGTCATGCCTGCCATGCTGGGATGCCGCAGCGCAGCATGGGATTAAGGTAGCCTAGTGGAACGCACTTCATCCCTGAGCTGCACTTGCCTGCTGTCCAGGGAACCCCAGCCTTGCGACACCTCTGCTCTGCATGCATGAGTGCAGGACGCCCGAAGAGTTTGCTGCTGGCCACCCGCCGGGGGCCGTCAACGTGCCCGTGTTCCTCAAGCAGAACGGCCAGATGGTGCCCAACCCGCAGTTCCAGCAGCAGGCAAGCTGGGCAGGCCATTTGTGCAGTTGGCGCCTTTCCGAAATGCGGTGACTTATCGAGCAGGCACTGCCGTGGCTGCGACTGGGGCGCTTTGCCAATGGGCTGCTACACTCTGCACGCCAACATCAGCACACTTGCGCTGCCTTGTAGCTTCTGAGCTGTGCGTGATCAATCCTGGCCAACGCGGTCCATGGGTGCGTCTGCCCCTGCCCCTCCTGCAGTTTGAGAAGGCTTTCCCTGACAAGGATGCACAGCTGTGCGTGGGCTGCCTGTCTGGGAAGCGCAGCGTGGCCGCATGCAACATCANTGGGGGTACGTGGGGCAGGGCAGGGCAGGCAGGCAGCTGTGTTGTTGCTGCACGGCTGCAGCCTGGCAGCACAGCCTTGCCACCGGTGATGAGGCCTGGACCGCCATTGCACACTGCTCCCCCAACTTGCTCCCCCAGCTTTGCGTGCCGCCGCACTGAACAGAACAGCCCACGCTGGGTGGCAGAAGCTTCACCATGCGGTGCCAAATCGCTGTCGATGCTTTGCAAGCTGCGCTCTTGACCCGACTGGCCAACTGGCTGGTACACCAACTGCACTGCAGGCGGCTGGCTACTCCAACCTGACCAACGTGGAAGGCGGCTACCAAGGCAAGAGCTGCATTTTTGTGCTGCAGATGGCATGCTGCAGATGGCATGCATGCTGCACTTTTGGTGCTGCAAACTGGCACGCATGCAGCTAACTCTGGGTCATAGCTGTTGCCCGCCTCGGGAGCACCTTGAGCGCAGCATGCATTGGCTGGGCCATTGGCTGATCCCACCGCAAGAGCGCTGCAGCAGCTTGCATGCATGCGGCGGCGTCGCTGCAGCATCGCCAGTGCGGCCGCTGCGGCAGCGTTTGACTGGCTGGTCCTGCCGCCGCCCTGCTGCAGCATGGACGGGAGCCGGCCTGCCTGTGGAGGCATGAAAGCATCGATGGCAGATTATAAGGCGGCTGGCGGGCGCCTACAGCCTGCATGGATGGCGCCCAAGAAGCCCGCATGCTTCTGCTCCTGCATGTGCGTTGATGACAAGTATGTACAYGGAACTATCGATCGCATGCACCGACCGCCTATTGCCTCTGCGTTGGGCCGCAAATATATCATGCGTTTTGTAAGCATGAGCAGCGAGCAACCCACAAGCGCAGGGCGGGCAAACCTGAGGGTATTTTGCAGGCATGCAAATGCGCGAGAGGCAGAATCCTGTGCGTGTGCAGTCCAGGGCGCAGCCACGGGAGTCCACCACAGCGGCTGTGCAGCAGCGCCCGAGGCTGCCGGTGTGCCAGAGGCGCTCTCGGCAGCCAAGCATGCAAAATGAGGCAAACCATCCATCCCGTTACCTTAACCAGGGGATGTTTCACTGGATGGCGTAGGTGCAGTGCCTGGGATGCTGCTGATGTGCAACAGATTTTGCAATTCGAGAGGACCGCCGGCGGCGGCGGCGGCAACGGCGGCGGCAGCTGCAGTGGGGCCGTAGCGCAAGCCGAGCGCACCGGCGCAATTGTGACTGATTTTGTAGCATCAGCGGGGTTCCGGCTGCGTGCGGAACCCGCTAAAAACGCGCCCAAGCCGCACCGGTCCTGCAGCGGGCACCAGCGACCGGGGCCCCGCTCCCAGCAATCTGGATTCGAATGATGAGAGCGTTGGTGGGCCTGCGGAGGCGCCTGCTGGACGTGATCAGTCATCGCCAGCGGTGCCAGCGGTGACTGCATGCTGCGTGCGTCATGCTCCCCCGCATAAACTGCGCGTTCCGCCTGGCCCCGGCACCATTCCTCCCCTGCTTCTCCGGCCAGTGGCTTCAGGTGAGCGGTGCCTTCGCACCTGCACAATGCCGGGGCAGTGGGATGTGGTGTCGGGCTGCGCCCAGCCGCGCTTGCAGCCGCTGCTCGCCACGCCTCCCTGTTTGTGGCCCCTGCCACGGCTGCCGGCTCGCGCCAGCGGCCTGCCTGCCGCCGCTTGACTGTTGCGCGGGCGCCCCTTGCATGGTGTAGTCATGGCCACGCCGCCTTATCTCGCTGCCGGCCCCAGCCGCCCCT
>JADXDR010000181.1:44194-76642 GCA_025026875.1 Chlorella ohadii
GGGGGGGCAGCATGCGTGCGATGCCTCTCGGGAGCTCCCGAGCGGTTTTATTCGTTCTCGAGGAATACAGTCTTCTGGAGGAGGATCCCCGGTTGTTTGGACACAAGCTTGAAGCGTCCTCAGAACCTCTCGGCGGGGACACAGCCMAACCCSGCCTCSCMGCTGGTGGGRCGAGTCCTTTGGGCTGTCCGCCAGCAAACCCAGCTCGCCGATCGCCCACGGTGTGTCCAACTGCCGCAGGTCCACATGGGGCGACCCCCACGGCGGCGACAGCGTGGACGTGTTTGAGCTGTCGCCCTGCGGCAGGGTCATGACACATCGCACCGATATGTCCATCCGCGCCACGGGCGAGCGCACCCGCTACAAGTGAGGTGGGAGCTGCACCTAGTATAAGCGAGCTGCCGGCTGTTTCCCGAGGAAGGGAGGGAGCGAGTGGCGCAACAGCGCCCCAGCGTGGCGCCTGCCGGTGTGCAGCTTGCTGGGCGGCGCGTTGCGGCAGCGTTTAGATGACGCATGCGTGAGCGAGGTCCCCGAACAACTGTTGGCTGCCACCGGCTGCCTGCAGGATTGTGTACAACAGGATCGAGTAGAGCAGAACATGCCGCAGCACCGAGGGAGCGCTGTGCCATTACTGAACGGCTGCATGAGCCACCACGTAAAACAGCAGCTGGGTTCGGCTTGGATGGGCAGCTGACGGCGCTGCGGCACACGAAGGGAGGCGCAGTTGGGCGCCAGAAGGGGTGGCAAGTGCGCAGGTGTGTGCAGCACTTTTGAAGAGCAACTCGTGCAGATAGGGGCAGCTAGCCGGCGATGCAGGCAGGATGGCTGACACTCATGCAGCTGTGCAGCGGGCAGCCAACTCAGGATTTAGATCATGAGGTAGTCTGTTGTTGAGGGATGTAAGAACGATCAGCAAACGACAGGCCGAACACGGAGGCCGACAGCTTTCGCCAGGGCGGGAGGCGGCGGCGGCGCGCCTCTAACATGCAAACGGTGCGGCGCTGGCTGTGGGGGTCAATATCTGGCACTGCTGGCGTTCACTGAATCCCCTTGCGAGGCGAGGGGAGCCTGGAGCTGCAAGAGCCGAGCGACGTCTTTGCGCTGCGGAGCGATCACGGCCTGTGAGCACGACTGATGCGATCCTCTTCATGTCAGTGTGGTTTTGAGCAGTGCATTTTGCTCTGCCACAGCCACGTGGTGCCACGACAGCCAACTCGACCCACACCAAACCAGCCATGCATTGGGCGCGCCAATGACTTAAAACTCTTTGCAGAAATTAGAATGTCATTTGCAGGCGCTGCAGCACACATGGCGCTGCCGGCGGGGCCCACTACCGCCCGCAGCGCCGCCAGGGCACCCGGCAGCGCCTCCGCTGCTCGCAACATGGTACCAGCAGCTCAAGCAGCGCGATGCAGCCGTACAGCCGCGCCCAGTGGCGCTGCAGCTGCTGCCGCCGCCACTGCCCGGCGCCGCAATGTGGCGGCCGCCGGCGAGGGCCGCAGCGCCAACCGCACCAAGTGGGCCAGCGGCGAGCTGTCTGGGGCTGGCAGCAGCGCAGGGACAGCCGTGCTGGAACCACCTCCGCCAGCGGGGGATGTGCCGGCTGCTGCGGCCGAGCAGAAGGACGCTTCCGAACTGGTGCGCTTGCCGGCGACGGGAAATGGGGCCTGTTTGCTGGGATGCAGCACAGTAGCAAACGTGGAGGCAACAGCAGTTGGGACCTGGCACAAGGAGCGGAGCTGTATGTAGAACGCAGCAGTACAATTTTCTGTTGTTGCATGTTGCTACCCACAGAGGCATGCGCTTTTTGCTTGCAGGTGTGGGAGGCGGCTGACGAGGTGCGGCCGCTGTTTGCGGAGATCGACCGCATGGTGCACGCCAACATCAAGCGCGTGCAGCAGGTTAGGACTTCTTCCGCTTGCAGAGCTGTTTGCATGCACTATGCGTGTGCAACTGCCTGCAAACATCAAGCGGATGCAGCAGGTAAGTGCTGGTGCAATGCAGCAGAGTCTGGGGGACTGTTTTGCATGGCAGATGCAGCACTACAGCACTACATGCCTGAGCTGTCCCAAAGCCTGTGCCTAACCCTGCCCTTGTTGTTTTGCGCCCCGCAGGCGATGCGGCGGCACCGCATCGGCCCACACCATTTTGCCGGCAGCACGGGTGCGCCTGGGCTGTGTACCGCAAGCCTCTGCGGGGCAGGCAGCATGAATGCATGCCCGCGTCTTGCACGCTATCCTAAGCTCTGGCCATCCAGCACTCGCAGCGCCCAACCTGTCAACCCCTGTCTGTTGCACTGCTTCTTTACTTGCAAGCAGGTTACGGCCACGGCGACCTGGGGAGGGCGGCACTTGACGAAGTGGTGGCAGAGGTGATGGGTGCAGAGGCGGCCGCGGTGCGCATCCAATACGTGTCAGGCACCCACGCCATCTCCAGCGCACTCTTTGGCTGCCTGCGGTGAGGTAGCCATGGGCAGCGTTTGCGGTTCTGGTGTTTGGAATGAGCAGTGCGGTCCAGTTGTGAGCTTCCAGCCGTAGTGTCTCTCTCCAACGCTGTTTCTGGTGTTGATTTGCACAGCAAGAGAAGTAGCACTGCTCACCGCGCTCGTTCTGGCCAAAACCGGCTCGCCGCCGCAGGCCCGGAGACGAGCTGCTTGCAGTGGCCGGCAGCCCATATGACACCCTGGAAGAGGTGTGCTGCTTGCAAGCTGTCTTTATGCTCTCTTTGACAACTGGCATTGCCGGCCTCTCCCTGCCGAGCGGTTGGCTAGCTGGGGCAGAGGTCTTGTAGCCTGCCTCTGGATCTACCTGCCATCTGGTTCTGGTGCCGACTGAAGCTTGTTCAACTGCAACACGTGTCCTTCCTGCCCAACACCCACCCATGTTGCAACAGGTCATTGGCCTGCGCGGCACCCCCAACATCGGCAGCCTGGCTGACTGGGGAGTGAAGTACCGCAAGCTTGAGCTGGCTCCCAGCGGCAGCATTGACTGGCACGCACTTGCCACGGCTGTGACGCCAGGTGCGGCCTGTGTGTGATGGGCTGCAGGGCAGGCTTAACTGGCTGCCTGTCGCAGCCGGATTGCGCCACATTGCTGGCTGCACCATTTGAGCAGTCACTGCACCCTGTTTGTTTCTTGTGGCAAATACCAAGATGGCGCTGGTGCAGCGGCCTCACACGCATTCCACACTCCCCCAAGGTGGCCAACACCCTTGCTGCGTGCGTTACTTTCCTGTTGCAGAGACCAAGGTGGCGCTGGTGCAGCGGTCGTGCGGCTACGCGCTGCGCCCCACGCTGCGCATCGACGAAATCGAGCGGGCCGTCAAGGTGCGGTTTTGAAGCACTGCTGGTCGATAGTGGTGCTGTTTCATGTCAGGCTCTTGGGCCCGCAATGCGACTGGCCAACATGGTTGCCAAGGCGCACCTGCCTGGTAGTATGTTTGTCGGACGCTGTGCTTGAATCTCACCCTCCGCAGGCCATCAAGGCGCAAAACCCTGATGTGATTGTGGTAGTTGACAACTGCTACGGCGAGTTCACAGACGTGTGCGAGCCGCCGGCGGTAAGAATGGTGCTGCGCTGTTTGCTATGCAGGAAGAACATGCGCTCAATTGGTGCGTCGCGAGCTGCCACTTGCATGAATTGAGCGGCAGGAGTTGTCCCCGGCCAGCAGCGGTCGTTTGGTGGCATGCACTTGTTCAAATTGCGGCTGCCTGACCCACTCGCCGCTTCCTTCTGCACAGGTGGGCGCGGACCTGTGCATGGGCAGCCTGATCAAGAACGGCGGCGGCACCATTGTTAGCGGTGGCGGCTACGTGGCGGGGCGGGCCGACCTTGTTGAGCGAGCGGTGAGGCTGGGGTTTGGCTGTTGTGGGCTCCGCTGCTTAGCAAGCTTGGGAAGCCAGGCCTTCCTTGGGCGGCATTCCTGCCTGACTGCGGCAACTCTGCCCCTCCCTGCTGAACGCAGGTTGCGCGCCTGACCGCCCCCGGAATCGGCATGGATGCCGGCTGCGTGCCAGGCGAAACTCTGCGCCTCATGTTCCAGGGTGAGGCTGCTTTGCTTGGGCACGCTTATGTGGCTGTGCTTTGGAAGCATTGCCTTTCCTGGCTCCCAGCATGCGCGCCGGCTGGTGCCCAGGAGAAACAACCGCCTACTGCCTCTGCATTGCCTCTCAGGCTTGTGGCTCGCCCCTCAGATGGTCGGCGCGGCTCCACACATCTCTTGCTCATCCTTCATCCGCTCCACTTGGGATCCGTTCCACTTGGGAACAACCAGCAACAAACAACCATTTGTTTCCCGCCCGCAGGCCTGTGGCTCGCCCCCCAGATGGTGGGCGAAGCGCTCAAGGGCGGGCGGCTGGCCGCTCAGGTACTGTCCAAGGAAGGCTTTAATGTGATCCCTGCCCCCGGCCGATCCAACCCCTGGTCCTTCATCACCGGTGAGCCGAGCCTTTGATTTTGGTGTGTGCTGATTGCAAGCATGTGCGCTGCACTGCGCAGAGCGTTCAAGTAGCTCGGGTCCGCCCCAAGTGCAGCGCACCACAGCGCAGTCAAGCAACATATTCAACTGCTTTTCTCGGCTGCCTTTGCAACTGGCTTGGTTCCTCTGATTGTTCTCATTTCTTCCCAACCTCACTGCAGCCGTGGAGCTGGGCAGCAAGGAGCGCATGGTGGCCTTCTGCCGTGCGGTGCAGCAGTGCTGCCCCATTGGGTCCTACATCCAGCCCGTGCCAGGTCAGCGATGTTGCTGTGTGCGAACTTGCTCTTGATTGCTTACCGTTTGTAGTGCAGGCCTGTGCCAGGTCAGCCCGTGCCAGGTCAGCACTTGCGCCTCTTGCTTGTTCACACACCGGCACTTGGTTGTCCGCAGCGTCAGCCTGCCCGTTTCCAGCTGCTGGTCTGCTGTAGCGCCAGATGGTTTGATTGAGCTGCTGCCGGTGCTCGTTTATGCCACCCTCCAGGCGTGGCCCCAGGCTACGGCGACGAGGTCATTTCGAGCATGGCACTTTCATCAATTCAAACAAACTGTTGCTGATAAAAAAAATCCCCCCCTCCAGGCGTGACCCCCGGCTACGGCGACGAAGTCATTTTCGCTGATGGCACGTTCATCGATGGCAGCACGGCGGAGTTGAGCGCGGATGGGCCCATCCGCCCGCCCTATGTCGTGTACTGCCAGGTGGGTGCGGGAGCTGGGGGCGACTTGTGTTGCTGTTTTATGGGTTATGCCTCAAAGGAGCCAATCGGCACATGCCACGCTTGCACTGCACACGGCTTGAAATGCCGGGCATCGCCGTTACAGGCACCGCAGCCGCTGCTTTTGCCTCGTGCCCGCCCTGAGCACCCTTGCTGTCCGTTCTCTCTTTGCAGGGCGGCACCCATTGGACGCACTGGGCGTATGTGCTTGAGTCAGCGGTAGCAGCGATGCGGGCAGCTGATGCGGCGGCAGCAGAAAAGTAGGCACTGGGAGCCTGCCTGTGACATGCAAGCGCCGACAGCAAAATCGACCAGGCGACACGTGCCGCTGCGCCCATTTCGTTTGACATTCAACCCTCCACATTTCAATGCTCGTTTTCAATGAGCCCTGCACTTAAAACCCGTCTCGTCATTTCTTCAAGCATTGTTCAAGCATCGTGATCTCACCTCCAGCACCATGCGGCTGCATCAGTGGTGTGGCGGAGGAAGCTCAGTGGCTCTGAGCGCCGTCCTTATAAAGACTGGCAGGCCTCTTGCCCTCTCTGCTGGACCAGAAAGATGCCAGCCAGCCTGCTGCTGTAGACCAGGAGGCCGCTCGCCGCGGCAGCCGCAAGCCGCAGCTCCGCAGCGCCCCAGTTCCTGCAGGCAAGGGTTGCTGTGCCAGCACACGCCGCTGGGCGGCGTCCGAGGCCGTCCTCAGCTGCCACCGCCGCCGCCGCCGCCGCTGCCACTGCCAGCCTGCCACGCTGCCTTGTTCGTTGCCTCACAGCTCATCACTGGCATGCCTTCCTGCAAAGTCTACCCTCTTCCACCCCATGCAAATCAGCCATCCGCGCTGCACCATGCGCGGTCAAGCCTCAGTCCGCGCCGCCGTCGCCGCGCCAGTGCCGTTGGTGGCAGCGGTGGCGGCGGCGGCGCTGGCCAGCCCGAGCCCACACCGCCGCTGCCAGGACGGCACCAGTCTGCCGGCGGCACCCCTGCTGCCAGTGGCGGCTCCGGAGGGCCCAAAAGTGCACAGCACACACCGCCAGTCAGCGGCAGTTCAGAGTGGCCTTCTCTTGAGGAGTGTATGGACACAGCCAGCTGCCAGGCTCGCCTGATTGATGGCAAGCCATACATCCCCCTGGAAGAGGTGTGGTGTGATAGCGGGTTCTGGGTTTGGGGATGTGCTAATCTTTCGGTTCCAGCAGTTGCACGCAACCAGGGGGGTTGGCGAGGGGCGGAAGCTGGGCGGGCACAGCATGCATGCCTGTCGCACGCACCAGCGGCCACCCGCCAAACCCGACTTGCAAACACACCCGATTCATCCCATCCCTCCCCGCTCTAGTGCAGGCGGGGCGCTTCTTTGTCGCCGGCCTGCACGCCGACAATGTGAAGAGCGGGGCCGTGGAGCGGCTGGTCATGGCTGAAGCCAGGGTGGACGGTAGGTGCCTGCCCAGTGGGAGGGCGGCTGTACAGGCTGTGCATACATGTCACCTGTATTACAGCTGTGCACATGTGCCTGTCGTACACGTTGCCTGGCTGCACTGCCCTACAGGGTTGGAGGAAGTGGGCATCGCTGGCACCCAGATGCAGTCCAATTACATCTCACGTTTTTCGCAACCATTGCACTGCCCGCTGCAGAGCTGGAAGAGAAGCAAGACGCGGCGGAGCAGGAGCAGGCGCTGCGTGCACCCAGCAACCGTCCAATTTCGTTTCATCAAGCTGCGGTCATCCCTTCACTTGCTGCAGAACTGGAGGAGAGGCAGGAAGCGGCGGAGCAGAAGCTGCTGGCGCTGGAGGGCGCTGCCCAAACGGAGCGAGAGGCAAGTTGCAATTAATTAAGTCTTGGATAGGCAAGCATCTGTTGCTTGAAATGTTGGTTCGAGCAGTGCCTTTGCAGGCGGCTGCCATGCTGGCGCAGGTGTTGCACTGGCACGCAACTGGAGCCAGAGGCCATTGCAAGGCTCCAGGCCTTTCCTGCTGGCAGCTGCATTAATGCTGTGGCCGCGAATGTTGGCGTGGCTTGCAGCTCAACAGCGTCGTTGTGCCCCCTTTGGTTGGCCTGCAGGTGCACGAGCGCGAGATGCGGCGCCTCTTTGAGTACGCCATGGCGCTGGAGACCGAGGTGATTTAAGATGCTTCTCATTCATAAATGCTACATGGGCACAACAGATCTAGCTGGGGGCTTCTTAAGAGCACTCAACTAATGGTCTGAGGCTGGCAGCGTCGAGGCTGTGCATGCAGCCGATGTGTTGGGGGCGGCGCCGTTTCATTTCATGGGTTGCCTGCGCTCCTCTCCTGCCAGGTCGAAGAGGCTGAGCGCTGCGCTTGGCAGCCAAGGGTGCAGCAGAAGCACGGCTTTCAAAGTCATTCTGATTAAGTACATAACTCTTTGCATTCACCCCAGCACTGCAGGTCAGAGAGGCTGAGCGCGACCTGCGCGCTGCGCTGGTTGAAGCCGTGCATGCGGCGGAGGGGCGGGTGGCGGCTCAATACCAAGCCGCCCTGGCTGAGGCGGCTGCAGAGGTGGAGGAGGAGCAGGCCCTGGAGGTAGGTACTGTATTCATCTGCCTGGTTGCCATGCTGCGATGCTGCATGCATGCGAGAGAGCCTGCCGAAACAGCGCAGACCTGTGGAACGACTGCTGAAGCAGCGCAGACCTGTGGAACGACAGCCGCAGCAATGTGGCAAAGGAATGAATGGGCGTGCCGCCCTTCAAGGGCAAGTTGCGTATGCCGACCACGCCCCCCTCAAACGGGGCTCTGACCTGCACCCTGTACCCTGTCCTGCCCTTCCCACGCTCTGCCCGCTGCGCTGTGCAGCGCAGCATGGCGGAGCAGCTGGCTGAGCTGGAGGCCGCGCTGGGCGCTGCGCGGCAGGCACAGCGTGCATGGCGTGACCGCGCCCTGCAGGTGAGGCATTGTGGGGAGCTTGCTTTCAGCTGGAGTTGTGTAGAATGGCAAGGTGGATGGTGGTTCTGCCTGTGATTACACACGCGGGTGGCATGCGCCCGATTGGCGACAGAGATACATGTATGTGTCTGCTGCACAGGCGGAGCGCCAGTTTGAGCAGCTGAAGCGGTTGACTGGTGCGTGCTGCTGGAGTCCATTGAGATGCTAATGGCTGTTCCCTGCCGCTCCCCGCAGGCGGAGCGCCAGTTCGATCAGCTGAAGCAGATGATTGGGCGGCGCCTTCAGCAGGCAGCGGATGCTGCTCGCCGCACCGCAAGTGAGCAGCAGCAGGAGCAGGCGATTTCCCAGTCTGCGGGAGAGCTGCGCAGGGAGCACCTGGCGGCTGAAGCGCAGCAGGAGGGTGCGCACAACGTGCACAGCAGGGGCCCGGCGGGCCAAGGGGCGGAGCACGGGCGGACGGCAGAGGCGGGGCAGTCGGCAGAAGAGGATGGGCAGGGCGGGGCCGGCAGGGAGAGGCGCGTGCCGCCGCTGAATGCCATCATGAAGGCACTGGAGGATGAGCGCTGAATTTTAGGCACGGTGGAACCTCGTTGGTGTTTACCGACCCAGCACGTCGCTACTTCCACCCTTGCTCAGCAGCATTCATGGGCTCTGCCTGGCCCGCTCATCTTGTTGCAAGTGCTGTAGCCTGTTGCAAGCGCATTCTGCATTTGCCTAACTTTGCAATCTGCGTTGTGTGCGTCGCACAGTCGATGCACAATGGTGTGGGCATCGGACTTGTAAATACAGGGAAAGGGGTGGCTGAGGGCTGGAAAGGACGGGGGAAGGGCAGCAGGCGCAGCCCCCTGAGCAGGGAGGGCCAAAAGGCGGGCACTGCGGGTAGGGGAATTCAGTGCTCAGCAGCTGCCCGGGGCGCCTGAACGAAGCGCTGTCTAGCGTGTCTGCTTGGTGAAAAACAACAGCGGTTGGGCGAGCAGTGTGGCGGCAAGAGGAACGAGTGCAGGCTGGGTTTGAGAAGCATGTCTGGGCAGGACGCGCGCTCAGCAAGGCTTGCAGCGCCGCCCACAAGGCATTGGGTGCAAGAGATTGGTGGGAAGCGTTGGGGTTGAGTTGTGGCGCAAGGCTTTGGGCAGCGCAGCACGAGCTGGCAAGCCCAAATGCAGCAAACGAGATTCAATGGGGCTTAGGAGAAGGGGGCTGGACTGGAAAAAAGGGACTGGAAAAGGCAGCGTGGGCTGGAGATTCGATTCGGCGTGCAGGGCACAGCGCAATAAAGCACAGAGGGGAATTGTGGAAATAGGGCTGGAAAAAATCTTAGGATGCCGCGCGTGCGGCTGCTGTGAAACACCAGGGAAGGGGTCAGACGGGGCGGCAGCATGCTTGCCAGGCATGTTTTGCACACGTCTGGGCAGGAAAGGGCGGCACTGGCTGGACTGCCTTTCTGCAAAGGTTGTGTTCGGGATGAGACAAATGAGTGATGCTAAGACAGGGCCGATTGGTTGGGTGTCCGTGCTAACCAGGCAGGCTGCCTCAGCGCGCTGCGCCGGCCTCGGCGGCGGCACCCTCCGGTGCCATTGGCGCAGCGCTGGGGCTGGGTCCTTCCCCCGGTGTTGCCGCCGCCTGCTCCGACTCCAGAGCTGGGCTGGCTGGGCTTGCGCCGCTGGCCGGGCTGGCGCCGCTGCTGCAGCCGTTGGTGCAGTCCTCAAGATTGTTGTCAATGGTGGCTGCTCCGCGGCGGCGGCGGCGCTCCAGCCATGCATCCCGCATGCGCAGCTCGGCCAACCACAGCGCCCACAGCGCGGCCAGCGAGAAGACCACCAGGATGAGCCCCAGCAGCATGAGGTGCACGGTGTCCACCCGGCCTAGAGTGGCCTGCAGAAGGGGCAGGCGGCGGGAGGAGTAGTGGTAAAGCAGCAGGAAGGGGTGGTGGTAGGCAGAAAGGGGTGTTGGCCGGCAGCGGCGGGCGGGGCGGGATTGGCCGCAACGCTGCAGAACAAGGCAGGTGGGTCGGATGCTTGCAGGGCTGCTGGGGGGACGGCTTGCTGAGCAGGCATTCTGAGCAGGCAGGCAGGCAGGCGGCCTTGAGCGGCAGCACAAGGAGACCAGCTTACCTCGTAGGCACGGGGCAGGTGGAACAGCGCGAGGCACAGCGAGGCAAACTGCACCGGCAGCGCGTGGTTGGTGCGCAGCTGCGGGCCGGGCGGACGGGCGGTTGGGCAGGCGGGCAGGGATCAGCAAGCAGCCAGATGAGCACAGTCAGTAGGCAGCCCAGCTTGTGTTCACCAGCAGGCAGCAAGTCTATGCATTGTCCACTTGAACCCGCCCTGCTGGCAAGCATGACTGCCCAAGCTGACAAGTGCAGGCGCAGGCACGAGAGCTCACCCGCAGCAGCAGGGGCGACAGCGTGATGTAGTGCAGCCCGCAGGAGTGCACCACAAAGCGCAGGATTCCAAACCCTGCCAGCACCGCCTCGCCGCTTGGCAGCAAGCCTTCCGGCCGGCAGCTGCCGTTGCCCAGTTCGGCGCTGCTAAGGGCTGGGCAGGTGGTTGAGCCGGGCGGCGGGGCGGGGGTGCCGGCTGGCTGTGGCAGCGGCTGTAGCGAGCTGAGAAAGAGGCAGAAGAGGAGCTGGGTGGTGCCCAGCAGCGGTTCCCGCAGGCCCTGGTACCTACATCGGGGAACAGAGGGGGAAGGGAGGCAGAGGTGGGCACTTATGCACATGTGAGAGGCAGGCAAGATGAAACGGCGGACACATGACCGAGCAGCAGGTGCGCAGCTGGAGCGGCAGCGATATGGAACGTTGCACAGGACCGCTGGGCGGCCGCATGCCCTCCGGTCAGCTGCCGAAAACCAATTCCAGCAAGCAAAAAACGCAATCCCGATTAGCAGCTACTCACAGGCGCGCGTCGAAGAAGTATGGAGCGAAGAGCAGGAGGGCGGCCAGGCCCGCCGGCCACTGCGCCTGCATGTGCAGCGCGGCAGCGCACAGCAGCGCCAGCAGCACCACAAACGCCGCCAGCAGGTCGTTCTGCGGAGGGTGAATAGAATTGCAGCGAAAAACCGCAGTAGGGAACTGAGCGCCGCATGCGCAGGGAGCTTCGCATCAAGCTGAGGTTGCCGACACACAAACGAGCCACGAAACGAGGCAACCCCAAAGCCCGGCCGCCATGCTTGGCCCTGCACGCCAGGCAAGGTCCCCAGGAGCCGCCCCAAGCGCACCTTTTGCTGCTGGCGCGAGTGGTGCATGGCGAACGCTCGCTCCAGCTGGGCTGGGTGGAATGTGAGGCTGCAGAAGAGGGAGTGGGCAGCGGCCAGCGAGACATGAGTGGCTTGCGTCAGAAACATGCGCAAGTCGCCCCCGCAGCCTGCCATCAAGCCATGGAACACACCGGTGCAGCGCAGCTGCGGCATCGGCTGTCCAGCAGCCTTGAACCCTTGCTGCTGCTCCTCGGAACACCAGGAAAAGCAGAACACCCACACAAACGCCCACCTGCTGAACTTGAAGGGCGACATGCCGCGGCGCAGCCGCATGCCGCCGTGCCCAGCCATGGGCCCACTGCCGCTGTCGCTGCCGCTTGGGTGGCTGATGCTGCCTGAGCTCCCTGGGCTATACGGCCCTGCAGGAGGGCCTGCTGCCCCCGCCCCCGCCCCTGCGCCTGCTGCCGCTCCCGCCCTGCCTGGAGGGGGGTCTGCTGCCTGCTGCGCTGCTGTTCGGGAGGGGCCCGGTGCATCTGCTGCAGGCGTGCGTTCCGCCCCTCCTCCAACACTGGGGTCACTGCCTAGCTGGGGGTCTCCGGACGCAGCCGGTGCGCCGCCCTCCCCCGCCTGCTGNCCCCGCTGCTGCNGCCTGCTGCCGCGCCTGCTGNCTGCCGCACCGCCGCCGCCGGCTGCTGCAGCNTGCCCCTGCTGCNTGCTGCCACGCCGGCTGGGGACCCAGGGCCGGCATCAGCGCTGCGACTGCCTCCTCGGCGGCGGCTGCAGCTGCATCAAACCCAAACAGCTCCCCCATATCATCGTCCTCCATCCAATCCCCATCATCCGCATCCCCCAGCTGCAGCTCCTCCTGCAGGGCGCAACACAGAAGCAGAAGACGGCGCACATGCTTCAGCAAGTAACTGGCAATGCAAGGCACACGATAGGGCAAATAGCAGCCAAACTTGCAAGCCGCGGCAGCCGCGCTGGCCAGCCAGCCATGACAACCGAAAGCCACCGATTACAGACACCCAGAAAATGCCTCCACAACCGCTCACCTGCGCCTCCGCCTCCGTGGTCAGCAGGCCCGCGCCCTCCAGCGAGGCCAGCAGCATGGAGATGTGGGGACCCACAAAGCGCCCCGTGCGCAGCGCCAGCTCGCTCAGCCGCGCCATCTCACTGCAGGGCGGTCATGGAGCAAATGAGTTGCAGGGTTGAAAAGGAGATGTGACCATGGCTCGGGTGGCCAGGGGAGCTGCAAAGTGGACTGTGCAAAGCGGGCGAAGAGTGTGTACAGTGAACGCAATAGCGGCCAAGGAGCAAAGGAAGCCAGGTGGCCAGGCGAGCCCCGACAAGCGCTCACTCTGGCGTTGTGGCCTGGTCGCCCGCGGCGGTCAGGGCTCCAAAGGTGGGGTGGTAGGCCGTGTTTTGAGGGATGGCCAGCGGCTGACCCTCCCATCTGCAGCACAGCATGGCGCGAGAGCAGGGTGAGAGAGGNAACCGGGGGGGGGGGGGGGGGGGTCGTCCCGCAGCTTGCAGGGGAATGCCCTGAGAGCAAGGCAAACTAGCAAGTGGCACGTGCAAGCGAGCTTGGCAGATTGGCTGTACAGCATCTGTCGCATCACGATACAGTGGAATCCACCATTGACGACAGGTAGCAACCCGCTGATGTCAGGCACAGGGGGCAGGCAGCAAGTGGGTGCCATGGTGTTAAACCTCACATTGTGCCGGCACGCGGCGGCCAGTAGAAGGGCATGGAGACGACAGACAGCGCGGTGCAACCCTGCAAGTAATATGGGCAGTGCACCAATGCTTTTCGGACAGCCAGATGGTCAGACGTGGGCACAGGGAGCAGGCAGTAAGTTGCCGGCGCCCAACCAGCATTAAAGCACACGTACAGTAACAAGCTGGACCCACCTCCCGCTGGTATAAGTCCTCCTGATCCCACAGAGGCGACCGCCTGCTGCAGCAGGGGCAGGGCGGGGAGGCTTGCAGCTCAGCGCGGCAGGCAGGCAGTGCCGGTGTTTGTTACCAGGTGCAGCCGTGGCCATGCGCCCGCGTTGCGTTTTGTCGCATGTGCCGCAGGCACTTGCGAGCGGCAATACAAGAGGTCCAGGGAGATGCAAAGCTGCGCAGCTGGCCAGCTGGCACTCTTCAGGCTGCACAAGACAGCATGGACGAGCATCCACAACCGGTGCAGCAGCGCCTCACTTGTGCTCACGCACAACCATGATGGGCTGGTTTTGCAGCACCGCCGCGGCGGCAGCGGTTGGATGGATGGGCACGTAGCTGGCGTGGGTGGCACCGCTGCCCTGCAGGTCCACAGTGATGCTCACCATCACCTTGTTCTGCATCCCAAACGACAGCCTGCAGGCGGCGACAGAGGGGCGAGCGCAGGCGGTGGGGTGGGCGAGCGCCCGGGTTTGGCGGCGGACGTGCCGCCCCTGCTGCTGGCGGCCGGCACGGGCCGGCCGGCGCCGCCACGGCGCTGCCCAGCTGCTGCAGCGCAGCTGGCAGGCGACAGGGACCTTAGGGGCGCCCTCGGTTCGGATGGGGTGGAGGTGTGACGGCCAGGAAGCTCCGGAGCGGCGGGCGGGCATGCAACCAGGATCGGACGCGCACCTGATCAGCTTGCAGCCGGGGAAGGCGGCCCGCAGCCGCTGGTGCGCCTCCGCGGGCACAGCGCTGCGGCTGCACGCCGTGGCGAGCTGGATCGCCAGATTGTCGTTCTCCTCCATCACTCTGTGATGCCCAGGGCGCGGCCGGGGCCTCGCAGAAGGCTGCGCCGCCTCGAGGGCGTCGCGCCGCCCCGCATGGGCAGCAGCGGCCCACCCCCGCAACCCCGTTGCCACTGCACAGGCCAGGGAACTCTTTGCAGTTTGATGACACCACATTACACTCTGCATCCCTGTGCCCGCCCATTGGAGTCTGGCCAGGCTGCCGAGCCTGCTTTCAGCACCAGATGGCCCCACCGGCAAACGCACGAGAGCCGTATTGGTTTACGTTCTGGAAACACGGTTCTGCACGTGCAGGCCGAATTCTGCGCCACAGGACCCACAATAAGCAACCGTCCTGCGTTGGCACGAGTGCTGCCCACGCCTGCAGCGGCTCAGCAGGAGCGTGAGCGATGGCGGCGCGCCGGCATGGGGCAGCGGCGGTGGCGGTTCATAGCGCTGTGCCTCGTTCGCCGGGAGTCGCTTTACTATCTCCCTCTTCAAACACTCCCCAGCTCTTACGCCTGCCCAGCCTTTGTAGCGCGCTGGGGCTGCTCGCCGCCGACCCACGGCCACCGGGCGCCGCCCAGCCGGCTTGCACGCACCGCATCAGCACGAGAGACAGCTGCAACAGCCTGCCAGCGCCCTTGGAGCCAGCCTGCAGCAGCCACCGTCGGTTGATGTTTCACGCGGCACATGGGCGTGGTGCTGCTCCTGGTGCTGCTCGCCCTGCAGGCCTTTGCGGGTGAGTGGTGGGGCCGTGGAGCGGGCGGGCGGCCGGACGGTGCCCAGGCGCCGCGAGGAGCAGCGCCGCTGCCGCTCCTCTCCTGGCCTGCCGGCAGCGGCTTTTGGGCTGTCAGCAGACTGTCCCATCCAGCTTTTCCACGCTCCTCATTACTACTTGCAGGCTGCAGCGCTGACGCCCTTACATCTGGAAGCTATCGGCTGCGGCTCCCAGGCCGGCTGGCGTGCGCATCGCAGGGTGCGGTTGCCGCGCGCTGCCGCTGCGGAGCGGAGCAACCACCAAGCCGCACCTGCATGCCAATCGCCCCTTGTGGCATGCCACCCAAGGCTGACCCTGCTGCGGTGCTTTTCCAAACCATGCACTTTTTGATCAGCTGTTGTTTGTGATGTGCAGGCCTGCTGTCCTCGTTTGCCTGCACCAGCGGCAACACTCGGCTCACGCTGCTGAACCGCCAGCCAGCAAGCACGGAGTGGTCGCTCCAGCCGGTGCAGCCAACTGCCAAGAGCATAGCAGCCACCACACTCGTGCGGCTAGTGGTGAGCTTGCTGGGGGATTGGGGGTTGGGCAGTTGTCTGCTGGCCAGCTGCCATGTTCGGTTGCAGCAACAGCTGATTGAGCGGCAGTGGCATGGCTGGCTGAGGATGACACCAGCATGGGTCGTGACACCGCCCAGTTGCAGTTGCTCTTACCATTCTGCTGCTACATGCAGGCAACTTCCCGCACAGCCTGCGGCACCACGTACGCCACCTGGCCCGCCGGCTGCAGCTCTGGGCCAGTCACCCTAGCTGCCCTGGCCCCCGCATCCGCTCGGCAGCAGTGGGTGGTTGAGCCGTGGGGGGCCACGTGGCGGCTGCGCCCCGCCATCTGCCCGGGGAAATACCTATCTTTCCACGCTACCAACTGCTCAAACGCCTACGGACAGGTGCAGCCCAGCCTGGCATCCCACACCAACGCCTTTTCGATCTACCGAGCGGCAGACGGCACAATTGTGAAGCCGGCGGCGGCAGGYCAGCCCGGGGCMCCCCCACAGCCCCCGCCGCAGCCCCCAGCCTCCCCGCCGCCCAAGCCGCCTCAACCCTCCCCGCCGCCGCTGATCCGCCGCTCGCCTGCCCCGTCACCCCCTGCTCCACCGCCGCCGTCGCCCAAACCATCACCCCCGCCCTCCTCGCCGCGTCCTGCACCGCCCCAGCCGTCCCCTCCCTCACAACCCAGCCCTCCAACACCCTCGCCCGTCTCCTCCCCGCCTGCCTCATCCCCGTCGCCCGCTCCGCTTCCCTCACCGCCCCTGCCTCCCGCAAGCCCCCCACCTCCGCCATCAAATTTTACCTCACCCGCACCACCATCAAACCTCACTTCACCGCCGCTTTCGCCTCCCATGGCCTCACCACTCCCCTCGCCGCCCATGCCTTCGCCGCCGCCGGCATCACCTGTGCCGCCGCCGCCGACCGCAGACGGGTGAGATGCTGCTGCTGCATTCGTGCCTCTGTGGCGGTGCTGCTGCTGTGATATGCATGCTGCATGCTGCACCTGCAGGCCACCAAGCAGCGCCTTGCCATCCATGCCCGGCCAAAATGTATACGCCTTCTTGCATTGATTGCAGGGGCGGCCCCAAGTCCAATGTGACAGCCACCGCAGTGGAGGTTTCCCGCTGGGGGCTGGGCTACGAGGGCGGCTTCCGCCTCGTCAACAAGTGAGTGCACACTCTGTTCACATGGCGGTGGCCCAGGCATCTGGAAGCAGGCTCAGTGTGTTTGCTGGGCGCCTTGGCAGACAGCCAAGCAGGGCAGGAGAGGTGCAGAGGCAATGGACACCACAACGTGTGCTCTGCAACACCACGGCACCTGGCCTTGCAACTGCAGCCCAACCGCAGCTCCGCTTTGCCACCCGCTGCTGCAGCAACACGTACGACATCCTGAACTGGAGGCTGGACTTTACGTTTGCGGGCGGCAACTTCACGTGGGGCCCCTCCGATGGCGATGTCACCTGGCAGGGCATGGCGGTGAGTGGCAGATCACTTGCAAGTCGGACTGGATCATGCATGGCTGGCTGGGATGGAGCTGTTGAGAGTGATTATGCTGAAAACATAAGGGCACGTCACCACCGTCGGCTCTCTCCTGCCCCGCCAATGGCCCATTGCGCATGCCTCTTCGCTGACCCTGCAGGGCCAGCTGGTCCCGAAGCAGTGGTCCCAGGAAATCAAGGCGGGGGCCACCAAGGAGATCCGCTTTGGTGGCAGCGGGCCGCTGCCCACCAACCTGCAGGTAGGGTGGGGACGCATGGGCGGCAGCCGTGCGTCTGCTTGGGCGGACTGGGCTGCATGGGCGGCAGCTGTGGGTCAGCTTGGGCGAGAGGTGCCAGCGCAGCTGCGCCCAGCAGGCATAAGCCCATGCAGAGCTTGCTCACGTTGCTTCAATTCTTGCCGTGCCGCAGTTTATTCAAGTCCTGTCGCTGCTAGACTCAGATAACGACCCCTCCCAGATCCTCAGCACATCTGCTCCCCGCGTCTTTTCCATGCCGCAGTTCACCCAGGTCCTCCCGCTGCTGGACCCAGACAATGACCCTTCCCTGAAAACGCGGGGCGCCTTCCCTGCAAAGGTGCGTATGCCTTTTGGGGGGAGATTTGTTGTGGCGCTTGCTCAGCTGAACTGCAGAAGCAGTTTAGGGTCTGCATGGTCTTCTACGCGGCGCTGCATTGCTAATGACGCCAAACCTGTTGTGCTGCCCTGTGTGGCCGCAGGTGTTTGCACCCTTTGTCGACGTGGGCCTCTACCCGACGCCCCGCCTGCTGGACTTTTTTGAGGTAACGCGATTCCGACGGTTTGCCTGGAAGTTGGCCAGGTCGTGAGCATCCAGCGGCCAGGCTTGTAAACTGCAGTTTCAACTGTGCTGCTCGCTAGCCGGTACTGCCGGGGCCCGCTGGCTGCGACCAGCGCCGCCCCGAGTGGCGCTGCCCTTCAGTGTCACAGTGCGGAGCCGTGCCTTTTTTTGGCGCCTTAGTTTGACCAAGGCGCTTGCCTATACCCCCCAGCAGGCCACGGGCCAGCAGTGGTTTACCCTGGCCTTCATAACGGCGGACCAGGAGCGCAAGGTGCCTGCCTGGGCGGGCACAATCGGGCTGGAGAAGCAGTTTTTGATGGACCAGGTGAACGAAACAACGCCTATAGAATTATTGAAGATGCATGGGTTTTGGAGTTTGTACGATCGGGCTGGAGAAGCAGTTTCTGATGGATCAGGCAAGTTTACTGCTCAACCAGGGTTTATAAGCGGTTTGTCTCCAGGTTGGCATGCGCGGCTCGGCATGGGCAGGCAGAGTGCGACATATCAGGCCAAGCCTTGCCTGAGGCCAGGCTCAGCTTGAGACGGTTGATTGGGTGTTCCGATGGACTCGGGCTGGCCTGGAGAGGCTTTCTTAGATTAGACCATGCCAGAGCCAGGGTCAGAATGTGTCAAAAAGTTCTCCTGCATTACTTGCTGCAGATTAGGGACGTGCGCCTGCGCGGCGGCGATGTCATTGTTTCGTTCGGCGGCGCAGCGGGGCAGGAGCTGGCGCAAGTGGTCACTGATGAGAATGCGCTGGTGAGACAGGAACACAAGAGCGCTGCTGCCATGGTGTGTGTTCTGCGCAGCACGACAGGGTGGGCGCAGGCGCCGCGTTGGCGGCTGGGGGTGAGACGCCATTACGCAGATTTGCAAACAGACGTATGCCAAAGCTCTAAGTCTGTGGCAAGAACGCAGTGCAGCTCCTCTTTCGCCCATCCTGCCCCTGCAGCTGGCGCACTACCAGGCGGTGATCGACCTCTACAAGCTGCGCTGAGACTGCCAGTCCCTGTTCACGCATCCAATCACCAATGCCATTCCACCCTGCATGCAGCTGGCGCACTACCAGGCGGTGATCGATCTCTACAAGCTGCGCTGGGTGGACTTTGACGTTGAGGGGCAGGCAGTCGCACAGCCGGCCTCGTACGATCGGCGCAACCGGGTGCTGGCGCGCCTGCAGGTGGGCTGAATGAGCTGGCAGGGATGAGGTGAACGTGTGATGTGGTGCGTGAAGCGAGGGGCAGGTGGTTGCGCCGCACGGCTTGCTGTCTCCCTCACCCCTGCTTGCTGCTTGTCCTCGCAGCCGCTGCATCTGCTCTTCCAAAACCACCGCAGGCCGCCAACCCCGGCCTTATCGTTTCCTTCACGCTCCCGGTGCTGCCCACGGGGCTGACTGCCGACGGCGTTCGCCTGCTGGAGAGCTGTGCCAAGTACAGAGTGCGGGTGGATGTGGTGAATATCATGACGATGGACTATGGCGACAGTGCCGCACCAGGTGAGGGGAGAAGGAGGGAGGGATGGCTGGGTGGCCGGGCTGTCGACACCGTGAAGGGTTGGGGTGGGCCAGGTGCTCCGTGGAGCCGAGGCTGCATGCACACATGCATACTTCGTGTAGCAGACAGCAGACAGCATACACACTCATCATCGCCAAATGTCAGGTGAGCCGCATGCTGCAGGGTTGCCCTGTGCAACACTTGGCATTGCAGCGTTGCTGAGCCGCCTGCCGGCATGTCCGCCCTGTCTTGCCCCTGTGCAGCCCCAGACGGCCGCATGGGTGATTACGCCATCCAAGCGGCAGAGGCCACGTATCGGCAGGCGCTCGCCGCAGGCCTCAACGCCACCAAGGCAAGAACTCCGTAGCAGCGGCCACAGGGCCTGCTGAAAACTTGCAAAGATGTGACTGCATGCCTCTGCTGCAGCGGCTTCTTCGCCATTGCGGCCCTGTACTGCACTGCCCAACAGCAAGGCTGCCCCTGGCCGCCATGTTGCAAATTATCCATGCCCCGTCTCGCGTACACACTGTACATGGCAAGCGCAGATCGGCAACACGCCCATGATTGGGCGCAACGATGTGGAGACTGAGGTGTTTTACCAGGCAGACGCACACAAGGTGGGGAGGGGCCGCTGGTATGGGTTACAGTTGGGCAGCTGAGTGTGTTGTATTGTCTGTGCAGTGCCCTGAAGCACGTGCGGGCTCTATGGGAGGCAAGGCAAGAGCCCAGGAGCAGCATCCCAAACCCGCTGCAGCTGGCTGGACCCAGCACGGTGCTTCCGTTTCTCTCGCGCCGCAGGTGGCGCGCTGGGCGGCCGCCACGCCCTGGGTTCGCTGGACAGCCNTTTTGGTCGCTGGGGCGCGACAAGTGAGCGGCCTGGGGCAGACGGTTTTGTTGTTGCACCTCTCTTGCAGCGGTACTAGATGCTGATGGTGACCATGCAGCCAATGACTTCATTGCTCCACCTGGCTGCTGTGCCCGCCCTCCCTGCAGGTTCAACGGGGAGACCTATGTGTCGATCCAGTCGTCCAGCATCCCTCAGCAGCCCTTTGAATTCACCAAAATCTTCAAGCAGTACGCCGGCTGACCCGCGGCTGCCCCATGCACGTGCACACAAGCACATGGGGCTGGCGCACCAGCCTCGCAGCACCAAGCAACGATTGATACAGCAGCTGCATGTGTGAGGGGCCACTGTGTGTGCAGATGTGGCCTCAGCCCGTCCAGCGGAGTCGTTGATGTTTGCTAGCGGCTGCAAACGCACCCTTCCCATACCATGCGACTTTTTATTGATCGGCCCGCCCGGCCCTCATTCTTTATCGCAAAATTCCCGATTGTTATTCGGCATCCAAATAAGCATCCAATTGTGCGGCATGCCCCCTCCTCCCTTTAGCATCATCTCTCCTGCATGTGCGCTGCYACTGCCACTCCTTCATCACCATTCTTTGCACAACTGGGGCAGCCGCATACAAGTGGCTTGCCTACAGCCGTCCCGTGCAACGCTCTTGCCAAGGCTGCCCCCCATGCCATCAGCACAACACTGCACACTACCTCGCTACGCTTCCGTGCTTGCATTTCTTTTTTGAGACTTTTACATGTGAAACTTGCATATGGCTTTCGAGCCGTCATCAGCAAGAAGTGATTCATCCGTAACAGTGGGTGGCACAAGCCGCCTGGGGGTGCCTGCCTTCCAGCTGCCAGCTGGGGGCGCAGCTCATGACCGTGTCACAGCTTCTTGCTGCAGGGGCAGAGGGAGCGGCAACCGTTTGAGCTCCCGTGTGTGACATGCAGCCCACAGCGAAGGGCAGGCAGGCAGGCTTGCTGCCCAGCATTGACACTCGCTGGATACAGGTGAAACACATGGTCCAAGACCAAAGCTTGCAACATGCATCTGCCCACCTGTAAATTGTGGGCTTGATGCCATCCGAGTTGCCGTAGTACAAGCCCAGGTGAGTGTAGATGCTGTGGGCAAGCGAGGAGGGGTGAAGGAGGGCAAAAGCAGCCGTTGGCATTGCTGGGACAGGGGTTCAACAAGTCCGGTCTGCCCAGCAGTAGCAGCAGCAGGCACGTGGCTGCTGCCGTGCCGTTGGGTGAACCAACTGCATTCCCAGGCACATCCAGGCACTGAGTGCCAGTCCGTTCTCACTCAGGTTTGTATGTGATCTGGGGCCACTTGGCGCGCTGCGGCTGCGCGGCCCGCAGCGCTGCGCTGAGCCCGGCGTTCACCCGCATGGCGTCCTGCCTGCAACCAGCGGGGAGGGCAGGTAGAGTGCAATGCATTGTACTGGAGTGCACACCCGTGCCTGAGCCTGCAACTCGCAGGGTGGCACCCTCCCTGCAACCAAGCAACATGGCATCCTTTCCGTAACACGCAAGGCAGCTGCCGCACTTGTCGCTAAAGTCGTCTGTGTAGACGCAGATGACCCGCTGCCCCGCCTGCTGGTGCGGCCGGCCGCCCTGCGGCCCCGCTGAAATCTTGGCAGACGCGCACAGACCCTGCAGGCAAGCGCAGACAGGCGGGGAAGGGAGTGGCTCGGTGCGACATCGCTGCGGTTGCCTTCCTACCCGAGGGTTCTGCTATGTGCGGCAGCACAGCGCGGCAGCTTGGCAATGTGTGCAGCAGGGGGCACTCTGGCTGAGCAGCAGAGCAACGAATTGACAGGATGTAACTCAAATACGCGCCAACTGGTTCAGTGAGATTGCATACACCACAGCACGCTGCACAGCCAGCTTGCCTGCACATACACCGCCCGCGCCACGGCGGCCCACACGACCACCTCGTCCTCTGGAGTTGTGCGCACCATCCACTTGCCGCTGGTGATGCCGCACTCCTGCCCAATCTGCAGGAGGGAGAGCAAACAGCAACCGTGTGTCTCAGACGGGAGATTCCAGGCATTCACTTCCGCTGGTGATGCCGCACGCCTGCCCAATCTGCAAGAAAGAAGGGCCAACCAAACTCAGTTGCAACCGGGACGGCTCTCTCAATGTGCAGCACACATGTACAAGGGACAGGCAGGGCAGATCGCCAGCGTGCACTTGCAGCAGCTCCCACCTGCTGGGCTGCCGCAGCGGTGCGCTGCGCGGCAGGCTTGCGTGTCCACTCCTGCTCCGCCCGCGCGCATCGCTCCTGCAGCGACGAGCGCAAGGCGAGGCAATTGCTGCAAGCGAATGCAGCGAAGGCTTTTAAGCCATGAACAGCAAGGCAACGTGCGCAGCGTGGATGCTGCGGCGATGAACTTGTAACCTTTTCGGTGTCAAGTGCGGATCACAAGCCGCATGTGTTCAGCAAACTGTAATCAATGCAAGGGTCTGTCGATCCCAAAAATCCCCAAACCCATCCCCACCTATCACCTCATAGCTGTCCAGAGCCGCCCCGCCGCCGCCGCCGCTGCCGTTGCTTGCAGGCCGCCCGCTGCTGACCGCGATCCACGCCAGGTCATCCGGCACATCCGCTGCCCACGGCCGGTAGTCGGCTAGAAAGCGGGAGAGGCGCTCCGCCCGGCCTGCAGGTCAGCAGTGAGGGGGAAGCACAACTTGTGTGTCTACCAAACGTGTGCGAATGCCCAGGGGCGGTAGTCGGCCGGGAAGCGGGGGAGGCGCTCCGCACAGCCTACAGGGCGGCAGTGGGGGGGAGCATTGAGTGTGCAGCTGCCCCAACGTATGCAACTGCCCCTAAGGCGATAGTAGGCCGGGAAGCGGGGGAGGCGCTCCGCACGGCCTGCGGGGCAGCAACGCATTGATGCAGTGCATGGTAAGGGCCATGGATGTTTGGGGAGCGGGGGAGGCGCTCCGCAGGGCCTGCGGGGCAGCAGTGCGTGTGTGCATCGATTCAATCATTGGGGTGCCTCTCAGACAGGCTGGACCTGGCCACTTGCTATTTGCCCTTGCTTGGCTGGGCACTAGGGGATGAAGTGAGCTTGCGCCGCCCAAGATCTTGGGCCATGTCATGCCATGATGCTCTGCAGCGGACTGCAAAAGAGCCACTCACCTTCTGGCGGCCCCGTTGGCAGCGTGAGCCATCCGTGATCGTACACCGGAGCAAAAGGGTGGCCCGGATCGAAGCACGGCTGCCGGCTGTCGCCCTCCCTCCGCCGACGCTGCAGGGGGTGCAGTTGAGAAGGAGAGGCAATTCAAACAGGCAACCGCCTTTTCAGCAACTACCACAGTGATGGGTGAGGGCAGCAGTAAGTATTGCTCAGCGCACTGCACCGATGGGGTTGCAACAGGATGCATCAGTTGCTTGCCCCTGCAGGCGGTCCCCACCTTGCTGGCCGCCGGCAGGCCGCCGCTGGCGCTGCGCTGCACGGCGCACACGTGGCATGCGTGCCAGGGCGCACTTGCCACGCTGGGGCAGCAGGACAGGCAGAAGTAGCGCTGGAATGGAGAGAGCGGCTCAAAGCAATAGGAGCACGCACTGCCATGGTCTGCACCGCCCAAGGAGCCCGCCGCCGCCGCAGCAGCTGTGGTTGCCTGCCGCTCGGCAGCAGGCGCAGCAGCGGGGCGTGCCGCTGCGGCGGGTGCTCCCGCTGCTGTGCGTGCCGACGCTGGCTGCGTAGCTCCCTGCGCTGCTGCGCCAGCTGCGGTGCCTGGCAGCTGGGTGACGGTCAGAGAGTCGCCTCTTTGGAGCCCCAGGGATGCCACGGTGGCAGCCCTGCCAGGAGGGAAAGTGAGCGGGCGCGGTGGAAAGCCGGCCCGCACCTGCAAGGGCGGATGAAGAGTACCAAGGGGGCCTGAGCATTGATAAACAGAGTGCNAATGTTGCATGGTCGGCGACAGGCAGATACGGCAGGTGTTTGGAGCAGCAACGGCTGGTCAGCGCTTGCCCGACACTGTCAGCAAACAGCCACGCAACGCGCAGCACCCAGCATTGAACACTGTCGGCAAACAGCCCCGCAACGCACAGCACCCAGCAAGCGCAGCACGCAGCACCCAGCGTCCTGCACCCAGCACTTGCCTCCTGCAGCGCCGCCGGAACGCCGGTGCGCTCCTCCAACAGAGCCTTCAGGGCAGCCACGGTGGCATCAGGCTCCAGCTTGAGGGTGGTCTGGCCGCCGGGGCCGCGCACACGCAGCAGCATGGCAGTGCGGCTGCGCAGGAGCAGGAGCAGGGCACGTGGGGCGGCGAGCAGTGAGAGTGCCAAGACTGCTGATCAACCGCTTTAAGGGCTGGGTAGATCTATAGACTACCACACTGTGGGCCAGGTCAGCTGCGGGCGGCGCGACCGCAAGCATGCGAGGCGGCAGCAGGCGGACGGCAAGCGATCGGCTGCAGCGGCGGCGGCGGCGGCTAAGCAGCAGCCGGGATGCTGGAGGACCGCTCTCTCACCTGCTCCAGTGGGCAGCGGGCTGCTCAGGGCATCCCTGTCTCTTCAAAGCGAGGAGGCTTTGTCCAGCAGGCTGCAGGGCGTCAATGGCGCTCTGCTGAGGCTGGTCGTGAAGCCAGTGGCAGGGGTGCCGAGATCTGAGCGCCTGGTGGAGCCTCCAGGCTGGAGCAAGGAGGCAGGCGAAGACTGCGGGCCCTGCAGGCAGACGATAGCGCCGCAATGCCGAGGGCTGCACTGCGTGACGGCCTGCTTAGACGGGCTGCGGCATGAGCAAGGGGATATAGGCTGCTGCCGTCGCCTGGCTGCCGCCCATGCAGGGCGCCGCCACCGCTGGTCGCGGCCGCCACTTTGCAAATGGCACACTCCCGGAAGGCCTTGCTTACATGTGCAAACAGACGGGGCACAGCAGACAACGCTTTAGCGAGTGAGAACACAAACCGGAGCAGAAATGGCATGGCAGGCAACGGAGCGCGGAGGCCTGCCGGCTTCAGCTGGCAGTTGCGCTCGGATCGCAACGTTGAGCAGGGGGACAACAAGATGCACACCTCAGCTGGCACTGCTGCAGCCGCACGTCCGGCTTGATCGAGGATGCTCCATCAGTCAGCGCAACGGCCCACAGCCAGGCAGCTGCGCTCGGAGGACTGACGCCACTTCGGGACGGCGGCAGGTTGTCGCCGGTTTGGCTGCCGGGCGGCAGGTGGCTGATCGGCCAGACCAGCTGCCAATGGTTGATCTGCCTTTCACCAACAGCTCAGTACTTGCCCCCCTTGTACTCGGGGTCCTTGGTGGGGTGGCCCTCCTGCAAAGCAGATCGGTTGGTCGAGATTGGTCGATGCAGGCTACTGTTTGTGCTGGTGCTAGGACGCGTGTCATGGCTCAGCTGTGCTGAAGCCAGGTAGACCCACGGCTGCAAGCTGATGGCCACGGCAGGATGATCAGTTAGCAACCTACCTTGGAGGCGGGCAGCACGCCCTCCAGCGCGTTCACAATCTTGCCGGTGGGGAACACGCCTGCGGGGCAGGCACAGCATTAGTTGTGAACAACTTCAAACTGCGCATGGTATGTCAAGGCAGGGCAGTTGCCTCTGCAGCTGTGGATGCGCCGCTACGCTGGCCAGCAGCCAGCGACTGGCGGGCAGGGCAAAGTTTTCACAAGAACACCGTCCGCGGCCAGCAGCCGGGTGCCGCACCCTGGTACGCGCGGTCGCCCTCCAGCATGCCGGTCGCCTCGGCGCTCTTGCGGCCGTAGCCTGCGTGCGCCAGGCAAGGGGAAGCAGGGGGAGCAGGCGGCACGGGGGATGAGAGAATGGGAAGTTGGGTAGGCACCCATTGTGCCCACACCGCTACACCTGTGCAAGCAGTTCAACACATGTCCTGGAGGGCTGCGCCGGGCGGGATGCGCATTGTTCAAAGCGGACACGCAGGCACGATGAGCATCCTGTACCATCAGTGCACAGCCGCAAGCCACAGCTGCTCACCCTGCTCCACGCCGCCGGCGGCGTGCTGGGGCATGCCCGCCTCTCGAGTGTCCGGCGAGCGCAGCTCCACATCCTGCCAAGAATCGGATTAGACAAAGGATCTCGGTGCCAGCCAGTTGCCGTCACACTGGACCAGTCATGGAAGGCAACACGTGCAGCTGGGAGCAGGGCTCGCCAAGGAAGATGGCGGCAGCGTTGCCGTCTGGCGGCAGACCGCTGCCGTCTGGCAGTCCAGCACCCACCTGCGAGGCCTTTCGCTTCCACCACACGCCCATGGAGATGGCCTGCAGGTCGGGGGTGCATGTGGCACAGCAGGCAGCGGGAGTTGAGCAAGCGGACGCACAGAGAGCCGAGCGGCAGCCGGCATCCGAGTCAGGTGGAGCCCGCCGCCGCTGCCGCCTGGGTCGCAAGCCTCCTCGTCTGTGGATGCCCTCACAGTGGCGGCGGTGAGCGCGACAATTCCATAAACGCTTGGCTTGTCCCGCCCGCCCATTTTGGCCGCCTGCTGGGCCGCCTGCTTCCCTGCGCCCGACATGGTGGGGTTGCTGGTGTGAGGCTGGAACTGGTGAAGAGTAGGAAAGAAGGGGGGCAGGGCCTTTCAGGTTGGGTTGGAGCCCACGCCGCCTCCTTTCCTCCCGTCGCTGGGCTTTCATTATGTGCAGCTGCCACGATTGTAGACTGCCTCTCGCCTTGGACTGGCTGGCTGGCACATGTAAGCAGCCGTGCGGCTCCCTCCGGCAGCCAGGGAATGCCCTGCCGCCGCCGCCGCTCCCCGCCCTGCCGTTGCCGTTCCTCAGCTGATGGCCAACAGGGAGCGCGCTCTCACAACTCCAGTGAGCAATCAAATTCCATCAGGTGAGGTCAGCCTAATGCCTGCAAGCCTGCGAAGCAGCAACTGTCACTCCTGCAACTCGGCCATGGAAGCTCAATGCCTGCCTGCAGCTCACGGCCCAGCCGGTGCCAGCCCCTCGCGCACAACTTCGATGCAGCACGCCGGCTCGCCAGCTGCCGCCGCTGCTGCTGCCGGCGCCAGGCCCCAGCTGGCCGTCGCTGCTGCGCTGGGCGCGGCTGCAGGGCCGAGCTTAAAGCGCAGGCGGTCGTCAAACAGCTGCTGGCGGCCCTCCATTTCGTGCACGCTGCGGGGCGGGAGGAGGCGAGGAGGAGAGGCTTTGATGACTGACCGTTTGTGCACCTTGACATTTACCTCAAAATCGCCAGATGCGCCTGCAGCCAGTAAGCTAGTCAGCTTCCCAGACTCGGCACAACGGTATTGGGCAAAGCAGGGGCGCATCGGATGGCAGCCAAACCAGCCAGCAGTCCTAAACAACACACCACCAGCCCAGCTGCCCGGCCTAGCCTCAGCAAGCCGCACCTGAGCCCCAACAAGTTGCGCAGGCCCTGCAGCCGCCGCATGTTCCCTACCAGCCCGCCCCATGCTGTAGCAAGCCGCACCTGAGCCCCAGCAGGTTGTGCAGGCCCTGCAGCCGCACAACGCTCCACAGCCACTGCAGCGAGGCCGCGCCGTGCGGCGCCGCCGGCATGAATTTGAGGGAGGCAGCCGCGGGGCCCACCACTCGCAGCCGCTGCATGAGTTAGGCGGAAGGATGGTGTAGGCGGTGAGTGCACGCCTTGCCTCAGTGCGGCTAGGCCAGTAAGCCAACAGCTGACATGCCTGCCCGCATGGCTGCAGCAGCTGTGGCCCCAATAGTGGCTGTGCAGCAGCCTGCCCGGCACAACTCCCTGCAACAGGCATTTACGTCCACCCAGCTGCTGCGCACCTGGAGGCGCGGGCAGTAGGGCAGGGTCGCAAGCAGGTGGTTGGCCGCCATGTCAGCTGCCTGCAGCGGGAGCGGCGGTTTGAAACATGGCCATGCGGTTCAAGAGGAGCGCAGGGACGGCCCTGCCAGCATGCATGCCAGTCTCCCCTCAAGGTCGCCTGCTCGGTAAAGTGCAGCATCGGCTCCCCATGTTGCATTATCTGCTGCCCACGCACCTGCTTGCTGTTGTCGTCCGCCTCCTCGTCGCCCCAGATGTGCGGCGGCACAAAGTTGCCCTGCAAGCGGAGTTATCGCATTGTTGTGCACAAATCTCATTCTGGGGACGAGCACAAAGTTGCCCTGCAGGCGGTCAGTCAATAGATGCAGAATGCTCACAATGAAATGATGCCTGCTGCCGTGCCAAGCGTGCCTGGGGTGCACACAGGCCAAACCACGACCCTCACAGCAGTGGGCCTGCATGGTACGAGGTGCATCCTGCGTGCACTGGCAGGCTCACCTCACGGTACGGCCGCTCGAACGTGGCGATCAGGCGGGGGTCTGCAGCAGAGCGCGGCAGCGGCAGCGGCAGGTCAGGGCGGCAGAGGGCGGTAACAAGAGCGGCAGGTCGGGCCACAGGACCGTACCGTGTCGGTCGTGGGATGCTTGCAAGCTTGCAAAGCAGGTCGGTCCACACACAACCCAGGATGTATAAGGTGGCGAGGCTGCTCACTGCTCACCCTCCACCGGCACGCCAATCAGCAGCTCCTGGGCATGCACCTCCACCTCCTCAACCTGCAGCCAGCAGGCGCAGCATGGAGGTTACACACTGCGGCCTTTGCCAGACTGCTCAGCAGCCAGAAGCTGGCAAACTGGCGTACAGGCACCTATGCCAAGCGGACGCATCGGCAGCACAGCAGCATGACCAGCGCAGCCCCCGAGCGTTGAGCTGCGGTGCATCGCTTGCATTGANTGCGCTGTCGTCATGCGCAGTCGGCCAGTGCAGCAAATTGCGCAGATTGCAACAACCAGGCAGCGCACCTGGCTCCACACATCGNTCCATGCACAGGCCCAGAGCGCCTCGCTTTTCAAGGCGAAGCACCTCCAAGCTGCGAGTGGAGCNAAAACANGGANGGAGCAGAGTAGGTAGGCACCAGGGAGGGAGCCGCAGGCAACGGGCGGGGAGGGTGCAGATCTGCAAGCATGGCAGGTCCGCTCGCCTCAGTAGCTGTGGGTGCAGCGTTAACCGCATGCAAGTATAAGCCGCCTGCTTCAGCGCCAAGCACCAGTCAGGCAGCTAAGCCTCCATTTAGTCATTTAGTGCAAGCTGCCCGGCGCCCATCAACCAAAGCGCACCTGGCATGTTCCGGCAGCTGCGGCACAGGGAGCACCCGCGTCTGGCCATCATATCCGAGCCTCAAGCGGCGCACAGACGGCGGCAGGTGCGCCAGATCAAAGCTGCTGAAAGTGCCCAGCGAGAGCACGGCCAGCTGCTGCAGCGGCTGAAGGATGGCGCTGTCGAACGCGGTGGGCCGGTGGGGCAGGCTGATGTGGCCTTCGAGGTGCAAGTGCTGTGGCGGGGCAGGAATGGGGCAGGGCAGAAGTCGATCATGGCGGTTGCCCAGTCAGTTGCAATTGGGTGGATTAGCTCCAACTGCAAGTGGCCATGGGCGCAGTCCGCCTGGGACCAGCACGCACAGCTGCAGCAGCTGCTTTGCCATGGATGCACACCCCCGGTGACAGCGCCAACAGCTGCCGCACCCTGCAAATGCACCAGCCTCTGCACACGCCTGCCCCGCAAGCCAGGCGCTCACCCGCAGCTGCGTCAGGGCCGCTAGCGACCACAGGCGTTCCTCGTTACCAATGCCTTCCAGGCATGCCACTAGCTGGAAAGCGTCTAGTGGGTCGGGCATACCCGGCAGCAGGCCGGTAAGGATCTCGCCCCCCGCTTCGATTGTCAGCCACCAGCGCTGCACGGAGCGGGGGATAGGAAAGCAGCAGCACCGGCAGTGAGAGGACTGGATGGATAAACTAAACTGAGGGTTTCTGGGCGTGTGGGGCATGCGCATTAGTGGGCTGGGCACTGGATGTTGCAAGAGAAGCATGTGCACCCGCAGGTGTTCCTGCAACGGCAGTAACCAGCCAGCCCAACGCATCGCAGTACCATTCGCAATTTGTACTGGAGTAACTTCCTCACCGGATCAAGGTCCTCCTCAACGCACAGCGTGCGCAGCGGCAGCGAACACAGCCACGGCAGCCAGGCTGCGGGCAGCACCGAAACGGCCAGATACGCATGCGGCGGGTGCGTGCGCAGCACCTGCATCCAAACAGGCAGCCGGAGCATGGTTGCACCCTGTATGCCTGCCGGCACAGGTTTCTGCTTGCTTCAATACGCTGAGCCCCATGCTTGGCTCGACCGCAGGGTAGGGCGCCCACAACACCATCGCAACACCGCGGCAGCACCTTGGCAGCAACTGCGCATCTACAGGCACGGTAAAACATGCAACAGCCACACTCACGTCCCGCCAAGTCTTGCAGACGGCTGAGCAAGCGGCCCAGTGCTCCCAAAACAGGCTCAGAGGCAGCGCTGGCTGGGGGTCGGTCGGAGCAAACACGTGCTCGAAAACGACGTGCAGCGCATCTGTCGGCAGGTGGCTGAAATCAAACGCTGGCGCAGCTTCTGCCTCCATGGCTGTGGAGTTGTGGCGAGCCTCTGCAGGGCCACCGAGCGAGAGGGAGGAGGCGTAAGCAAGGCGGCGGCGGCAGCAGCGGCGGCAGGCGGCGGCGGCGGCAATGACATACGCCAGCATTGGGCGGCATGCTGATGGTATCCTTGCTGCCACCTGCGCTCGAAGCAAGAGCCGGCACAGCGAACGGCTGGCCGCACAGGGAGGTCGCGTGTCCCGCCCGCAGGCTGCGGGGCCTGGGGCGTGTTGCGATTGCAATTGCGCCTCTCCGTAGCGCACCTAGTGGCGGGAGCAGCTTGGGGAGGCGCCTGCTGTAGCCCTCTGTGCTCAAGCCCCCGACTTGCCCAGAGGAAACTGCTGGCGCTTGTGGATGTGAATATAACAGCAGTGCAATCAACGAGAGAGCCTGTCAAGTGGCTTCCAGCAAGCGGCATGGCAGCCGCAGCGGCGGCAGCAGCGGCGGCGGCAGCGGCGGCAGCGCATGCAATCAACCCAAGCTTGGCCCTGAAAGCTGGTGCCTGACTAGCAGTGCCGGTGCCTGACTAGCACTGCTGACGGTGTGTTACACAACAATGCCCTTGGAAGTTTGCCCAAGGGCCGATAAATGTGCGGACAATAAATCATGCACGCGCTACAATCATTCGTTCAGGCTGGCTGCCATCCAGCCAAGGGGCAGGCATTCTTTGTGATGCTGCGTTCTTGCGCACTTGCACGCTTTCTTGGTGTGTTTATTCATGCAACTTGTGCTTAGCCAGCCCACGGGGTAAAGGCTGGCATCCGCCCAACCCACTGCACGCTGCGCCGCTTAGCCAGGCTGCGCCTGCATTTCGTGCGCTGCAGGAGCGACTGCAGGCTGCTGCTGCTGCTGCTGCTGCTGCTGCTGCCGATGCGGGATCATCTTGTTGGTGATTCCAAGGCAGCCGCAGTGCAGCCGTTCTGGGCTCACAGCGACTGCAGGCTCTCTCCGCTGACGCTGGCTGCCCTGCGCTGCTGTCCAGTCCAGAGCAGCATTCTTTCGCTCACAGCGACTGCAGGCTCTCTCCACTGACGCTGGAGGCTCCCCGCTGGTGCCGCACATCCTTACTGCGCGCCTTGCTCTGCAGCGGGAGGATTGTGAACAATGCAGGAACTGAGCAGAGAATACGTACGGGACAGAGGTGTAGTCTAAAAGTATGGCAGGCATCAGCTTGCGCCGTCAGCTATTGCTTCCTTCAAGCTCCAACCATGCCGCATCTTGCAAGGCAGCACGGCAACNAACGGAAACCACTCAGCCCCTGCCGGTGCCAGCCCGGCCCTCGCACACCTGGCGGGCGGCGCACAAAAAGAGGTGGAGAAGGGCGAAACCTACGAACCCTCACGACCAGCCCTCAAAAAGCAAGCCCGGNCCTCGCACACCTGGCGGGAGGCGCTCGTCTTGTGGGCCTCCCCCGNCCCCGCGGGCGCATGGTTGTGCTGCACCGACACCGCGGCATCAGCAGGTGCCACCTGGCAGGCCAGGGGGAGATGCAGACAGCAGAAAGATTCATCAAACGGCAGACAGCTTCGAGGCCAATACGCAACGGTTTGTGCAGCAGCGCAGGAATTGCGCCCATGGGGCCCTTGCACACACCAGAACACCCGCGTCGAGCCGGCCTAGCATATGCAGTCTCGCCACGCTCACAACTGCCGGCACGAGCGTCAAAACCAAGCAGCGGAAACAAGCTCCCACCTCTTCTGAGGCGCAGATGTAGAATAATATGATAACAAGGTCAATGAACAAAACTGTATTGAAAACCCAGCATTTCTGAAGAGCCCAAAAAAAGCTCCCACCTCTTCTGAGGTGCGGATGCGCGGGTTGGCGTTGAGGGGGGGCGGCGGCGAGGCCGCGCCCTGCTCGTGTACCGTCTGGCTGAGAGAAGCCTGGATGAGTGAGCGCAGCTGCACAAACTGGGCCTCCACCTGCAGAGTTTGAGCAGGTCGGAGCGTCAGGGCGCCTGTTGCGTTAGGGAGGCTTGGACTGAAGAGCAGCTGCGCAAAAGCTGGGACTTGGTCACGCGCACATTGAGCACAGCCAGGCCACTAACCAGCTCCTCGCCTGCAGCTGCAGGGCGCAGCCTCACCATTGCAGCTCGGTGCAACCAACACCGGCAGTTCAACCAACACCCAGCCAAGCGCTCGCCTGCAGCGCGC
>JADXDR010000181.1:79617-107837 GCA_025026875.1 Chlorella ohadii
TTSTGKCNTTMTSYGSNNNCMSCWGKCNNYWGCMGCMGNRCNNCSCGKRNASGHGCYWMNGMGMGATCTGCGCCGTCTGTGCTGGCGGGAGGCCTGATGGTGTGATGGTTTGTGGAGTCAAACACATCATCCACCTCCTGCCCCGAGCTGCTGCTCAATGCGCTGAGGTGTGTTTGGGGAATCTACAGCTGTTTCTGTGTGGTGTTGGGGGTCGAACCGGCGTTGGGAGGATGCAGGACCCAGTGGAGCGTAAGCTAATGATGGGCCCCCTCACGTGTTACTCTTTGGTCTGCGGCCTGACCTCTTGGCGCTGCTGCCTTGCAACCTATTGCTCCACTTAATTTACATGCCTTGCAGGCAGCAGTTCGAGGCGACCGGCAGCCCGCGCAACCTGGGGCTGATCTGGGCGGCGAGCGTGGGCGACAGCAAGGGCCGAGGTGTGTACGTCGCTTGCTGGCTGTGACTTGTGCTGGCGTGGGTGCTGCATGCATCAGCAGGGGCTGATTGCTGCACCGCGGGCGCGCAATACAACCCTGCATGTTTCCTGGACCATGCACCCTGGGTGCTTTCATCTGCGATGTTCAGGGTGCGACCAGCTGGCGGCCGAAGGGCTGGTGGATCGGCTGATCTACGGCTGGAGCGGCACCGCCCCCAACCTGCTCAAGTGAGCTGTTGTGGTGTGGACATGGGACCAATGGGTGTGCTTGCAAGGCAGTTGTGCAGCAGCAGAGGAGATTTGCTGCTGGAGCAGCATTGCAAGTAGTTAGCTTGCAAGCGGCGGCTGTGGCAGCAGCTTGCACTCATGCAGATCCATTTGAATTCAATGCAAGTTGCTGTGCAAACTTGCCCCACGTTTGCAGGATGGTGCGGGAGGACAAGGTGGAGGCGTGGAACCTGCCGCTGGGCGTGGTCAGCCGTGAGTGGCGGTATTGCATGGACATTGCCCTCAAATGTTGCAGTGCTGATCGTGATCTGGCAATCAGGGTATGGTTGGCACTGTTGGCTGGGAGCTAGGGTTGTTTAGCAGTTGTTGCTTGGCCAGCTTTGTTGTGGCTGTGGTGCATCAACTGCCGCTTTTCGTGGTGCTTCAACCGCCAGAGCTGCACCCCCACCTGCCACGCCCTCCATTCTCCCCCTATCCTCGCCGCGCAGACGTGATTCGAGATGTGGCAGCCCACCGGGCGGGCCCCGTCACTCACGTGGGCCTGCGCACGTTTGTGGACCCGCGAGAAAAGGTACAGACTTGTTGTTGTTGGGTTTGTAATCCTTGTTGTTGTTGCGTTTGGGTCGCGCTGCACACTTCAGCCCGCGCACATTTGTTGACCCGCGAGAAAAGATAAGGTAGAAGTTTGGCGTTTCGCCAAGCCATGTCTGCTGCTCCGGTAGCCAACAGTTGCCTTGCACGTGCAGCTGCCCGCTGTGTCGCATCCACTTGAATTGTATGTATAGCTTGCAATGGCCGCCCTACAGCCACATTGTTGCTGAAGAGCACGAATGCTTACCGCTGGGCCGTGGACTTCACTTACCAAACGCACCCTTCACCCATCCCCTGCCCCGCAGGGCGGGCGCCTGAACCGCCGCACGCAGCGCGACATTGTGCACCTCGTGCAGATGGGCAGCCGGGAGCTGCTGTGGTATGAGGTGCGGCTTTGTACAACAGCTTGTGATATCGATTCAATTTACCGGTTCAGCAACGTTGTGTGCACCTGGTGCAGATGCACCGCCAGGCGCTGCCTGCAGGGCACGACCATCCATGGTTCCCCTTCACCTCGTCCGCACCTGCTCTGTCGCCTCCACGCCTGACCTGTGTCGACAAGCACCCAAGGCGATCGGCGCCGCGCTTCTGCACGGCACCACCGCCGACTTGAATGGTGATACACCCAGCACTTGCCTTCTCCTCTCCCACACTGAGCGATGTCGCTCCCACACCCGCTTTGCAGGCGCCCAAGGCAATCGGCGCTGCGCTGCTGCGCGGCACCACCGCCGACTTGGATGGCAACGTGAGCTTCGAGCGGGAGGCTCTCTACTTGGACCAGCTCAATCAGGCCATGGCTGCCCGCAACAGCGGCGGCGTGGTGCTGGTGCAGGTTCGTACAAGATTCTGTTCCCTTAGCTGCCTTGGTTTTGGGTGTTTCAGCCATTGGATCTTGCTGCGTCGCCATGGCGGCACGCAACAGCGGGGGCGTGGTGCTGGTGCAGGTGAGATGTGTTGTTGTGTGATGTCTTGAGGTTGTTTTCCTGTTTAGTTGGAGGTCAGGCCATGGCGGCGCGCAAGAGCGGGGGCATGATGCTGGTGCAGGTGCAGGTGCAGGTGCTCGCGGCTTGCTACGCCTTTCTTTTGGCTTGCTCAGCGACCCTGCCTGCTGCGGTTTCCCTGCCCAAACGTCTGCCCAAATTTGCAGTGCCCGCAGGTGGAGCGCATCGTTGACCGAGGCACGCTGCATCTTTTCTTGGCACATGTGCATGTCGCTGTGCTGCATGCAATGTCCATCCTCCCAACATCGGCTTCCATCTGTTTTGGTGCGAATGCAGGTGGAGCACATTGTGGACCAAGGCACATTCTCAGCACTTGTTGCGCTGCTTTCACAGTTCCACAAATCCGCATAATGCAATGCAGGTGGAGCGCATCGTGGACCGCGGCACGCTGCACCCCAAGTCGGTGCACCTGCCGGGCGCTCTCGTCGACAAGGTGCGGCAGTGGTGGGTGTTGCGGTTGCATTTGCGCCAATGGTGCATGCCCCTCAGCGCAGTAATGCTGGCGCCGGTCGACCTGCAATTCCATGCTGCACTCGCCTGGTTAAATTCTCTCCCTGTATTTGCAGGTGGTGCTGGCCCCACCCGAGCTGCAGTGGCATGTTGCGAATCCATGCCACAACTGCTTGCGTAACACTGATCGCTGCCCCTCATCAACAGCAGGTGGTGCTGGCCCCGCCCGAGCTGCACTGGCAGACGCTGCGGGAGCCCGGCAATGACGGCAGCCTCAGCGGTGGGTGGTAGTTGGGGTGTGCAAAAGTGCGATGCCCACTTGCACCCTTCCCACCTGGTTTGCCCGGACCTGGTCAGCCTTGGCATTGGCCTGCGCAGGGTGGCCTGGGTGGCTGAGCAGGATGTGGGGTGGGCTGGCTGTGTGGGGCAGCGAGTGGGCTCGCTAGCTGCAACAACGCGTGTTGCAACACACAGCTGGTTTGGCACATTGCCGCTTCTCTGGCGCGCAGGCGAGATCCGCACCCCGCTGCACTCCATCTCGCCGCTGCCAATGGACGAGCGCCGCATCATCGCACACAGGTGGGCGCTTCCTTGGCTTGCGGCACTCCATTTTGCCTGCATTCGCATGTTGCCATTTGTCGTTGCCAATTATGGACGAGCGGTGCATCATCGGGCACAGGTGGGTCCTGTTCTGTTTGCCTCCAGGCCCTCCACGATGGGCGTGTCACCCTTGCATGCCGCTCAACCCCACACTCTACCTGCTTGCAGCATTTTCATGCCGGCGCTGATCTGGTGCCTGCTCTGTTGCTCACATGTTGCCTGTAAATTTGCCTGGCCTCCACAGGGCCTTCCTGGAGATTGACCGCCCCAACTGCCTGGTCAACCTCGGGGTGAGTGCCTGCACCCATTTACCAATATGGCTGCTTGCAAGTAGTTATCAGTTGGGCCTGCATGCCAGAAGGGCGGCATGTCGTGTTTGCCTGGCCTGTATTTTGCTTTCCCGTGCTTCGTGCCACCACGCCCCCCTGCCTTGCACCCAGATGCAGTTGCGTGCAAAGGTAGCATGCCAGTGGTTGCGTTGGCATGGTGGGCACACTCGTGCACCCCCACTCTCATGCCACCTTCCTATATGTTATTGCCTCCCCTGTTGCCATTTGCAGGTGGGCATGCCCGAGGGCGTGGCGGTCATGGTGGCCACACACAGCAAGCAGAACCCGCACGCCGCATCAGTCACCCTGTCCACAGAGGCAAGGAGTGGGGAGTGAGGGGCAGCATGCGGMGTGGCGAGTGAGGGGKAGSATGCGGMGTGGCGAGTGAGGGGKAGCATGCGGTGTGGCGAGTGAGGGGCAGCATGCGGTGTGGCGAGTGKGGGGCAGCATGCCGGACGGTCACCACACGGTGTAGGGAATCATCAGTCACCCTGTCCACAGGTTTGCAATGTGACTACGGTACAGTACTGCGGTTTTTGGGGTGGTGAAATGGGTTGGGCTTGCTTGCAAGTGAGGCAGGGCACCTCCCCCCTGCCGCGCAGGCGGGCGCGAGGGGCAGCCTACCTGCCCCTCCTCCCCTGCCTGTCCCCTTTGCTCCTGACTCGGCGTTTGCGATTCCCACTGCTCCCTACCCCTCGCCTTCACGGTCCCTCCTCTGCTGTTGCGCATTCCCTGCTGCTGCGCAGGCGGGCGTGTGGGGCGGCATCCCGGGCGGCGGCCTGCGCTTCGGCGCTTCGCACAACCCTGGTGGGCTTGGGGTGCGGTGGCGGAAGTGGCAAATGCACACCAGCACTTGCTGTGCTGCGCGCTGCACCTGCCAGCCTGCCAAAGTCGCATTGTCTGCTGCAATGCCCGCCGTGCCGCTGCGCCATCTCCATGTATCGTGCACCGCTGCCCACGTCTGCTCCCCCTTGCAGCCTGCCTGACGCCCACCGCGAGCATGGTTAACCGCCGCCTCTTCAACAGTGGCAGTTCAAATGACCTACTCTTTCCACCTCTTGTTTTCCCATTTTGCAGCATGCCTGACACCCACAGCCAGCATGATCGACTTTTACAACGGCAGCGGCGTGGACCTGTGCTGCCTGGGCATGGCTGAGGTGGGCTGCTGCAACCTGTCACGGTGGGATGGCCTGTTTCAGGGGTCCATGTGTGCATGCGCAGCGCGCAAGTTGAAAGGGCTGCTGCTACAAATGGGGTGGACCTCTGCTGCCTGGACTTGGCCAAGGTGAGCTGCTGCAACCGCTGTGGAACGGAGGGTATGGGATTCTCTGCTGCAGCCCGCCCACCGGCCATGCTTGCTGGCGTGGCAGCAGAGGCAGGCCGGCATCGCGGCTGCTAGCTGCCTATCCACCTGCCGCCGTCCTCCTGCCCTTGCACCTGCCGCGTTCCTGGTGCCTGTGCAAATGCTGCCTTCTCTCCTGCGCCTGCAGGTGGATGCGGCGGGCAACGTCAACGTGTCCAACTTCCCGGGGCGCATGCCGGGTGAGCTAACCAGCTCAGTTTCAGTCCACCAGCAGTGCTACTGATGTCTTTTCCTCTTGCTCCCAGCATCCAGCCCATTGGTGTCTTTCTGTGCTAGTCCACACATTGCACGGCTTTGCAGGCTGCGGCAGTTTCATCGACATCAGCCATCCATCCGTCTCAACTCATTGGTGTGTTTCCGCGTGACTGAAGGAAACACATTTCTTCTCTCACCACAGGCTGCGGCGGCTTCATCGACATCAGCCAGACCAGCAAGAAGGTGTGCTTCGTGGGCACCTTCACCAGCGGAGGGCTCAAGGTGAGATTCGCTGTATAGCATTTGTTCCGTGGAGAGTGGAACACTCCCAGTTTGCATTGCAGGCGGCGGTGGAGGGCGGATCCGGTCACATGCGGGGCCTTGGCCCTGCTATCCACACATCCTGCTTTTATCCCTTCCTCTGCTACCCCAACTGAACCATGCAGGTGGCAGTGGAGGGCGGGCAGCTGCGGATCAAGCAGGAGGGCCGCAACCGCAAGTTCATGGCTGCGGTGAACGAAAAGACGTTTGCTGGCTCCACGGTCAACGGGCGCACCGTGCTGATCATCACCGAACGAGCGGTGTTCCGGCTGGTGAAGGTGAGCGGCCCTCTGTACTGAATTCTTTGCTTGGGCTGCCTGCGCAGCTTGCAGCGCAGGGCGGTTGTTCAAATGAGCAGCCAGCCCCCTTTAGATGCATGTGGAGGGTGTAGGGTTGCCAGATCCACATCTCTTTACTGCCTCACACTCCACACCTATCGCTGTCCCTTGTGCTTGCAGCCGCAGGGCGGCAGCGGGCCCGCGGTGGAGCTGATCGAAGTGGCGCCCGGCATTGACATTGGTGAGGATTTTTTCACAACCGTTCATGGATGCCGGTTGCAGCACAATGCTGTAGGTAGTGCAAATATTTGCATAGCTGTTTGCCGGTGCTCGAAGTGGCGCCAGGCATTGCGATCGGTGAGGGCTGCTGGCTGCAGGTTGCCTGCCAGGTACTCGCTGCACTGCGGCCAGCTTGGAATGCCAAACAGCAAACGCTTGCATGCGAGGGTTCCACATGCCCGTCCGCCCAGCCATGCCTTGGCGGCCCTGCTTCCACCTTGCGTCTGACGCCTAAAACATTCTGCCCTGCCCTGCCCCCTTGCAACGCCCGTCGTTTGCAGAGCGAGACGTGCTGGCACACATGGCCTTCCGCCCGCTCATCCGCTCAGTCAAGCCCATGCCGGCAGCCATCTTCCAGCCCTGCTGAGCGCGCTGTGGTCATATTCAGCCATGCTGTGCTTTGCTGCGGCCCCAAGCCACTGCGCGTTTCGGTTCGAGCTAAATGCCTGCCCCCTGCCCCAAATGGCGGCGTGGCTTGCCGCCCTCAATCCGACCATGCGCCATATCCAACAGTCGCCAGGCTGCCGCATGCTGAGCAGCGGTGGCATGACTGCAGGCCGCAGCGGCACCTTTGAGGTTCTGAGGTTCCAAGCTTGTTCTTCAAGTTTTCAAGCTGCTCTGTGCGTTGCATGTGCTCATTTCCAGCTTCAGTCGTCCGTGTCCCCTCCCTCCTTGCCAATTTTGCTGTGCCCTCAGTCCCCTGCTTCCCTGCCTTGCTGCTCTCACATTCAGCTGTTCATGAGCCTCTGCATCTCAGAATGAAACCGTTTTTACCAAAGTTACCAATGAACGCCGGTAAATGTTGCTTTGCAGCGGGTCAATCGAGGGCAACGAGGGGCCGCAGAGCGCATGCAGAGCCTGATGCTTGCTTGGTCTTGGGTGCAGCACAAAGTGGGCTGCAGCGAGATAGTCATCAAGAGTGGCAGGCCGTACGTTATATCGAAGCGGCAGCAGGCAAGACGATGCTTCTGGCGAGCAGCACAAATGAGTGCGGAAAGAAAGCAGGTCACACGTGGGCCTCGCAGCCCACGCGGATGAAATGGCTCAAAAGCAGGCTGGGAGGCATGTGAAAGCAGCGCACCGCGGCTGGCATGGGCCGGTGGCGGCGCTCGGCGGTTAGAAAGAGGGAGGAAAGAGGCTCGGCGTTTTTGGAAAGAGGGGAAAAAGCGAACGGAGGAGCGCTGAACACACAACAACGACACGACAACGATCCCAGGGCGCTAAACTTGGGTGGGAGGTTTTGGTGGGGGGTGAATGATGAATGGAGGGTGCGTACTCAAGGGTGCGTACGTGGGTGAACGTGTGGGTTTGGGGAGCGTTTATGGCAGCGGTTGGAGCAGCTTTATGGCAGTGCGTATGGGGGTGGTGTTGGGAAGGACACGGGAAAAGGGGGGTGGGCGCAGGAAGCCTTCGGAAGGAATGTCAGGAGCGCTGCAAAAGGGGGGTTGGGTGGGCACGGAAAAGGCGCACGCGCGCGGCTTTTTGGTTGTTTGCGTGGGTAAGGTGGCGCGAGTGATTGCGTCACGGGGAGGGGGCGGGCTCTGGAGCAGACAGCAGGCAGGACCAATCCCACAGGCTGCCGGTCAGGAACACACCAAAGATGTAGAGGTAAGGGCGCACGGCCTCGTGCAGCAGCCCGTGCACCGCGGTCAGAATGGCGGCGTCAGCGCCGCGCTCGGGCGGCAGGTGAGCCGCTCTCCGCTGCGCCTGCGGGGCGGGCAAAATGAGGCGGGGCGGGAGCCACGTAAGTAAGCACGGCGCATTTTCTGCGCGCAGAGCAGGCAGGCGTGCATCTGCCAAACCTCCAATCCGGCCACGCTAGCCAGCTTGCCGCGAAACGCAGAGCCCTGAAAGGCAACAGCTATACACACCAGCCGTGAACGGCTTTGCAGGGACAACAACCAAACCATGCCCAATCGCGGCCCACCCCATCCACCCACCTGGTGCTGTGCAAAAAGCCGGCTCTCGGCAATAGCTTGCCAGGCCAACGGCACCACGGTCCCCAGGAACGCCTGCAGGAAGCGCAGCATGGCGCGGCACTCCCCCTCTGCGTCTTGCTGCGTCAGCAGCGACAGCGGCAGCAGCGCGCAAAACGCCATGGGGTGCAGCCAACTGTATAGCTGGTGCATCGAGCGCTGGGCGGCGGGCGATGCCAGCGGGCCGGCGGCGCAGGCGTCCGCGGTGCGGCTGCTGCAGACTGCCAACATCAGCAGGTGCATGGGGATGCTCAGGCTGCGGTGCGAGGGGCGGGGAGGAGGGGAGAGGACGGGCGGGAAGAGCTCTGGTATTTCCACGGGAGCCAAAATCCTCGGACGAATGCTGCAGCAGCAGCACAGCCGCAGCGGCAGACCAGCCACGGTTAACAGCCACAGCTGTGTTCACAAACCAGCGCAGCAGCAGAGCACAGCACTTCCGTGCAGGCTGAACAAAGCGCCAGCGTGCAGCGCAGGCGCACCTGATGGGTATGCGGCGCAGCCCCTGCAGCAGCATGCACAGTGCCGAGCTTGACACCAGCAGCTGCAGCACGCTATACAGCAGCGCCGCCAGCCAGGGCAGCCACTCATCAGCCGCTTGCAGCTCCCCGCCCGCGCCGCCGAACGCTGCTGCTGCGCCCCCGCGCCTGCGATAGTGGAGGCAGGGGGTGGGTGGGTGGTGCATGCAGCAATGGGTCGGCCATCGCTGGGCTAGATGTGGAGCTTTTCCCTGCCGCAACGCTTCTTTCCCAACAGCGCTTCATGCACTGGAAACGCAGCATGCATGCTGCCTGCACACAACCCGAAAAGCGGCCCAATGTGCATAGAACCAGGCGGAGGCAGAGCGAGCTGGCTGGGCGGCAGCTTGCTTGCTGCTGCCGGGCTGATGGCAGGCAACCGTGCCCTTGGGCGGTGCTTTGCACTCACCATGGCAGGGCCATCAGGCCCACAGTGCCCTCGCAGCACACCAGGCCCAGGCGCAGCAGCAGGGACAGCAGCTGCTGCCGCCGGAGCGATGCGTTGCTGGGGCTGCGCCCTGCTAGGCAATGATTGGCCAGGCTAGCCGCTGCGAGGCACGCAAACACCACAAGCGCAATCTGCCGGGCTTGCCAGCCTGCTGTGCCGTCTGCGGAGCGGCCCAGCAGCACGGCGAGGCAGCCGCCCGTGGCCTGCAGGCAAGAGGGTGAAAACAGTACTTGAGAGGCAGCATGCAAGGAGGATGATGGGGGGTTGCTGCCTTCGGTTGCTGCCGCCGGCGCCGCCGACGGTCCTTGGAAGGTAGTTTTGATACGCTCGCTCGCTCGCCCTCCATCGCCGGCGCAGTCGACATCGGCGTTTGGGTACGAATGCAGAACGCGGGGCGGCTGAGGGCGGGCCGGGCGATGACGGCCAGTTTGCATAAACAAGCCCGCGGGCGTCCCAGGCCGCTGCAAACACGTGCGATCCGTATGTGGACTCACTAGAGTGAGGAAATCCAGGGCCGCCGCGCTGGTGCGCCCGCGTCTCGCGAGCCTGTGCTGGAAAGGCTGCGCAGGCGAGCCTGGCAGGCCATCCGATGGCTCCGATGCACCAAAAGCACGCTGTAAGGCGCCCCGCATGCCGCCTGGTCGGCGGGGCTCCCGCTCCGCCAGCCTTCGTCTCCTCTGCTGCTCCTAGGGGCCGCTGTGGCAGCTGGGCACACTGATCCGCGTTGTGGAGTTGAAAAGCCGTGCAAGGATGTGGTCCCATGTGAATGAAAGGGCAGCACAGCGCGGTCGCCCGACGTGTGGCCGGCGGCAGCTTAGAGGCCCGCGTGATCTCGGCCCCGCGCTTTCAAGCACCACCGTGGACAAGTGGATGGGCTGCAGCCACAGTCCGAAGAAGGGTGTGCCGCAATGGGTGTGGATGGAGTGGGCCAAGAGGTCCCGAGCTGCAGCGCACGGTCAAGGACGGTACGCATGCCAGAAGTGGGAAGACAACAGAGCTGGTTGCGGGGCGCGAACCAGCCAGCAAAACAATCCGATGGAGTGGGAGTCAAGGGGCAAACAAATGAACGAAATGGGTGCGCTATGTATGGCAGGAACATGCGTGTGGGTTCAAGGCAGGAGATGACACTATGGCGGCTGGGGCAGGGGGCAGGGGTGCCACAAATTTGGGGTGGCAGAGCAAAATCTCAGAGTGGCACGATGAGGCAGCGGGGTGCCGCCCCTTCAAGTGAGCATGCATGCACTTGTAGCCACGCCGCCAGCTGCCTCGAGCTGCCTCCCTCACTCCCGCTTGCGGAACAGCATGTGCGCCACGCCCCACTCATTGCCGCCATCGTAAGCAAACAGCTCGGAGCATGCCAGGTAGAACAAGCGCCAGCGCTGGAACCAGATCGCTGCCGCCGCCTTGGAGCCGTACGTCTGCGGGTGGAGGGGTGCGCACATTCGCTCTTGTCGCCATGTACTGAGGCACTCACAGCTTGGGCTCTGAGGCACTCACAACTTGGCCCTTAGCACCACGCCTCACGCCAACGAAGCGCGCTCATCAAGCATGACTGAATGACCACGTACCCACACCCACCCACCTTTTCGAACAGCGGCATGATCTGGGCCTTGGCCGCATCGTGCAGCTTCAGCCAGTCCTCCAGTGTGCGAGAGTAGTGCTGCCCATTCACGTACCTGCAATGCAAGTTTGCAAACATTGGCAAGCAAGCGCGACCGACAGTGGTGAGATGCAACAGAGGCAAACGGAGGCCTCAAATCGTACAACTCCACGCACATCACTGCTGCCTCACCCAGTGCCGCTGCGCTGCACATGTGCTATGCTGTGCTCATTTGATGCTGCCTTGTGCTGCCTCACCAGTGCCGCTGCGCCACCAGGTCTTCTTGGAACAGCAGCATGAGCTCGATGGAGGGCTGCGGGAAGAATGATACAGGTTAAATGGCAGGTCGGCATTCACATGCGCCAGAATGATGGCCACTACAGCGGCAGCAGCTCGATGGAGGGCTGCGGGAGCAGGGTGCAAACTTGGAGCAATCAAGTGTATTGATACAGGCTTCAACAGCCAGCCAGCATCGATTGGGNNANCAGCAGCAGCAGCAGCAGCAGCAGTCAGCAGCAGCAGGGCAGCACCAGCAGCGCTGCCGATGGAAGGCCGGAGCTGAGCAGTACATGCTGGCACAGCGTGAAGGGAGGCATGGGCATGGCCGTATGTGGCCCTTAACTCCTCCAATAGCTTGTTTGAGCAAAGCCTGACCCACATCGGGCAGTCTGCGCCAACAGTAGCTGTGCCTCACCATGGTGCCGCCGGCGAAGAAGAACTTGGTCATCCAGTCGTCCTCTCCTTGAACCTGCAAGTTCAAGTGGGCGCCAATTTCCTTTCCGAGTCAACGTGGCCATGCACCAAAATCAATGCCAAAAGCAGTTGAGCGCCAATGGTTGCCCCACTGGACCTGCAGCCATATGGATGACGGCCTGGTAGGCACAGCGGTGAGGGGTTCTACACAGCAGAATAAAGCGGCCCACACAGCAAGCAGACGTGCGGCTGCTGTGGCATCGCCCGCACCAGGCTGAGACAACTCGACAGCAATGAACTCAAGTACAAGCAAGCCGCGGCGGAAGCCGTCTCAGCAGAAGCAGATGCAGCACAGACGGAAGCAAAGCAAACAGCAAACGCAGCCGTTTTATTACAACCCACCTCATAGTGGTACGGCAGGCCGCGGCAGTGCACAAAGATGTGGAAGAAGAGCAGTCCGCCGGGGCGCAGCCATGTGCAGATGCGGCGGAACAGCTCGGCATAGTTCTGCGCGCAACGAGGAGCCGCCAAATCAAGTGGGCTAGGTCAGAGGCAAACGGGCATACAACAAGGGGCAGCCAGCTGGAGGTCCGGCGGAACAGCTCAGCATAGTTCTGCCAACAGTGAGGAGTAGCGTGGGGGCAGGTTTCAAAGGCAGTGGGACTGGGCAGCGGTGCACCACGAGCGAGCAGTTCAGCGGCAGGCATTGAGGGGCAGGCAATGAGGGGCAGGCATAGCAGGCAGGCAGCGGGACGGTGACTGGGCGCAACCTGCAGGTGCCAAATCTCGTAACCTCTCAAGCCATTTCAAGCCGTCCAACACACACGGCCCTTACCTTCATGTGCTCAAAGCACTGCACAGACACCCGCACACCTGTCTTCTTAACACTACCTTTTTATAGACAGCTTGACTTTAGCCTGAAAGCCTTGCCTCACCTTCATGTGCTCAAAGCACTCCACGGAAACCACCCGGTCGTAGGTTCCGGGGGGCTGGAAGTCCACCAGATCGGCCGTCAGCACAGTCAGGTTCTTGATGCCCCGCTTCCTGCCGGGGGACACGTGAGCAGAGGATCATCCTTAGCATGGTAGCACACTCAACCAGATCGGCCGGCGTCAGCACTGTCAGGTTCTTGATGCCGCGCTTCCTCAAGGGCAGCGAATCATGTGCACGCCAGCATGGCGATCGAGTTGCACAGCGGGCGGCAGGTGGCCATCCATGCCAACCCGGTACTGTACAGTTCACGCCAACCTGCAGCAGCCTGTCTGGATGCAACCCATGCCAGTCCGGGACAAGAACAACGAATTGCGTGGCCAATAGCTCACTCTGCCTCTGCCTGGATGAAGGCGCGCTGCGTGCGGCTGTTGGACACCGCCGTGATGCTGGATTTGGGATACTTGGCCGCCATGAACAAGCTCCAGGAGCCCCAGCCGCACCCCAGCTCCAGCACCTGTGCTTGGCAGGGGGATGTCATTGAACAGCAGCGACTTTCAGACACTTTGCCGGCGCGAACGGGCTCCAGAGCGGGCTGCCACACCCAACGGCGTGCGGCTTGCAGGTACTCGGTGGGAGCAGGCGCTGCCCTGCTGCTCAGCGCATGCCAGGACCCTCCCCAAAAGGGCAGCCCAAAGTGAGAGGGGCGCAATGGGAACCCCGGCCTGTCACAGAGCCCGCACCTGCTGCCCGTCTGCCAGCTGCGCCCGCTCGCAGCAGAGGTCCAGCATCGCTGCCTCCGCTTCAGCTAGGGTTGTCTCGGGCTGATGGGGTAGAAGGGATGCAGACAGATGTGCCAAGTGGGTTGCAGCAGCACAGGGTGAGCGGCGGGCACACACACCCGCACTCCCGCAAAACAAATACCTCGCTTTGCTCACCTTGTCATACAGGCAGGACGAGTACTTGCGGTGCGGCCCCAGCGCGGCCAAAAAGTACTCAGTAGGAATCTCGTAGTGCTGATCATTCGCTGATGCCGTCTGCAACGTTATGGGGGAATCACTGCGGTGTTTGCTGCTTGTGAAAAACCGACATTGGTCCATGGCGGCATTGTGGGATGGCTGCGGGTGCATGCTCCACCTCGCCTTGCAACACACGCCGGGCTAATCGATGCCAGACACACGCACACACACTTCTTGCTGACCCCTGCACACCTGAATTGCCACTGGCATGCCCGCCAGCTCATCGCGGAAAGCCTGCAGCCGCCGGTAATACTCCTCGCCGCTGGCTGTGGTCTGCGAGGGCGGCAGAGGGCGGCATAGGTGCATGCTTGCTTACCCACGCTCTCCTCATCATTCATTGGCAACCAGCTCTGCTTACTTCAAGCAGTTGTTAAGCCGTCCGGCAGCGGAGCAGAATCCCCAGCAACCCCAAGCACTGAGAGCAGCACCCACCTCCCGCTTGCGCTGGCCCAGCAGCCAGCGGATGCCGGCACGGACGAGCACATCGGGCACTAGGCCCCGCTCCACCACACCCACTGCCTGGCCAAAGGCGGCATCGTACAGCTGCTTGCCAGCCATGCCTGCGCAGAGGGAGAGAGCGGAGGGCATGGTGCGGTGAATGGCGGCGGGCGGCGGCGGCGGTGGAGAGCTCAAGGCCACGCTGCGGGCCATGGCGCGCTGCNGATCGTGGCGCATCNGTCCCTTCTGAACGCACCTGTGGTGTGTTTGCACGCGCTGCTGCAGAGCTCGAAGGCAGAGCAGCGGGCAGTGAGAGCAGGGCGCCCTGCAGCCCCTCCAGAGCTTCTGACAAATGTGATCGCTGCCCGTGTGAGGGCGACGGGCGGCCCAATTGGTCGCTCGGGCCCTGCATTAGATGGCCACCTGGCAGGCTTGCGAAGTGGAACAAGCAGGCCTCGATCGCAGTCCATCGGCAGCCTGGCGTTCATCGCAGTGCGCTGCAGGTGCCTGCCACAGGGCGATCTTCCAGCTGCCGGTGTCGCTCACGCAGAACCTTGAGTTTCGAAGCGCCTGCGCACGCCAGGGCGGCTCCATGCGCGCCTGGCTGTCGTGTGCAAGCCGCCCCACCTTCACGCAGCTGCTGTGCCCGCCAGCGCCGGGCGGAAGGGCGGCTGTGAGCGCGCAGCGCTTCTCGGTGGCGGCCACCATGACCCTGCCGCAGCAGGGATCGGGCCAGCAGCAGCAGCGGGGGCAGCAGCAGGGCCAGCAGCGGCAGCGGCTGTCGACGTGGGACGGTGAGCGCCGCTGCCGCTGCTGCCGAGCGGGCGCTGGTTGATGGTGTGGCAGACCTTGCTTCAATTGTCTGCATCATGGCACTGCCTGAACGTCACATGCAGCAGCTGCACCGCCAAGGGTTGACCACCCAAGTTGTCCGCAACCCTCGTCTGCCTCGTGCTGACGCCGCCCCAACCGCTTGTTGCAAAACCTGGTTGCCACACTGCTAACTGCCTGGCAACTGCCTGGCCCCCAGGCAATGCCAGCGAGGAGGAGCTGATGCTGCATAACATGCTTTCCCAGGGCCTGCAGGCAGTGGGGACTGACGCTTGAAATCATGCTTCTCATTGCACCCGCAGGCAATGCCAGCCAGGAGGAGCTGATGCTCAAAGACGAGTGCATCCTGGTGGACGAGCAGGACCGCATCACCGGCCACGCCAACAAGTACCAGTCGCACCGGTGCGTACGTTGGTGGGGTGCAGGGGTACAGGGTGCTGCCTGGGCAGGCCACTGCCGCTTACCAGTCGCACCGGTGTGCAGGGCAGGGGCTGATTGCTCTGCCTGGGTAGGCGGCTGCTTGCCAGTTGCACTGGCGTGCAGGGGAAGGGTGCTGCCTGCGCAGGCCGCTGTGCGCTGGGGCAGCATTCTGCCTGCGCAGGGCAGGCCACTGCCGCAGCTGCGCACTTGCTGAATCGCGGCCCAGATTCCTGCGGCTCGGTTTCCGCCTGGTCAGGCCACTGCCGCAGCTGGGCACTTGCCGATTTGCCGCCCAGCTGTTGGCGGCATCTTCTTGCTGATTGATTCCAGTAGTAACCTCTGCTTGTTGTGCAGGTTTGAGGAGGGGCAGCCACGCGGCCTGCTGCACCGCGCCTTCTCCGTCTTCCTGTTCAACAGCGAGAACAAGCTGCTGCTGCAGCAGCGGGCCGCCTCCAAAATCACGTTCCCGGTGCGACCCGGAAGCTTGTTGCTCGCGCTGCTGTGGCGCTGCCAGCCAGCTGCTGCCGGGGCTCATGCTGTATGTGCTCGCAGCACGGCCAAACCCTCCGGCACCAACTGTGCAGACAACTCGTCCTGGCTGCCCGCTTATGTTGCTGTGCCTGCTGCGCCTGCTGTGCCTGCTGCAAAGGTGTGGACCAACACCTTCCGCGCACACCTCTGTGGCAGCCACATTTGCATGTTTCCTGTCTCACTTGCCGGCCCATGTGTGCCGCGCCTGCTGCAGAAGGTGTGGACCAACACGTGCTGCTCACACCCGCTGCATGGCTACTCCCCAACGGGTGTGTGCCGCTGGCCGTCCTGCTGCTCCTTGCTGGGTGCTGCTCATGTTCCTGATGCAACCGCTGCAATGCTGTTCGAGGCTGCTTCTCATGGCTGCCGTGCTACTGTTGGGGGCTTGCATGCCTAGCGTGCGCTGCTGGCAACCCCATTGGATCCTCACTGGCACACTCCACTGCCTGCCCAAACTGCAGAAGTGGACAATGATGCAGACATTGCAGCAGGCAGCACGCCAGGGGCCAAGCGAGCAGCGGTGAGCACAGGATTCCAGCAGCCTGCAAGGAAAACCAGAGCATGCCGCAGTGAAAGAGCGCGCCTGGAAACGACCCTTTGTTTGGCTACCACTACTCACTAGATATCGGTGCAGACCTCAGGATCCAGTTTGGCTCAAACCAGTCTTGATGCTGCTGATTGTTGTGTGCGCAGGTGCGCAAGCTGCTGCACGAGCTGGGCATCCCGCTGCAGCAGCTGCCGCTGGACAGCTTCAAGTACCTCACGCGCCTGCACTACTGCGCGGCAGACACGGGTGGGTGCTGCAGGGAAGGGAAGGAAGTGCGGGCTTGGGAGGCAATGCTTACGGCCGGTCTTCTGTGCCTGCCCTGCAGAATCCACGTTTATTGTTTCTCTGAAACAGAAACAGAACATTGAGTTGCTTTCCATGACCCCCTTCTCCTCTTCCTCCCTGCTGCCGCAGGCACGTGGGGCCCTGCAGCGGAGTGGGGCGAGCACGAGATGGACTACATCCTGTGGTTGTGAACATGCGCTGCTTTCTGTCTTCGGCCGCAGGCACTTGGGGCCCCGCAGCGGAATGGGGCGAGCACGAGATGGACTACATCCTGTTTGTGCGGGCAGACGTCACGCTGCAGCCCAATGATGAGGAGGTTATGGTGAGCATGACTACCAGATACCATTGCACTCGCATTATTGATTTGGCGGCATGTGGATTTTAGCTTGGAGAGTTCGGATCGGTTCAGTTGTGAGGAGGCGGGCAGCAGATGTGGCCGTGCTCACTGTCCGAACTGCCTACTACAAGTGGTTGGCTGCACACTAACAGTAGCATGCAAGCTGAATACAAAACACCCGCTCTTCGCCACAAGCAGGACACCAAGTACGTGACCCTCCCAGAGCTGCGGCAAATGATGCACCCCAGCAGCGGCCTGCTCTGGTCCCCCTGGTTCAGGTGAGAGCCTTGTGCTGTTTGGTTTGCAACTCCTTGCTAGCATGGCTGCCTCTGTTGGAAACAGAGCTGATTGGCTGCATGGATGTGCCGGTGGTGGCTATTCGGTTCAGCGTGGCAAGCGGCCCGTCTTCCGCGTGCGGACACCTTCCATATGCATGCCGAATGTATTGCTGGTCCTCGCCTGTCAATGGTGTGCAGGATCATTGCGGAAAATTTCTTAGAGGGCTGGTGGGAGAACCTGGACGAGACGCTCTCAACTGACAAGCACGTGGATACACAGACCATCCATCGCATAGTGACCTAGCTAGCTAGCTGTCATCTAGAGAGCCGGGCAGCCCCGCCTAGGCGCGCCTCCTGACGGCCAGCCAGCTGCAGGCAGCTGCAGACTCCTTGAAATTCCCCCTGTACGAGTATGGTGCCCAGTTGTGATGAGCACCCCTTGCCGGCTTTTTTCACCCTCACGTGTTGCTGGCCCCGCGGCCGTGACGTGTACCCAGTTTTGACCCCGCTGCTCAAATCCATGACTCGACTCAAAGGCTGACACTCGTGCAGGCAGCATGTAACCTCTTATGATCCAGGCCAGCGTATGCGCGCTGACTGAGAGGGGCGTGGGACACATGCGAATGCCAAGGCGCTGCTGGGCGCAGCGCAGCGGGCGGCGGCGCTCTACAAGCCGGTTCACGCGGCGGCGCTCACTCCGCCGGCTTGTTCATCGTAAGGACCAGCAGCGCATCATGCCGGCTAGCCTACCCGCGCTGCCGGAGGACGTTCTGGGCCGAGTTCTGGCGCTCTGTGGGCGCCAGGAGGGGTGAGCGTCCGAAACACTCGCGGATGAGCATGCGCGACTTTCTAACTCGCGAACAGCGTCCGCGCAGGGGCCCTTGTGCACACACCGGCTGCCCGCCGCCGGCCGCCGCCCATCGCCGCTCCTCAAGGTCGATTCGATGCATTTGCTCCGCCCCTCCTGTAGATGGACCGTGACCCTGGTGTGCAAGCTCTGGCGCCGCCTGTTTTACGAGCAGCGCGAGCCGTGGCGCTGCCTGGAGCTGTCGTTTGCTGAGGTGCCGCCGTACAAAGTGGTGGAGCCAACCGCGGCCGAGAGGGCGGGTGATGAGGAGGAGAGCAGCCGCTTTGTGTGGGAGATAGATGAGGGGCAGCGGCAGCTTGCTTTAGACGAGTACACTCACAAGCTGAAGCTGGTGCAGCGCGTGGCGCCGCGGGTTGAGGAGGCCAGCATTGGCGGCGAGATGCTCGACGTGCTGGGGTACTTAATAGGCGAGCGGGAGGGCCTGGCGGCCTGCCTGACCGCACTCCGCGCAGCCACGGCGCTGACCAGCCTGAAGCTGGAGCAGCCCAGCGTGACAGCGGCGGCTGGGGCGGCCCTGGCGGCGCTGAGCGGCCTGCGGGCGCTGCGGCGCATTTACGGGTTTGATGAGCACGATGCGGCCGCGCTGCGCTCGCTGCGCCGCCTGCAGATGCTTGAAGTGGAACACTGGTCGCTGGAGCGCTTCCCTTCCATCGTGCCCGAACTGTCCACGCAGCTGACCAGCCTGTAAGTTGGACGGGCTGGGCGGAGGTGGCCAGGGCGGCACCTTCTGTGCCGTATGTCGTATGTGCCAGTTGTCCAGTGAACAACAGCCGTGTTGCGCCGCCGCCACGTCTGCCGGCGGTCCGATGCTGTGCCCATTCCCATTTGGTCCCTCCTGACCCTGCCGCCCATCCACCCATGCATCCACTCCCTACACGCAGTACGCTGTACAGCCGCAGCACGGAAGTGGCGATGCCCGCCCTGCGGCCCCTGACCCGGCTCTCTCAGCTGCGCGAGCTGGAGGTTGTGGAGGATGCGCTGCTTGGAGAAGTGGCGGGGGGAGAGGCTGGGCTGGAAATTCTGCCGCTCTCCACCTTCCCTGCACTTGAGCGCCTGGCGCTCTGCTCCTGTGCACGCCTCAAGGTGCGGGCTGAAGCTGCCTGGTTGCTGAACAAGGGTGGCTTGAGCGCCGCTTGTGCAACAGCCACTTGTCCCGCATGCTTGTATGCCCGAGTGCCAGGCGCACGCCACCGCAGGGCGGCTCTGTCGAAGCGCCGGCCTGCTGTTCCTCTCCAGCCAGCTGTGCTTCCCCCAGCAATGGATACCCTCCGCCCTCCCGCAGACCGCCGACGGCACCGTGTTTCCGCGGCTGCGCCCAGGGGCGTACAACGACCCTGCAACGCTGCAGCTGCGCCGCTCTCCAATGGACCCATCCTTCTGGCTGCTTATGTGCGGCTATTTCATTATGTCAGAAGCAGCGGGCCTCCCCGCACTGCTAGAGGAGCTGGGGCTGCAGCCAGGGCAGCTGGGCCGGCTGCTGTTCTACGGAGTGGAGCCTCCGCCCGCCCAAGCACTGGCAGCATGGCCCCAGCTGCCAGGCGTCGAGCGCCTGATCCTGCAATCCAGCAGGTTCCCATTGGACGCGTTGCTGCCGCTGCTGCCACGCCTGCAGGTGCGCTGCGCTGTGCTGTGCCGTGCTGCGCTGGGAGGNCATGCCTGCACGGGCGTCAGGTTTGTCACCACCAGAGGCTGGCCAGCCTGTCTCGCAGGAGCAGCAGCAGGCCTTATATAGCAGCCCCTGTGCTGCCCTGGAGCTGAGGGCTGGAGGCAGGCTTTGTGCATGGGTTCCCAACACCGACATGCTGTCCAGCCAGCAAAGGTTTGGGCGGTCCCGCTGCTCTCATTCGCTCTCCCTTGCTGCTGCCATGCCTGCAGGTGCTGAACATTTCCTCCGTGGCAGCCCCTGCCTCCGGCCAGCCGCTGCTGGCGCCGCTGGCGCACTGCGCGGCAGGCCTGCACACTCTGCAAGTTGAATACTGCACCTGCTCGGAGCTGCCAGAGGGTCCCTACCTGCAAGGCAAGCCTGCGCCGCATGCTGTGCGGGCCTGTGGTCTTTTCGGGTGGTGCTGCAGCTGTGGGGAGACGACTGCCGGCGCACTGCGGGTGCATGCTGTTGCACCGCTTTATTGGGTTGACTTTCCCTCCTGCTGGCTGCGCTGCCACAACCGGCCTTGCCCGCCTGCCACGGCTGCCCTCCAGCGCCGCAAAGCGCTCCATTCCCCTTTGACGCATGCACTCGACAGCGCTCCCCTGCCGCTCTGCAGGCCTGCAGACGCTGGTGCTCGAAAACACGCGCCTCGCCACGCTGCCGCCCTGCCTCACAGCCGCCAGCCGGCTGGAGGAGCTGAAGTTGCAGCAGAACGATGAGCTGTCAATCAGCGAGACAGATGTGGATGACGTGCTGGCCCGCCTGCCCGTGCTGCGCCTGCTGTGGTTGGACCTCCTTCAGCTGTCGGGCAGTGCAGCGGCGGAGCGCATGCACACCCTGGCAGCGGGCCGGCCGCAGCTGGAGCTGAGGATTGCGAACGAGAACGAGAATGACGAGGAGAGCGTTGATGGCCTGCCGGTCCCAGCATGACCCCACGTTTCTGTGCTGATTGACTGCATCCATGGTGTTGCGTTTTATTGGCATGGGGTGCAGACGCTGCCGTGCCGCACGCCTTTGCAAGCAGCGCCTGCATGCCTACCAAACTGGCTGTTGATTGTACACGCACTTGAGAGTGGCTAGTCCGTCAAGCGGGCAGCAAAGCAATGGCGTGTTGCAATGTTGGCTCGTGCAGACCGCCGCACGAGTGGCGGCGGGCTCACGGCCGCCGCAGCTGGCGGCACGTCGCAGTTGGCCCGTCTCTGCAGCTCGGCATCTTGTCGGCCGCACCCACCTCAGACTCCCAGCAGCGGCTAAGCAGCTGGGGCTGCTGGCCGGCAGCGCCCCGCGCCGGCGCGCTCTCACTCCTGCCCCACGCTCACTCAGTAGCAGACAGCAATGGCAACTGCACAGCGACCAGCCAAGCGGCAGCGCGTTCAGAAAGGCCGAGGCGGCGCCGCGGCTGCGAGCGGCGTGGCGGCGGCCGCCCGCCCACTTGCCGGCGTCGCCATTTATGTGCGGCGGAGCAGCCTGCGCTCAGACGCACAGCTGAAAGCCTGGAAGGGCAGCCTGCCGGGCCTGGGGGCAGCGATAATCGACACCGATGCTGCTTGCAGCGCCGCCACGCATGCGTTGGTGCCGGATGGCGGCAAGGGCGGCTGGGGCTGCCTGCCAGCTGCGCTGCAGCCGGGCAGCGCCAGTGTGCCAGCAGGGCTGCACTACGTGACAGAGCAATGGATGGCTGCCTGCATCACGAAGCAGGCACGCATGCCAGAGGGCGACTTTGCACCCGCCCCAGCAGCAGTGGGCCAGGTACCCACGCTGGTGCCAGTAGCTGCGGCAGCAGCGGGTCAGCCACACAGCGGGCAGCAGAGGCGACAGCGGCAGTGGCGGCGGCCGGCGGCAGCAACGGCCCGGCTGTGGGTGGCAGCAACGGAGGCAGCGGCGGCGGCAGCAGTGACTCTGAGGACTCGAGTGGGGAGCAGGAGGAGGGGGAGGAGGGCGGGGATCCAGCGCGCTGCACACAGTGGTACGCCTGGGAGGCAGCCCAGCTGGTCTGCGCGCCAAAGCGGCGTGCGAAGGAGGACGAAGAGATTTGGAGCCTGCTGACGTGGAACGTCTGGTGAGTAAGTGTCTAGCAGCCTCAGCATGCACGCGCTGCGGGTGCGGTGGTCGCGGCGCATTGGTTGCTGACCAAGCCTGCTGCTCGCCCTCAGGGCTCACTTGAAGCTCGCTTTTTGTGAGCACACGCTTGCTGTGGGCGCGCTCACTTCAGTCCAAGACGGCACCCATTGGCTCGCCATGCCCTGTCGGGACTGTCTTGACCGCCAGCTAGCACCCCTTTGCTTGCTGCGCCTTGAACCCACCCTTGCCAGCGCTTGCCTTGCCATGCCCTGCAGGGACTGCCTGGACCGGCAGCTGTTTGAGCAGCGCATGGATCCCACCTCGTCAATCGAGACTGCCCTCTCTTGCGCTGCCAATCAATGTTGCCCTCTCTTCCGCGGCTACAGGGACTGCCTGGACCGGCAGCTGTTTGAGGAGCGCATGCTGGAGGTGGGCAGGGAGGTGGCGCGCAACGAGTTCCCGGACGTCATCCTGCTGCAGGCAAGCTTATGGCCTGCTTTCATGCTGCTCCTGCTTTAGCATGTGCTGTCCTGTGGTGGGGCGTTCTGGTGCCGCGCATGCTGGAGGTTGAAAGGGAAGTGGCGCGCCACGACGTTTTAGACGCCATCCTGCCGCAGGCTTGATGCATTGGTTGAGCAGTAGTTGGGCTCCTGTATGTTGACCTTGCCGTGCCCCCGCCATGCCGTGTGTCACCCTGCGCTTTTGCGCGCCCTGCACCTGTTGAAAGGCCACCACCACGTGCTGCCCGTTGTTGCAGGAGGTCAGTGCCCGCACGCTGGGCCATGCATTACAACCAGTTCTACTGCGCCCTGTTCACCCATCAGTGTGCTGCTTCCTCTAACCATGGCCAACGCACACCGTTGCAGGAGGTCAGCGCCCGCACGCTGGGCCTGCTGGGCCGGCAGCCGTGGCTGGCGGACTACCACCGCTCGCCGCTGCCGGCGGACATTGGCCGCTGCTGCACCGTGATCCTGCTGCGCAAGGTGTGCTGAGGACGCCTGATTGGCTGATTAGCTTGGCAGCAGCTGCTGCTTTGGTGTGCCGAAAACCCAATCACTGTCGCACCGTGATCCTGCTGCGCAAGGTGTGCTGACCTTAGGGGCTGGCTGCTTGGCATGGCAGCGACTGCTGTGCTGTGGCAGGGATGGGCTGCCATCAAAGGCAATGGCAACTGCTGCACTGTGCCACAGCTGCACTCGCCACCTTCTGCATCAACTTGGCTCTAGACAGCTTGCTGCCCATTTGCACTCAGTTGCACCAACTGATGTGCAAGTCAACTGCCTCGCCCGCAGGACCGCATGAGGACGCCTCCTGACCGCCGCAAGGTGCAGTGGCTGCAGCCGCATGCCCTCAAGCTGAACGACACCTTTCTCCCCCAAGCCAACTGCTTGCAGGACCGCGTGCGGCCCCCGCCCGGCCACCGCGAGGTGCAGTGGCTGGAGCCGTATGTGCTCAAGCTGAATGACGACCGCGGCGACGACGCAGCCTTTGAGCGAGACGTGAAGAGCGTGCGGTGCTCCATCCTGGGCCGGCCTGTGCGCATCAGGTGGGTGCAGGGGTGGGTGATGGCCGTCCTGCACATGCACGCTTGATATTGAGGCATTTGCAACTGCATGCAGTGCTCGGGGCAGGCGTGCTACCTGTGGAGGCTCCTATTTGCGCACGTTGAGGCTCAGAGACTAGTTGGCCTATTGCATGCTGCTCTTGCGTGTGGGCAAGCGATGATTGGGCTGCTGTCTGTCCCCCATACCCTGTGCAGCACCGCGCACCTCATTCACTACGAGGTGAGCTGCAGCCTGCCGGTCGTACGGATGGTGTTTGCAAATTGCAAGTGCCCGTTGCAATGCAAGTGCCGCCCTGCGGACGCCCCTCTGCTCGTGCCAACAGGGTTGTGCATGCCAGATCTCATACCTCAATGCCAGCGGTGCTTCATTCAGGCAGCAGGCAACAGGCGAGGGAAGGTCGCGGNCAGAGCAAGGCACAKAGGYMAMWCTCTCCTCCGTGCTACTGCCGTCTTGCTGCAGGGCGGCCGGCGGCAAGCGCAAGAGATCTTCGACTGGCTGTCAGACCAGGACGTGCTCAACAAGGGCTTGGACCAGGACCACGTGCTGGGGGGTGCGCTGCACTGCCAGGCACACATGTACACAGCCGCAGCCGGGCGTGCGCAGTGCAGCCATCATTCACATGTAGCAGCCTCTGTTCCCGCCCGCCCATGCCATTGCGCTGCTGCGACATGCGGTTGCTCGCAGCTGCGCACTGCTGCCCCATCGGTCTATTGGTGTCTCACGCCTCCTCTGTGGGCCCACCAACTTCAGGCGACTTCAACTGGCACTACAAGCACGGAATGCCGCTGCCGGCCGGCTGGGTGGATGTTTGGTCGGAGCTCACTCGCGATGCCGGCCAGACATGGAGCTCCCTAGCCAGGCTGGGCAAGGATTGTGGGCGCGTGAGCGCGCCGGCACGGCTGGACCGCGTCTGTGCCAAGCTGCAGAGCTTCCGTCCAATCCAGGTGCGCAGCTGCTGTGTGGTGCAGGGCACGCGCAGCGGCACCGCAGCGCGCGCCTGCTGCACCCCCGCAACAGCTGCAGCGACTGCGCAGCCCGGCATGTGTCAAGGTGCAGCGCCTCGTGTGCTTCTAGCTGCGCTGAGCGCAGCGCACAGAGCGTCTCTGCCACCTCTCGCCATGTGCATGCCTGCTTGCCTCTCGTTCAACGTCCCCAGATCGACAACTCGACTGGCTCTCAGCCCATCGAGGGCGCCGTGCGGCTGCGCCGCACCAAGGCGCGCCGCGGCCAGCCCCAGGAGATTCCTGCCTATGCATCCGACCACCGCGGCATGTGAGTGCAACATGCAGTGCTGTCTGTGAAGCTGCATGCTGCATGCCGTTTGCTGTAGGAGACACCCAAAGATTGCTGCCTTTGCATGCACGGACCCGACCATTGCGGCCTGTGAGTGCACCTGGAATGCTCTAAATAGGGCTCTTGGTTGGAAGTCTTTGTGCGATTGCAGATCCTGCTGTGGGATTGCCGCTTATGCATTTGACCACCGCGGCCCGCTAGTCCATTTCAGGAAGCTTTGTCTGAATTTGCATGCCGCAATTTTTGCGATTACTGTTTTGACGGACTTGAGGGTCGTTGCCAGTGCTGGCAAGCCCAGACTTGTGTCAGCGCCTTGCAATCATGTGGCCTGTATTCACCGGCAGGTGCTGACGGCAAGTCCTGTGGCCCGCGTTCGCTGGCCAGGTGCTGACGGAATGCCTGATTCCTCCCTGTCGCCTCCGCTTGCCCCCGTTAACAGTTTCACGCGATTCCAGCTAGTACCAGCTCAGCACAGGCAGCATGGATAGAGCGTGCTAGCATGGCAGGCGCGCTCCCAGCGAGCGATTTTAGCAGCAGTCCCGCAGCCAGCCAAAAAGTTAAGTTGGCACACGTCCAGCCAGGTGCAGTGCAGCTACGGCCAGCGTTGCGCGGCCTAGTGCATGCATGGCCAGCCTCAGCTCTTTTCGAGTCAGAAATTGATTCCTGCATTGCTTTGCGATCTTCAGCCCAAGCCAGCGATAGCAGCCTTGTAACGCCCAGCGCAGGCTGCCGTTCACATGCTTAACGCCCACACTTGCATCGGCCGGTGCAGACGTGCACTACTGAGCTGCTGTTGTGCCCCTGCCTGACTTTTCTGTGGATAACATCCAGCTAGAGCATGGGAAGGATGCGGGCAGGCCCGTTCAATCGCTGCCTCACCTTCGAAAGGCGCCAGCGGGGCCAAGGCGCCGCCGCCGCCATCCCTGCATATCTCCAGACCGCCGGCCCGCCCAACTCATTCCGCGCATCCTGGCGATTGTTTCACTGGCGTACATCGCCGTAAAAGCCACCCTACCACCGTCCTGCCAAGCGTTCTCTTTGCCCAGCCACCCGCACGGCCCAGCCCGCTCCTGATCGCGGCACAACATCTTCCTAGCATCGATGGCAGCTGCTATGCAGAGCGCCGTGCGGCGACCAGCGGCAGTCAGCAGCGTGCGGCGCCAGCCGCGCCTGCTGGCCGCTGCAGCTGCGCCCCGGCCCAGGCTGGTGGTCCGCGCATCGGCGGAGGCGGCGCAGCAGAGTGAGTGGGCGCCCGCTGCCGCCGCCGCCGCCGCCGCCGCTGCCTGGCCGCCTTGCGGCCACACGCTCACGCTGATGCCGCCTCCCTGCCCGCCCTCCCGCAGCGCACGCCACCTTCCTAGAGGAGCTGCGCGACTACTCCATGAAGCTGCACACCAAGTCGCAAGCGCCCAAGGAGGGCAAGGCCCCTGAGCCCAAGCAGCAGAAGCCGGTGAGGCTTTGCGATTAGTGGACGGGGTTGAGCGGCGGGCCATTCAAAGTTGGGGTGATCTGGGTGCTGACGCCAAGTGCTGCCTGAGTTGCTGCCCTGACACAGCTGCTGCAGCAAGGGGCTGCTTGTGCTTGACGCTGTTGCCGAAGGCGCCCAGCCGACTGCCTGCTACGCAACATACACCTGGGTGTTGCCTACCCGTGCTTGATCCCCCTTGTTGTCCTGCTGTTGCCCCCGCAGTTTGAGCCCACGCGCGAGGGCTTCCTGAACTTCATGGTGGAGTCAAAGGTGCGGCGTCAATAAGGCGGCCGCAGTGCATGGCTGGCCTGTGCAGCAGATCGGTTGGCATGCTCGGCAGCAGCGCCTACACCAGTTGCTTGGGTGCCTGCTGCGCTGGCTTCTGTTGGCCTCCTTGCACGCAAGCTTGGCTGGCCCTGCCTTTTTGTAACAGTTGCATATTTGCAAGGAAAGCTTACCGACTGGTCCTGCATGGTCCTTGCAGGTGGTGTACGACGCTTTCGAGGACATCATGCGCCAGGCGCCCGTGCCCTTCTGTGAGTTTTACTGTTCCTTGTTGGACACCCTGCGGCATGCATCCTGTTTGTGCAACAGGCGACGGGCACGCGGCTGCATACCCGTCAGTGTGCACGCCCGCCGCCGCTGCTGGTAACATCTGTGGATGTTGGGGCTGTCCGCGCGTGCGGCCTTGCTGCTTGTTCATGTGTGTACTTTCGTTCGGCTGATTCCCCATCTCTCACCCTTTCGCCCGCAGACGCACAGCTGGCCAACACGGGGCTGGAGCGCGGTGCAGCACTGGAGAAGGATATTGCGTACATGCAGCAGCACTTTGGCCTGCAGGCGCCGGTGGCAGCCGAGGACGGCATTGGCCACCGCTACGCCAAGTGGGTGCTGTGGGGCTGGGTGGTTGGGAGGCGGGGTGGTGTTGCGGTAGCAGGGTGGGTGAGAGGTGGTGCGGCGGCAGCTGAGGACGGCATCGGCCACCGCTACGCCAAGTGGGTGGCTCGGGATGTCCGGGCAGGATGCTGTTTGCTTGCGTGCAAAGCAGCCCGCTGCCTGCTCGTCATCCCTGCTGGCTGTGTTTCAGTTGCAATCTTTGTTGTGATTGCATCTGTTGACTACTCTTCCTGCTTCCACCCCTGCAGGCTGCTGCGCGAGCTGGCGGTGAGCAGCCCGCCCGCCTTCATCTGCCACTACTACAACCACTACTTTGCGCACACCGGTGAGTGGTGAATTGCTATCGTGCGTTTACTGTGATACTTCCTGCTCAACCTAAAACACTCCTCTGCCACGGTCGCATCTGATCGTCAACCCTTGCCCTCCTGCCCTCCTGCCCTCGCAGCCGGCGGCCGCATGATTGGCAAGAGCGTGAGCAACGCGGTGCTGGACGGCTGGACCGGCGCTTTCTATGAGTGGGAGGGCGATGTCAAGGTGCGAGTGGGAGGTGAAGCTGAAGTGCGGCCAGAGCTGCCGCTGTTGGTCATGCCAATTTTGCAAGAGCAGCCTGTCTAGCTCCGCAGCGTGCTCTCTCATGCTGCTCAACCCCTGCACCTCACCCTGCCCAATTGCTCCTACTCATGCAGGAGCTGCTGGATGGTGTGCGGAACACGGTCAACACCGTGGCTGCCGGCTGGAGCCGGGAGGAGAAGGATGCATGCCTGGAGGCAACTCCAGGCACCTTCATGTGGGGCGGCCAGCTGGTGTCCCTGATCACCGGCGGCAAGCCCGTGGGCCCCCACTGAGCACGCCAGCTGCGCCTGCGCGTTGCCGGGCTCCCAGCCCAGGCCTCGGCGCCCAATAAACGACTCGCTTCCCTGCATTACACGGCAGCCGCCGCAGCCACAACCCTGCCGGCCGGCACGCAGTGGGGCCCGCCGCTCATCTGGTCATTTTGTCCCCTCTGCCATTTCATCGGTACCTTCTGCTGCATTCTTTTGTCCTGCTCTCTGCGTTCGGCCACCTGCTGTACACCTTGCAAAGTGCTCTCGTGCTGGCGAGTGGCCGCTCACAGCGGCGGGAGCGGCATGGGCGCCGGCGGCAAGCCTTGTTAGCTGCCAGGCGGTGTACGTGTAGTCAGTGAGCACCCAGATCGTGACAGGACTCCAGATTCAGCCTGGGCGCCTGCGATTCTCTGCCCTGCGTGGCGCGACCGACCCGGCAGTGGGCGCACTGATCAGCCGCTCCCCGTGCTTAAAAACTCTACAAACGATCCGCAGCTCCACATGGCAGCCCTGGCGGCCGCACCAGCTGCCCTGCAGCCGTTGCCACCGCCCGGCGGCGCCTGCACGCGGCCACGCCTGCACGCCCCGCAGCTGCAGCGGCCCACGCGAGGACGTGCGCCAGCGGCGGTAGCAGGCGCGGGTGCAGCACCCGTCGGCGGCGGCGCCGGCGAGAGTGC
>JADXDR010000182.1:0-10134 GCA_025026875.1 Chlorella ohadii
AGCACGCCTTCAAGCTGGTCATTGTGCGGAGCGATGGCAGCCCTTACTGGGGGCTTGGCGATGACCGCAGCCTGCAGCTGCCGGCAATTGCGGCAGACAGCAGCAGCAGCAGCAGCAGCAGCAGCATGGCAGCAGCTGCGGCTGCCCCGCTGATGACTGTGACGTGCAGCTGGGGCAACACAGGTGAGCGGGGCCTGGGAGGCAATGAGGGGTTGAACCTGGGGCCTCGAGGGTGGCGCAGCCATGGTGAGCGGACTGCGCATGGCGACTTCATACAACTGTATCTCAGTACGCTCAGGTGCCCGCCAACCCCTTTCCTGCAACTGCAGCTGCTATGGAGGTGCAAGCGGAGCCTGCCCAGCTGGCGGCTGCCGCCGAAGCTGCTGCAGCGCAGGCCGCTGGGCTGGCTGTATCTAACGAACTAGAGGAGTGGGGAGGCCTGGGCGGAATGGTGCTTGACGTGGCACAGCGGCACAGGTGGGTGGCGCTCAATCGCTCCTCAGTCCACCGTTGAATGTTACCTCGGCTGCTTGGCTGTCCCAGCCGAAATGCGATGCATGGACATTCACTCACCGATAAAAGATCACCCCGGCTCACACCGCATTTTCCATCTCCCCATCCCCTGCACAGCGATGCAAGCCTGGCCATGGTCAGCCACAATGTTGAGGCACTGCTGGCCTCTGAGCGGCAGCAGCTGGAGGCACAGCAGGCACAGCATGCCCAGCAGCAGCGTGCTGTGGCCGAGGCGGCAGCTGCATTCACCGACGCTGCTGCCGCGGTGCATGAGGCACAGGCGGCGGTGCATGGTGTTGCGGCTGCCTGGGCTGCAGATGACTTGGAGGAGGTTGCAGCCGAACCCACAGGCCCTGCAGTTGACGGCACACCGCTCGCTGCCTCTGCGCCCGCTGCCGCCCACTCTGCACCTGCCGCACCTGCTGCGCCCGCTTTGGAGCGGTCAGCAGCGGCAGCCACGCCCGAAACAGTGGCGCCTGCGGCAGCCAGAAGCAGCGTCAGCGAGCAGCTGTTTCACTTTGGCGGCAGCGACGAAGGACCATCTGCCCTGCAGCTGGCTCGCCAGCAGCTGGTGGGCCGGCTGCCAGAAGAGGCCGCCGCTGGGCTGGAGGCTGCGCTCCGCAGCATGAATGGTGCGCCTGGCAGCCGGAAGCAGCGCGCAGTGCTGGCCAGCCTGGCTCTGCATGGGCCTGCTGTGCCTGCTGAGCAGCTGTATGGGGTGGGCAGCCACGAGCGGCACCCGCTGGCGGCTCACCTGGGCAGCCCTGACCAGGGACCTGCCACCGAGGAGGCAGGAGAGGCTGCTAACCTGGCAGCAGCAGTGGAGCATCGTCTGTCGCTGGGCGGCAGCAGCGCCAGCAGCAAGGCCAACCAGGTGGCGAACGAACAGCCAAAAGACCCTTTGCTGCGTGGCAGCTTCCCCGGTAAGCCGGACCTCAGCAGGCGCTTCACTTGCTGGCAGTGCTGGCTTGCTTGCGTGGGCAGCAAGAAGCACAAGGCACCAAATGCATGGTGCATGCATGCGATGAAATTGTGCAGCACTGCTCAACTGCCCAACCTGCTTACCCGATGCAACCGCCACTGCGTCCCTCCCGCCCCCTGCAGGCGCAGCTGCCTACCTGGCGGCACAGAGCCTGTACACTGTCGGCGGCCTGCTGTGGAGCGCTGGGCGGGCCGCGGTGCCAAAGGCTGGCCGCCGGGTGGCAGATGCCGCCGTGGCGCTCGCCTGCACCGCAGCTGCGGCAGTAGCGCTCTCCTGAACGTGCCTCGCAGGTGCTGGCTGCCAAAACAAAATGCACATGCTTGCCCACCGTAGAATACGATCTGCCATCAGTTGGCGCACACCCGCAAGCGGCACCTTCAGTTGCCGCATGTATGCTATGTATATTATTGCCCATCTATCGTTGCAGCTATCACTGCACAGAACCAACCCTTGCTTCTTGAAACGCCCAACCAGTTCACAACATCCGATGTTCACGTTCCTCCCTGCGCATTTGCTTGGTGTTTGATACATGCATGAGTGCATACATACAGCAGCGTCTATTGCAACGTGTGCCGCCGCCAGTGTCAAAATAGCAGCAATGGCAATGGAAGCAGAGGGCATCGGGACAGATAGCTATGAATTATTGCGGGAGCCGATGAGCAGCGGAAATGCATTTGTGTGTGTGGAGACGCAGGTACGCATACTGGTGCAAACGTATGATGCAAAAGTAGTGTGCATGAAGGCAAGGTGTACAAAAGGTGGCTGTGCAGCTAGCGGGCGGCTGGGGAGGATGCCGAGCGAGCAATCCGCTCCGACACTTGCCCTCGGTGCAAGTCCGCGGGGGCATACTCCCCAAGCGGCTGCACCAGCCACTGCATGTCACTGCACATTGAGTCGCCATCAAAGCTGCCAATGAAGTTGAGCTGCGGCCCAAAGTCGCAGGGGGGCAGCCCCACGCTGGCCTGGTCATCCTCCTGCGCCAGGCGCCGCAGGGCACCCGCCTGCTGCTGCTGCTGCTGCTGCTGCTGCATGCTGGGCAGCCTACCAGTGCTGCTGCTGCTGCTGCCGCTGCCGCCAACCCCAGCGCCGCCTGCTCCAAGCAGCCGCCGGCTCCTCTCGCCGCCAATTGGCTGCTGCTCGCCAGGCTGGCCGGATGGCGCGAGCGCTGGCTCGGGCGCAAGGGCTGGCGCCAGGCCGGGCGGCGGTGCGGGCGAGGGCGGCGGCGGGGGCGGCCTGCAATGCCAATGAGGGGTGCAAACACGAGGCGCGCGTGAGGCGCCCTTCCTGCGTGCTCCTGCTGCAGGCGCCATGCCATGCGTGCGGGTTGCCCACAAGCAATGTCAAGCTGCCCCCTGGCCTGCCACCGCCACGTCAGCACGTGTTTCTCGCACCTGGGAGGGGGATCGCCACGCGGCGGCGTGCCCAGGTTCCAAAACGTCGTTTGCCGCCCCGTGTGCGCGCCACGGTCGCCCCGCCCACCAGATTTGAAGGGCCGGGTGCCCCGGCCGAGGTCCAGCCGGGCGAATAAGTTGCCGTACGAGGCGGCCCTGCAGGGGTGGCAGGCGGCAGAGCATAAGGTTGACGTCACACGCGAAGATGCATCTAGAACTGCGCATGGTTGGCATGGCTTGCAGCCTGCATGCTGCAGGCAGCTGAACGCTTCACACAACAACAGCACACCAGCCAGGCTGGCAGCAAGGATCATTGCAGCACCCCCTCACCGGTGCAGGTCAATGACCAGGTCGGTGCCGGTACCGTTGCTGACCACATTTTGCAGCGCGCCGCTGGCCAGCGTAATGTCGTGGTGGTAGGGGGCAGAGATGTTGAACCTGCGGGTCAGGCACATGATAGCAGGTTGGTCTGCGTGCGAGGCCCAGCTGGTTCTCCTTACACCTTTGAGCGGCAAACGACGCTGGGCCTGCACTACTCAGCCTGCACCTGAAGCAAGCAGCAGGCCAGCAACCACCATGCCCAGCTTTGGCTCGCCTGGTGATCAGGTTATCGTGGCCTTCGGTCACAGACACGGCGTGGTGCCCGTTCAGGCCGGTGGCCCCGGCAGAGTCTGCCGTCCAGCGAGGCTCTGTGACGCCAACCGTGAGATCTGCAGAGTTAGAGCGGAGCAGCAGCAGCTGGAGACTGGCACATTACAAGGGCAAGGCCAGGCACGGTGTCGCATGGCGCCGTGGTGCGTGCTGCATGCCGAAGGGCTCAGCAGCCGCAGGTGCAAGGGGCTGGTTAGCTGTGCAGGCCAACCATGGCGACACTGCGCATAGGACTTTGAGGCTTGCCTGTGATCAGGGAGCGGTCCACCCGCCGGAAGCGCACGCCATTGTCTGCATTAAGCACCGTCACCTGCGCAGGGCACAGCACAGCGGCAGCCACAGGTGCAGGGCCTGGTGGGCAGCTGGCCGCAGCAAAGCTAGAGCAGTACAGGCCAGAGGCATGCGTTTGCTGAGGCGTGCGCCGTGCATCCAGAAGCACACATTTCAGACATCGCCCGCCGCCTGCTTGCTGCCTGCTCTGCAAACTGACCCGCTCTACAAGCCGAACCGCTCTGCAAACGCTGTGCAAACTGAACCGAAACTCCTCAGTGCCGTACCAGGTGCCGCACCTGGCGCACCCACACGTTGCCAGCCCACGCAAACTCAATGCCATTGTAGCCCCGCTCAGTGAGGTGCGGCCCCAGCAGCGAGTGCCTGCAGCAGCAGCAAGGAAGCAGTTGCATCGCATCACCCTGGATGACAAGCTGCCCTGAGCTATCTACCAGTGGTTGCAAGGACCACAATTGATGACCCCCCAAGCTTCAACAGCAGTGGCCCCCGCTGAGTGCGTGCACGGCAGCACTTGGACCATTTCCTGTGGTCGCCCAAGCAGACCATGACACTCCCGCAACTGCAACTGATTTTGGTGCAAAGCATGAAGCGCACTCACGCAAACTGGATGGTCAACTGCTCCACACCAGAGTCTTGGATGGTGGGATCAAAGCGGTGCACATCGCCCGCCCAGCTGGACCGCACTGCGGGCAAACAGGGCAGGGGCATCTTGTGTAGGGCAGCCAGCACTGAGTCATTCGGCGCTGCTTTCAAGAGGCACCTGATTGTGCCGACAAGCAGCCTACCGTGCAGCCGCGCAAAAGAGCATTGCCCTGATTGGCAGCCCAGCAGGGAGCGAGAATTGGAGGGAGTGGGCGGGCACTGACCTGGGAAGGGCAGGGGCCGGTCCAGCGCCACCCAGTCATTCCCAATAGCAGCCACCCTACAGCAGGGTTGTTTCAGGGCAGGCGGTGAGTTGCGGGGTGTGTTGCGTGCTTGGATGCTGACACCAGCAATGAGTTAGCCAGCCAAAGAGCTGCGGACAGGGCATTGGAGCCTCCGCCCCCTTGCACGGCTGGTTAAGCGGCAGGGTGCGATTTTTGAGGCACTCTATGCAAGAGCGGTGCATTTTAGAGGCAATCAAGCCGACATCCCTCACTTGGCGGTGAAGTGCACTTCGTCCTTGTTCAGCACCGTGCCAGTCCCGCTGTCTGCCAGGTTATCGCCATAGATCCAGGCAGCAATGGTGCCGTTGGCCGCTGCCGCCAGCCGGCGGCGGCGCGTGGCAAAAGTGGTGATGCTGCCGCCCTCACCATCCTCCTCATAGGATCCAGCCTTGTCTGCAGAGGCGGGAGAAGTGCAAACAATGACACATGTGCACCAGCAGTGAGAAGGCAATGACAGGGGCCAGCCACGTGGCCCCAGCCTGCTATGCTGTAATGCTGTGGCAGTTTTGCCAGCCTGCCAGCCCTCCTGGAAGGCACGCTTGCCTGCAGCCCTTGCACTGGCAGCCCGCGGCCTCACCTGTGGAGGCATCATTGATGAAGATGTGCACCCACTGCCCCATCTCAAAGTTGCGGGGCTTGTCCACCTATGACAGGCAGGGAGGAGGTACAGCAAGTGGATGCCCACTCAGCATGTGCTGCGCTGTACCGCCGTGCCCAGGCGACCTCGGCAGCAGCGGTGGATTACCAGCAGTGCTCGAAGGGCCCTCACCATCCAGTGTGGTCCGCATGCAAGTGCAAGCTAGAGCTGTGATCCCCAGGCATGCCAGCGCCAGTTCAGGCAGCTCACCGGCAGGATCGTGTCCCCTTGTTCCACCGCCCCCGTCACTTTGGCCAGCCGGGTGGACGGAGTGTGGCTGCGCCGCTGCTCCCCGCTGCAGCACAGGCAACAGGAGCAGCCACAAGTCAGGAGCAACATTTGTGTGAGCTGTATGTGTTGCGCCTACGTGCACAGACCACCTCCCACACAAAACGGCTGCACCAGCTGCTGTGTCTGCAGCACGGGCAGCTGGAAGTTTCAGGCGCCTCAAACTCAGGCAGCTGAACGTTTCAGCGCGCCTCAAACAACGACAGCTCAACAATTCAGGCGCCTCACATGAAGGTGAGGAAGCCTCCGGTGTAGATCCACTGCGTCGACACCGAGCCTGCAGGCAGCCCAGTGGCATGCAGCGGCAGGCGCTGAGTGGCACAGCAGGGCATGCGCACAGCATGCCACATGCGCCAACAGCACTGCACGCAATGCAGTGAATGGCGCCTCTGAGCCAGCAACCCTGCCCCTGGGTTGCACAGCAACCATCCATCCGGCATGCAGATGTCGCACCGTCTGCATTGGTGCGCCAGGTGCCCGGGAAAACATCCGACAAGGCCAGCGGCACGAAGATAACCGTGCTGCCTTCCTGCAAGGGAGCCATGCAAAGGTGCAAGCAGCAGTCGGGGGCAGCGGCTGCGCAACAATTTGATGCAGCCAGCGGGTTGGCAGCCTGCTCCTGGGCTGCTGCCGCTCGCCAGTACTACTGACGAGCACAGCTGCCTTTCGAGCCGAAGCCTTGCAGACACAAGCAGCTCACGACGGGCAAGAGTCAGCAAAATGAAGCGAACCACAGCAGCTCACCCCTGCCCCTCGAATCACGACGGATGAGCTGGTGACTCGCAGCGGCCGTGTGAGGCGGTACACGCCCGGCGGCAGGAACACCACTCCTGGCTCGGAGTTGGCAGCCTCGATGGCCGCCTGCAGCCAAGCGGCAGGCAAGGCAGATGGTGCTGGGGCAAGCGCAAGAAGGCCAGCCACTACGCACCGCAAAAGGAAGTGCGTGCGCAATGCGGTGAGCAAGCCAAATGTGCAGGCAGCTGCGGGCCGCACCTCTAGCGCGGCAGTGTCGTCCGTGACATTGTCCCCCTTGGCGCCGAAGTCCAGCACGTTGTATTTGACGGGCGGGGACGGCGGCGCCTCCAGCCCCTCTGCGAGCGGTACAGGCAGAGCCGGCAGGCGGGGGCAGCTTGCATTAAGCTCTGCAGCGTCGGTGATTGTCCATGCCTTGCTCCAGCCCAGCTACAGCTAGCTCCGTGCCACGCCAAAGCATTTGACTGTGCCTAAACGCACCGCGGTAGCCGGCACGGCTCCAGTCGAGGCCGCGGCCTTGCGGCAGCGGGCCCGTGAGCGGCGGCAGCGGCGGCGGCTTCTCGTTGCTGCCAGACGGGCCGGGCTTGTTCAGAGCGACTCCTGCGCAGTACACCGAGCACAGTCAGGTCAGCGCTGCTGCAGGGCGGCAGGCGTAGAGACAGAGGGCAGCAGGTCCGCGTCCCGCGTGTTCGAACACTTGCAAGCCGACCCGGCAGGTACTCACCTGCCAGTGCAACCACGAGCACCACCACAGCTACGACCGCCGCTACCACCAGCCCGACGAGCAGGAGCCTCCGGCGCTCCATAGCCCCTGCTCCCCCCGCCCCTCTGACTGCCGTTGATCACAGAGGCAAGGGGGCAAGAATTGAATACAGCAGCCCGAGTCAGCCGCGAAGTTGATTGGCCAGCAGACGCGCTGGCGGCTGGCCGACGTCACCTCGAGCGGAAGCCGCCCCCTGCCTTTGCATTCTCACATCCGAGGGAGGGTACCGCCGACTGTGCCATTGCTGGGCTCCGGCTAGTAGGCAAGTTTCACCGGTAATCAAAAGCAATTGAGCTCAGTTATCAGGGGGTNTCGCCRGTAACGTGCCTGCCGCCCTCCTCGTCAGTATTGCAAAAGAAACGAGCGTGAGCGTGGCTGGGGGCCAGCAGACAATTGAAAGGCCAAACACTTCATCCGCTCGTGCCAGGGTTTGCTCAATAAACGAACTGGCTGGCGCATGCTGAGGCCGAGGCTGCTTGCCCAAGCCGCCCGCAGCCATCAGGCGCACACAAACAGCGAATACTTGGCTTCGTACGTGATCTGCAGCACGCATTGCCAGGAGAAGGACAGAAGAGGTTACAGCGGCACAAACACCTGGGCAGTAGCGACATCAGCTGCCCGACAAGCTGCAACAATGTTGCGCCCGCATGAGCCCACGCCACCACCCCGTGAGCAGCAGCACATCGGCCCGACAGCACATGCGCGCACCGGGTCGGTTGCGCCCTCCTCGCTGCAGCTGGCGTCGGGGGCGCCTCCACGCGTCTCAGAGCGCACGGCAAATGCCAGGTTGCAGTAGGCATCTCCAGTCTGGTCCACCAGCTGGCGGCGGTACCTTCAGACAGAAATCGTAGAGGAAGCGGCGGTGGTTGGTTCCATGCAGCGCAGGGCTGTGGGGCTCCTGTCAGAGCAACGGCATGCCTTGTTGTGTAGTTGGTGGGCCGCATCAAGGCACTGCTGCGCATCCCATCGTCAACCAGCATGTATTACACTCGCCATGGGCCGTCCACGCCATTGCCGGGGCTGAACTCCACGGCACTTGAGCGGTCCAGCCCCACAGAGCCCAGCACGGTGGTGTTGGTGGGGTCGGTGAACGTCATGGTAGGCATGGGGCGGGGACCGTCGGGGTCCTTCACGTTGAAGTAGCCTGGTGAGGGGGAGGAGAAGGGCGGGGCAGGGGCTACTTTGTGAGTGGCGGCGGGCGGTCAGCAGCCATCCCATGGCAGTGGCCGCAAGCTGAAGCATTGTGCCATGTTTTTATTGCTGCATTGCAACGCGCCAGCACACGTCAGCAGCCATAAATGTGGTCGTGCACAGCACAGCGCACAGCGAGCACAGCGCACCTGCCAGCTCCTCGCTGCCGTCGGGCAGCGGGCGCAGAAGCGTGTGGAACGCATCATAAAACTTCCACTTGCCGCCAGTGCACTTCCAAANTCTGCGTGCCGTTGGCCAGCAGGATGTCTGCCACCACGGATCCCNTGGACGAAGAGGATGGCCAGGAAGGCGCTTGGTAGGGTTGGCAGGCACTTGGATTTGGCGTGCCGCCTCATATGTTGGCAGCAGGCAAGCAGGGAAGCAAGTGGGACATGCATGCCAACCCGCATGTCTCAGCTCACCACTGGGGCGGTCAGGCTGTCGGGCAGTGCGGGTGCGCAGTCGGTGGCATTCAGGTCGAGCTGTGGGCAAGCCAGCGGCTGCGGCAGGGAGGGAGGAGGACTTGCGTGCAAGGCTGGACCAACAGCGGCGGCAGCGGCAGGCGGTGGCCGCGGCCTCCTCCTAGCGTGCCGGCGCACAACCGCTGCATGCACACATACATTCCGGCTCCATACAGCTCACTGGTTGTACCAGGAAGGCTCGGCCGGCCACTTGGGGGCGACCCCAAGTGGGCAAGCTGAGTTCCCCCGCAGGCAGTCTGGCTGCTCTCTTCCCAGCGCGACCGCACCTGAGAGGATGCGCACAGGCTGCTGGCGGCGGCCAGCGCCACCAGTAGACAAGCGGCCAAGTCGCGGCGGCCCATCCTTATGCGAACACGACCGAGTCGCACGCCAATTGAGGTCAAAAACTCGCGAGAGTCGCTGGTAGACGGTGCACCGCGCGAAAATCGCTGGGGGAGGGGGCGGCGCCGCCAGGCGGGATGGCACCGGCTCCTGTTGCGGTCGCCCTGATGTCAACATGATCCGACGCATCCCCTGTCCCTCCCCCCGCAGCGTGCTGGACGCCTGGGTCAAGGGCTCCGTGCTGTTCAACGGCGCGGTGTACCTGGAGGACACGCTCAACCGCCGCCAGTCGCGCTGGCTCACCCTGGACGGCGCCGCCAAGGGCGACGCCAAGGTGCTGGCCGGCCCCACCGACGACGGCTGGTACCACGTGCAGGTGGGCGGTGGGTGGGCTGGTGGGTACCCTTTGTGGTGGGTGCTGCGCATTGTGATGGAGCATGACTGGAGCGACTGCTGCGCTTCACCTGCTTCTTCCCCCTGCCCCGTACCAACACCCCTCTCCTCCCTTCCCCTCCACCCTCTGCCCCTCGTAGATCAACTTTGTGAAGCTGAGCGACGCCACGGGCACCAAGCTCACCGGCGTGCCGTCCATGTGGAACAAGATCTCCATCCTGGKCAAGTCGGGTGAGGGCGCATGTGCCAGCTGGGGAGAGGCCAACAGAGGGGCGGTGCATGAGCGGCGATGGCAGCCTGCTACATGCGCAGCGCGTCAGTCTGTCAACCGCCCCTTCTCCTCCCACCCACGCCKATCCACCCCCGCAGGCACCGGCTTCACGCTGCAGATGGACACCGCCTTCCTCTACTCCTCCGACAGCTTCTCCTTCTCCACCACCGCCGCCGCCGACCCGCGGGCGCCCTTCCCCTGCGTTGGCAAGCTGTGCTCCAACCGCCCCAACGTGACGGCGCCGCAGGTGGGCTTGGTGGGGCTTAGGTTGCAGGAAGCAG
>JADXDR010000182.1:10264-59339 GCA_025026875.1 Chlorella ohadii
GACCCCCAGAATGTGGACGCCAGCACGGCCTTCATCATGCGCCTGAAATCAGCTTCACAATTTAAAAAAATATTGAATACATGTTCAGCTTCATAAGAACAGCAGTGCTGGGAGGGCAGCAAGACAGACAGTCAGCAGGGGGCAGAGCAGCCGCACTCGGGCGCTTTGCAGCGCGCCGCTCGTGCTGCTGCCGCTGCCCGTCGAGGCATCGCCACCACAAGGGGCCGAGCTGGTCACGAGAAGCCTGGCGCCAGCTTGCTGGCACCCAGCCCAAACCCCAAGGACGGAGAGGCCGGGACAGACGCGGAGGTGACGGCGGGCGAGGGAGAGGGCGAGGGAGACGGGGAGGCAGGGGTGGCGGACGCGGGCTGCCAGCCGGGGGCGAGGCGCGACTGGCTGGCCTGGAGCAGCAGCTTGGGCACGCTGGAGGAGAAGGTGACGGGGGCAGCCGCCTGGGTGATGATGCGCGCCACATCGGCCACGGTTGCGCGTGGGTACGCCTGCAGCAGCGTGTGGGGCGACGACGGCAGGGTGTGTGAAAGCGATTCTCTGGGCTGTGAGGTGGAGTCACCAAACTGCCGACCAATCCTTCAACCTCAGCCTGCCTGACGCACCTGGAGCACCAGCGCAGCCACACCGGCGGCGTGGGGCGAGGCCATGGACGTGCCGCTCATTATCGCTGAGGCAGAATCGGAAGCGATGCCGGCAGAGGTGATGGAGGAGCCAGGGCCCACAATATCCACGCACGACCCGACATTGGAGAAGGAGGACAGGGCGTCCTTCTGCTGGGTGGGCGGCGGGCAGCGGGCGGGTGCCGGCTGTATGAGCGCATTGCAGCATATTGGATCAGTACTGCCTTGGCCCCAGCAAAAGGCAAGCCATCAGCCGGGCAGAGCGCACCTGGTCAGAGGAGGCGACGGCGATGGACTGCAGGTTGCTGGCGGGGCTCTGCGTGCACGCGTCGGCGCCGTACTTGTTGCCGGCCGAAGTTACGACTGGGATGCCCGCATTGATGAGCTGCTGGGCAGCATCATTCAGCGCAGTGGAGCGCGGGCTGCGAGGAGGGGTCGGAGATTGCAAGGGGTGAGCAACCGGTCAATGATGTGTCGTTTATAGCTTTGCCGCCCAGCCAACTGCCGCCCACGCACCCGCCCAGGCTCATGTTGACCACGCCGCGCCAGCCGTTCTTCTTCACGTGCTGCGCCACCCAGTTCATGCCTGCAAGGTGGAGGCATCAGGGGCAAGGAAGTCAGGCCAGAGGCATGTAAGCCAGCACCATACATGGCGCACAGACCTCTTCGGCACAGCAGCCGCCGAAATGACCTGCAATGATGTTGGAGTAGGAGCCGGAGCCGTCATCGCCCATGGTCTTGACGGCGTGGATGATCGCCTGCACACGGGAACGCAAGGGTGGGCAGGCCACAGTGTGTGAGATGCACGCTGAGGCCCCTGGTCTGGTCTGCCCCACGTGCGTGCCACCTGCATGCCCATCCCCCGCCGCCCTGACTCACCTTCTTAGCCACGCCATAGCTGGAGCCTGCGCAAATGCCGGACACGTGCGTGCCGTGGCCCTGCATTGGGAGAGTGGCGGGTTGGAGGCTGGGTTAGCAGCGCAACAGCTGCAGCAAAACGATACAGGCCTAAACCCGCATGCCACAATCAAACCGCCCCACCCAGCAGCTCACATGGCCATCCCAGACGGCCACCGCCTCCACAGCAGCGTCACTGGGCTCGTCAGCGGTGCCAATGGTGGCCTTCATGCAGTTCAGGTCGTCAGGCAGGCAGTCGGAGTTGTCCACGGTGGCCTTGGCCTCCACGGGGCTGCAGGGAAGGGCAGCAGGGAAGGGCATTGTGCTGAGGTGATGTGCGTTGAGGTTGCCGCAGCCGAAAGTGGAAAGCAGCACAGCAGCAGGCAGCTGGTTGCCCAAGATAAGCGCGCTCCCCACACCTGGCGTCGACAGAAGCCACCACGGCGCCGGACGTCAGGCTGACAGACTCGCCGATGCGACCAACAAACTCCTGGTGGGTGCTGCAAGCACCAGGACGAGGACAGCGAGGATGAGGCATGTGCATGCCAGCACGTGCATGATTTGCACGGCACCTGTCCCTGCTGGGCGCTGCATGCAGCTTCAACCACCAGCAAACCCCACCAGCTCACGTGCGCAGGCCGGTGTCCAGCACGTAGATGTGCCTGCATGGAGCGGGCACAAGGTCAGCAGGGGGGGAGCAGGCAAGCCGCTCGTCACAATCACATGCCCACCGCCGCCAGGTGCCCTCTTAAAACCCCCCGTGTGGCTCACACGCCGGAGCCGTCGAGCTGGCCAGGACTGTAGGAGCCATCCAGAGGGAGGTTCAGCTGGTCGATACGGTCCAGCCTGCAATGACAACATGATGCATGCAGTGCATCAGTTGACATAGCAGGAGCCTGAGCAGCACTGCATCCACGCCTGCGTGACCGTCTCCCCCCCACACCCAGCCAGGCAGGCACCTCACCCCCAGGGTGCCGCAGCGTCAATGGTGGCCATGGTGTCAGGCAGCTCAATGGTGAGGGAGGGGACATTGTCAACGTTGGCCGAGCCGTCGCGCTCAAAGTAGGCCACCTTGTCGCCCAGCGACTTGCGCATGGCCAGCAGGTCGGCCTGCATGCAGGCGAGCAGGGGAAGGCACCCGCGGGAAGGAAGGTGATCAGCATGTGGCCGGCTGTCGTTGGGCGGCGGCAGCGATGCCAAGCCTTACTGCGCATGCAGGCTCCCTTCAGCAGCAAGGGAGCATCAACTGCTCACCTGGCTCTCCACCGCCACAGTCTGGAACGGAAAGGCAACAGGCGCAGCAGGGTCGTCGACAGCCTGCGTGGGATGAAGGGCAGCGAGGTGCAGCAGAGTCAGTGTGACGCAGCGACCTGCGAGTGCAGCAGAGCGATATGCGCAAGGCCACCCACCCAACCAGTCATACCAGCAGCCGCAATGTATGGCGAGGAGGCTGCAAGCCAAACCACGTCTTGCCTGAGCGGTGGCAGTTGTCTCGTCGGTGAGGCACAGGCCGTTGAAGCGCGACTGGGGGTCACTGGTGGACAGCTCATTGCACAGCGCGGCCAGGTCCTCGTTGGTGACGTTGGGCTGCATGATGGGCAGGGCGGTGGGGACAGTCAAGAGTGTGTTCGCCTGCATGCCCAAAGTGCAGAGCAGGCAGAGCAAGCAGGCCAGCAAGCCAGGGAGCTGCCAAACATTCCAGCATAGAGCACCACAGCAACCCGCTTCACCAAAACGCAACTCACCTTCAGGCGCATGATGAAGGCCGTGCTGGCGTCCACATTCTGGGGGTCGGCGGACTGCKCGCTGAAGGCGTCGCCCTCGTACAGCGGCACCAGCTGGGCCTGCACGCGGGGAGTGCTGGCAGCAGCAGCAGCGGTTGGGCAGCGCTGTAATGTGTGCACCCCTCAAGCAGCCATGCAGCTGCTTCCTGCAACCTAAGCCCCACCAAGCCCACCTGCGGCGCCGTCACGTTGGGGCGGTTGGAGCACAGCTTGCCAACGCAGGGGAAGGGCGCCCGCGGGTCGGCGGCGGCGGTGGTGGAGAAGGAGAAGCTGTCGGAGGAGTAGAGGAAGGCGGTGTCCATCTGCAGCGTGAAGCCGGTGCCTGCGGGGGTGGATGGGCGTGGGTGGGAGGAGAAGGGGCGGTTGACAGACTGACGCGCTGCGCATGTAGCAGGCTGCCATCGCCGCTCATGCACCGCCCCTCTGTTGGCCTCTCCCCAGCTGGCACATGCGCCCTCACCCGACTTGTCCAGGATGGAGATCTTGTTCCACATGGACGGCACGCCGGTGAGCTTGGTGCCCGTGGCGTCGCTCAGCTTCACAAAGTTGATCTACGAGGGGCAGAGGGTGGAGGGGAAGGGAGGAGAGGGGTGTTGGTACGGGGCAGGGGGAAGAAGCAGGTGAAGCGCAGCAGTCGCTCCAGTCATGCTCCATCACAATGCGCAGCACCCACCACAAAGGGTACCCACCAGCCCACCCACCGCCCACCTGCACGTGGTACCAGCCGTCGTCGGTGGGGCCGGCCAGCACCTTGGCGTCGCCCTTGGCGGCGCCGTCCAGGGTGAGCCAGCGCGACTGGCGGCGGTTGAGCGTGTCCTCCAGGTACACCGCGCCGTTGAACAGCACGGAGCCCTTGACCCAGGCGTCCAGCACGCTGCGGGGSYAYGGGTGGGGCGGGTAGAGGCAGCCCTGAGCAGCTCACTGGGCGGAGTGGCAGGGAGCGGGTGCTGGGCATGGGGCAGTGATTGGTGGGTGCAGGGCGGGAGGAAGACGGGCGGGCAGGGCGGCAGGGTAGGAGGCGGTGGGCCGTACAGCCTAGTACATTGGATGCACCCGTGCAGCATGCAGCCCTCCTTCAAGCCCATGCACCCACGCACCTGAGACCAGTGAAGGGCAGGTCACTCTGCAGCTGGAAGTTGCCCCAGGGCACGACCGAGGCGTAAAGGGAGGACGCACTACCGTTACGCTTGCGCAGCGTGTCGCGCGGTGCAAAATCCACGGTGCCTGCAGGGTGGGGTGGTGATGCGGTGTGGGTTGGGTGCTGGCGGGTGATGCGGGTGCACGGCAGCAGCAGCCGGCGGCGCAGCGGCAGTCGGCGGCCACGAGGAGCGGCGGCGGCGGCGGCGGCGGCGCACCGTAGCCCACGCTCTTCCAGCCGTCGCCCAGGCCCACGCCCGGCATGGCCACGATGGAGAGGAGGCCGGCGTTCTGNTTGGGGGSSGGCGGGAGGCGGTGAGCGCTTTGATTGGCGATCCAAGGGCGCCCACACCCGCCAAACACCCTGGGCCTCACCACAGCAGCCTCCTGTGCCAGAGCTGTGCCCACCAGGCAGAGACAGGCCGCCAGCAGGCAGGCCGCACGCAGGGACGGCATGGCTGAGCTGCCGTTGAGAGCTGCTGTTAGAGAAGACCGAGGAGCCGAGGAGAAGGAAGGGGAGATTGGAGGGGCCGCCGGCAGCATTTGCTCAAAACCGCCGCCGCCACCCATGCGGCGCCCCATGCAACGCGTCGATGCTTGCCTCATTGTTGCGCATGTTTTTGTTACAAGATGCACAGCCGGCAGTAACAGAGCAGCTCAGCCCTTGAACACCAGGTCCGCAGCTTCCGGCCGCTCCTCCATCTGCAGTCCGCCCAGCGCCCGCCCGGCGCCGACATGTTCCCTGCAACGACATGGTGCAGCCTTGGACGCGACGCGTTGGACTGAAATTGTATTGCACAGGCAGACAGTCCACTGCCAAAGCAGCTGCCTCAACTGCAGCTATAAGCACCCAGCAGCATGCAGCAGCRCCCCCAGCACCCCCAGCACCCACCAGCCGGCACCCACACGCGCCAGCCCGCCAGCACCCACCTGTCCGCCAGCGCCTTGAGGCAGCCCAGCAAGCCAGGCATACTCAGCGCCAGTGCGCGGCACACCGCTGCGGCCGCAATGTTGCGGTAGGCGGTGGCCATCACAGCCAGCGCCCGCTCGCGCGCCGCACCCGTCGCAGCGCCCGCCACCAGCCGCACCAGCGGCGGCCCGGCGGCCTGCAGGCGGAACAGCCGCACATAGTCGCCAGCAGCCAGGGCGGCCGCCAGGGCCAGCGCCGCCTGCACCTCACGCGTTGCCAGCAGGGGGCGGGGCAGCCGGCGCAGCGTGGCCAGCGTGTCGAGCCGCCCCTCCCTGGGGCCCTGCACGCAGCTGAAATACGCGACCAGTGCGCCTGCCGCCTCGGGCCACCGCTGGAAGCGGCTCCGGTGCAGCGCTGCCGCTAGCGAGGCGCCATCCAGCGCAGCCACGCCGCCGGCCAGTGCTGCCCAGTCCTCCTCCGCTGCATCGCTGTCGTCGTCCCAGCAATGGGGCGCTGACGCGGCAGCTGGTACCCTGCTGCTGCTGCCGCCGCTACTACCACTGCTGCTGCTGCTACCAGACACAGAGCCTGCTGCTGCTGTGCTTTCATGCGCTGTTGCTCCCAGCCCCACAGCTGCCTGTGCTCTCTCTGCCGGTGCTGCTGCAGCGGTCTCTGCGGCTGCAAGCGCAGCCTCCTGGGCTGCAAGCGCGGGGTAAATGAGGTGCACCAGCTGCTGCAGTGCCTTGAGGGCTTCAGGGTAGTCGCCTGCACGGGTGCACACGTCGGCTGCCACCTCGTACACCTGCCGAGTGGGAGTTGGTGCGGAGGAAGGGTTGCAGAGTGGGGCTGGACCAGTGCGTGGTGCAGTGACACCGTAGGCTGCCGCAACTGCTGTCATGCACTTTCTTTCTAGCAGGCTCACCCGCGGCAAGCTCGTTCTGGTGCGGCAGGCTGTGACGGCTGGAGCTCACATAAAGCACAGCGACTTGACAAAGTGGCCAGCCAACACAAGCGCTCCTGATAGCAAAGCATGTGAGGCAGCAGCAGGCGCACCTCGCGCGTGAAGTGGGACAGCTCGCGCAGCGATGTGAGCGTCTCGCGCAGCGCACGACAAAGGGGCACCAAGTCCCGCCAGGCGGCCACATCTGCAGATGCGAGATGGATGTAGCGTGTCAAATGATTCCGTAGTCAGGTGACGCATCCAGAAGGTAAGCGGCCAGCAGCAAAGCCCGCACCCTGGCCTTGGTCCCTCCCCACCAACCGCAGCTCCGCAGCACCTGCGCTGCTGCCTGCATCCGCTATTGCCGCCTGCTGTGCCAAGCTGAGCCGCAGCACCCTGTCCTGTAGCCGCTGGAAAGCAGCGTGGCAGGCGTCCAAGTCTCCAACAAGCAGCGTGGGCCGTGGCGGCGCCGCTCTCCTGCGGCAGGCGTCGGCAGCGTTGGCCGACCTCCCGCAGCACCGCAGCGCGCTGCAATATGCTTCTCGCGCCTTCGTTACCCGATATGGGCGACTGCAAGCAGCAACAGCGCAACGGAGAGGCAGCACGCTTGCCTGCCGACTCGAGGCGCGGCCATCGCCTTCTCCCGCGTAAATCTAGTGGATGCTAGCAATCGACAGCTGTGATCAAGCGCTCGATCGGTCTAGCATAGCAGCCCCATGCTGCGGTCGCTCCGCCATGTGGAGGCTGCAGCCACGCTGCGGCTTTGCAAACCAGCCACATTGCAACCTGCATCGGTCGCCATGTCGGCCTGCGCTGCAGCTGCACGCGCCGCTGTCCTGTCCAGCGCCGCCTGCCGGGGAGCCCTCAGGAGCCAGGCCCGCAGCCAGGCTGTGCGCGTGCAGGCTGTCCCGGCCCGCATGTTCTTTGGCGGGCTGTTCAGCGGCGGTGCCAAGCGCGAGGTGAGTAGGCACCGGAGCGGCGGCGGCACACAGACGGTGGCGGCGCTTTCCGGCGCCCGCTGTTGGAGGGATGCTGCCCTCAAGCTGCTGCACCCTGCCACACTATTGCGTCTTATTGACAGGGCAAGAACGATGAGGTGCTGAAGGCTGCACGGGCGGCCAAGCGCGGCTGCGAGCTGGCCCCTGCCTCGCCGCCCGAGGGGCTGGAGATCGCCACCGTGGCAGGTGCGGCTGCTGGATGGCCTTGTAGTTGCACAGGCTGCATGCAAAACCATCAAACTTGCTGGAAATCAGATTACAAAATGGGCACACAACTGCTTGCTGGTCTGCGAGCAACCCACCGCCAGAAATCTTGCCAGCCCACCCGACATGCTTGCCGCACTCACCCTGCAACCACCCCTCTGCTCGCCTCCCCAGGCGGCTGCTTCTGGGGCCTTGAGCTGGCGTACCAGCGGCTGCCAGGTGTGGCAAAGACGAGCGTCGGCTACACTGCGGGCCAGGTGCGAGGGCGGAGGCTGGGGGGCTGATGGCCGCTGACGTGTGGTCGGTGCTGCGGCCTACCTGTTCTGTACTGGTGTGCTACTTCTGCAATGCGCACCGCAGCAACCCTGTAACAGGGCGTGCACATGTTTGCTAATAAGCCGTGGCTGCATGCTCATGCAGGTGCCCAACCCCACGTATGAGGAGGTGTGCAGCGGGCGCACGGGGCACACCGAGGCGGTGCAGGTGCGAAGAGTGGGGTGTTGTTGCTTTGTTGCAAAGTCGCACCACACTATGGAGTATGGGTTGGCAGGTGGCGAAGCAGGCATGGCGAGTGCTGCGAAATCATGCCATGGCATGAGCAGCCCGCCATGGTTGAGCGCTCTTGGCCCGCCGCTGCATGTGCTTAGCTTGGCCACGTCACCTTGCGCATTCAAGTTCCTTCCGTCCTGCAGATGTACTACAACCCGGCCGAGTGCACCTTTGAGCAGATCCTGGACGAGTTCTTCCAGGTGAGTTTGTTTACATGGCTGTAGCTACTGAGGCCAGTCAGCACCGGCCCCAGCTGCTTGGGTGCCCATGCGACTGCGCAATGCTGCATGTGCTCTCCTGCGGCGGCGGCCGGGCAGCCTGCCAATAATGGACTAATGTGTCTCGCCTCTCACGTGTGTGTGTGTGCCTGCGCCCCGCAGAAAGTGGACCCCACCACGCTGAACCGCCAGGGCAACGATGTGGGCACGCAGTACCGCAGGTGAGGCATGGCCATGCGCAGTTGTTCAACAGATTTAGTTGTTGCCAATTTTCCGTCCAATGCATCCCTGCTTGGGGACCATGCCGCTGCATGTCACGTGTTCCTGCCTTGGTCATCGCTCGTGGATCATGCAGCACGATGCTTACCGCCATGCTGACGCCCCCTCATGCTGTGCGCTGCTTTTGCTGCGCAGCGTCATTTTCTACCACAACGACGCGCAGAAGGAGGCTGCTGAGAAGGTGGGGGCGGCTGCTGTGGTGTGGTGTGTGGGGCGCCTTCTGCTTCTGTCGAACCAAGGCTCTAGCTGCAGTGCACTGTTGTGCATCGGCAATGCTGCTTGCCATGTGCCACACTGCTCTGCCTTGCTGCATCGCAAATTGCTAGCCTATCTAAGCAACCGACCCGTGGCCCACCCACCATGCCTTGCACAGGCGGTGGCAGCAGTGAACGAGCAGCTTGCGGCCGGCACGTTCCGGCTGTCGGGCAAGAAGGTGGCCACCACCATCGAGCCGGCCTGCGACTACTACATTGCTGAGGCAAGCCAACCGCAGAGGGCGTTGTTTTTGTTTCCCCAGTCATGCCTCTGGCAGCATGTCAATGAGCCAAGCCGTGTTATGTTCTGTGCTACATGCGCCGCGGCAGCGCCTGGTGCTTGCGATCGGCATCCCCACGCGCTCCAGATCTCCTCTGCCCAGTTTTTGTCCCACTTTAACCACCGCACCTCTCTTTATCGTTTATTTCTTTGCTGCAGCTTTACCATCAGCAATATTTGGCTAAGGGTGGCCGCTTCAACCGCCCGCAGTCGGCAGAGAAGGGCTGCAAGGACAAGTGAGCGGGGTTGACTGCAGCTGCATTTGCCTGCGGCCCTCGCTGGCACTGGTTGGATGGCCGTTACTGGTTGCTTCCTTGCCTTGCGAGCATTTCAGTTGATTGACGCACGTCTTTGCAAGCCTGCTTGTTGCTGCTGGCCAGACGCTGTCACTTGATGTGTCCATATGTGCTGCGCCTGCTGCCCTGCCGCAGGATCCGCTGCTACGGTTGATGGGCTTGTTTGTCAGCCACAAACCCTTGAGCACCAGCTGCCACACGGACAGCTTGTGGTGCCATCCTTGATACAGCTCAGCCACATTCAGGATTCTGAAATTTGACTCGGAATGAACCCACCCCACTCTCATTTGCCATTTCATCAGCCGACTCAGTGTAAGCGTGTGCAGTTTTACATCGTATACATGAGGTGCAAGGGAAGAAAATGCATGCGTGCAGCCGCTGTGGAACGGGAAAATGAAACAGAAGAGGAGGCGGCCGGTGTGCCAACTACCTAGGGGGCGCTGGTGTGTGAATGGACAAGCGTTTCTGCCTACCTACTCTGCACGTCTGACCTAGGCGCTCAAACAAGCTGTTTGTATCAGGCTACCAGCACATTCGCACCGACTTGTACGAGCCGCACGGCCCGCTCAGTAGGCCATCAGCGTCGCCACGGTGTTCTGCATGCACGCCGCCATCTTGTCCCAGCCGGCAGCCGTGGGGTGCACCGCGTCCGCCATCAGGTTGGCATCGATCTGGTTGCCCTTGATGAAGACGGAGCCGCAGTCGATGAACTCCACACGCGGCGTCTGGTCAGCGTAGGCCCTGAGGTGGGTAGAGGGGAGGGGTTGGAGGGGGCAGCCGGGTCAGTGACACCACACGGGAGAATGGTCTGCACCAGCCATGACAGCGGCGTTACCCCAGCTCCTCGCTCTGCGCCACCGCCGGCTACATGCCCTACCGACCCAGCAATACATGAACACAGCGCTCCCTGCATTGCTTGATTCCCCCTCCAACAACAGCCGCGCACTTGAGCAGCGCGTTGATGCTGGCGATGCCTTGGGTGTAGTGGCTGGGCCAGCTCATGTCGTTGGCGCCCAGCTTGGCGCCCTTGCCGCTGCCGGTGCCGCGCGGCAGGATGCCCAGCACCAGCACCCGGGTGTTGGGCATCTGCTGCAGCAGCAGGGCCACCGACTGCTGGATGCTGCAGGGCAGGAAAGCGGGTGGGGTGGCCGGCAAGTGGTGAGTGAGGGCAGCAGCAACAAGGCCAGGGTTTGGAGGGAGGACGCGGATGCTAAAGACGGTCAGGCTCTACAGCAGATGAAGCCTGTATGTGCAACACCGCGCCAGCGGCCCCCTGCCCACAAATCATGCACCAACGGCACCGCAGCCAACTGCCGTGGGCCCACCCAGCATAGCATGCGGCAGCAGTGCGGCAGCCAGATTATGCGTGCATGCGCATGCCCCATGCCTCCCAGCTCACCGGCCCACGATCCCCGGGATTTCTTTGTTGATGGCCGCCTGCTTCTTCTGGGCGTTCTTCGCGCTCCAGGCGCAGTTGGTGAGGTCGTTGGTGCCGATGTTCAGCACAACTGTCTTGGGCTGCAGGCAGGGCGAAGGAGCATGTGCTATTCCTGGCTGAAGTGGTGGCGCATTAGACGCAGCTGGCCTCAACACTACAGGCCGCAGGGCAGCCAGTTGGTCTCTCCAGTTTGCCGCCCGCGCTGCTGTGCTGAGTTTGTCGTGCTGTGCTGTGCTGTGCTGTGCTGTGCTGCGCTGCGCTGCGCCCACCTGGTTGACGCGGGGGATCTGGCCGTTCTGCAGGCGCCACAGCAGGTGGGCCGACTCGTCCATGGACATACCCATCACGCCCGGGCGGTAGACGCCAAAGTACTTTTGCAGGACCTGCAGGTACAGCACGGTAGAGCGGAGCAGAGAGGCGCATCGGCTAGCGGGCAGGAGAGCGGCGGACGCATGAGCGTGCCAGCAGCATTGGGGACGCGGCGGCCGCACGACGGTGATCGTGGAACTGGTTGCAAAGCCTCTCAAAGCTTAAGTGGCTGCCCATGAACCAGTCCATTCCTGCCGATGCAACGTGTTGCAACCACTCAGCAGGAGTGGCGGTCCTGCCCTGTCGCCTCACGCACCTCCGGGATGCCTTTGCACGATGACCGCGTCTTGCTCTTCAGGCAGACATCGCGGCACTTGTCCGTGCCGCGCAGGCTCTCAGTGATGCTGTCTCCATAGAAGATCAGGCCGTATCCCTGCAGCAGCACGGAGGAGTGGGGCAGCAGCAGCAGGGTGCGGGTGAGGCTGGCGGCAGCGCTGGGTGGTGCCTGGCCGGCGGCCAGGGCAGGAGCGGATCATGACGACACGCAGCGCCAATCATCTCTCCTCCGCTTCCTTTCACCTTGCCAGGCAGCTCGGAGGCCTTGAGCTCGCGCGTCAGCGTGTCCCAGCACTCGCCCGGGCGTGCGGTGGGCACCTTCAGCGGCACAGCCGCGCAAACAGCCACTGCAGCGGCTAGGATCAGAGCGCGGGCTGCTAGCGCGGCCCGAGGCCTTGCCATTGGCGGCGCCATAGAGCCGACCGCTGTGCAACCGCTTTGCAGTCGCTGGTGAATGCCCTTGATGATCGGACGGTTTTGGTGGAACTGGAAACGCGGCCCCGAGCGGCCCAGGCGCACGAGATCTACAATTTTCCGACTGCTGACATGGCGGCGGCTGCCGCTCTCCAGATCCGCTAACGGCAGCGCTGCCTCCACCACCTGCTGCTCTGCTCTCCAATGCCCTGCTTGTGCACCAAGCACCGCGTGACCAACTGGTCGTGTTTACACATGCACTCTCAGGTCNNACAGTATCGCATCCCGGGCAGCGCAGGGCAAGGCACGCACACTAACTCTACTTGGGGTCACCAGGCTGGGAACCGCACGTCTCATGGCAGGAAAATTCGGGGGCAGGAGGGGGCGCACATACACTAAAAGGCAGTTGAGCTGGTAGGCTTCACAACAGGGTGGGTAGACTGGAGGAGGTGAAAACCGAGCGATGTGCGAGGCAGAGTCGGGCGGAGCTCAGCGCTTAGGGCTCGGGGGAGAGAGGCTCTCGGGGTGAGCGCGCGTCGCGAAAAAATAGCCGTCCTGATGCAGTAAAGTGCCGCTCGAAGTTCTTCTTGGGGTGGAATTGCAGGGGCACGGCGTCAATAGCAGGGTTATGAAAGGGCAGGTGAGGACCCTGGCCGGGAAAAAGGCGCCGCTTCCGAAAAGGTCCTGGCCGTTGAGTTGGTTGGGTTGGATTGCCGGTGAGCCGTGGCTTGGGCCTGGGCAGCTTAAACAGCGCCCTGGGCCTTGACGGCATCAGCCACCTTGGTGAAGCCTGCAGGCAGCGGAGAGAGGAATGCAACGTAAGCCACAAATAGGCGGGTGCGCGACCATTTCGCTGCATTGGCGGTTCAAGCTGCCACTCTCTTGCAACAGCTGTGGACGGGCAACCAGCAATGCAGCATACCGTACCAAAACAGCGCAGCCAGTGCACAGGCAGCAGTGCCTCGTTGCACGTTCAGCAGTGTGCACAACTCCCCCCAATCCAACTCACCCGCGATGTTGGCGCCCGCTGTAGAATTAGGAGGACGGGGGGAGGGGGCAGGCGGGGCAGGGTGAGCAGGGTGAGCAGGGTGGCAACGCAAGGGCGGATGGGCAGCACCGCAAGCACAGCATGCGCCCACCAACCGCAGGCGTTTGAGCTTTGCGGTGGGTGCTCCATGCACACCAGCACCGCAGGCAGCAGACAGCTACAGCAGGCAGGGGGGCAATAGCTGCCGGGCAACTGGCTACTAGCTACTCAGGGCAGAGCGATCACCAAAGCCAATCCTGGCCGGCAGAAACGGCGGCAGGCTAGAATGAAAAACTGAGTTTACAAGTGTCGTGTCTGTCTGCACAGCCAGGCACTCACCGGCCAGGTCAACATTGTACTCGCGGGACGCGCCCATGGCGGAGTCGTAGATGTCCTGCGGGGATGAAGAAGAATGAGGGCAGGGTTGCTGAGTGTTGTGAACGGAATGGGTTGTCCTGCAAAAGGCGCCCATGGCGGAGTCGTAGATGTCCTGTGGAGGGAAAGGAAGCAGTGCGAGCCGTGAGGCAAGGCGCAGGCTTTCCTCCTCGAAGGCGGCTTCCGCAGCGACTTCAGCCGAGTCGGCACGGGCGAGGCGCGCAAGGCCCATGACGAGCGTGGTTGCACTGTGATAGCCGCACAATCAGCCCTCACCTTCATGATGCGCTCCAGCTTGTCGCGAACCTCCTCGCGAGTCCAGTTCAGGCTCTGCGGCAGGGCAGGCGCAGGCAGTTGTGGCCGTTCAGGGCGATGCGCCTCACAAAGTTGCAGCAGCTGAGGTGCACGAGGAACAAAGCACCAGCACTGGGCGTCGCTGAGGCTGCTCCCAGTTAACAGCCCCTGCCCTCCTCACCATGCGGCTCTGGGTCATCTGCAGGCCGCTGACTGCAGACCACTTCGTTTCTTCAGCTTATACTGCAAGCCCTGACAAGCAGCGAAATCATGCCACGCTCACCATGCGGTTCTGGGTCATCTCCAGGCCGCTGACCGCCACGCCGCCGGCGTTGGCCGCCTTGCCGGGGCAGTAGATGATGCCGGCCTGCGCGACGCGGAGGCAGGGAGAGGGAAGGGTGGGGCAGCAAAGAGGCTGGGTTGCATGGAGCTGCAAGTGTGTACTGAGCAGTATGTGTGCGGGAGAAACATGGGTGGGTGGGTGGCGCAGCTGGTCCCAAAGACTGCGGAAGGCAGCCGCTGGGAACTTGCAACCCGGAGGAGCTGTCGGGAGGCTAGCTTGTCAGCAAGCTCAAAACAGGCCCACCTTGTTGTTCTTGTGGATGGCCTCGTTGGTGCAGCACAGCATACCAGCCCTTGATTAAGAACTAACTGCGCAGCCACCGCCCACTTGTTGTACTTGTGGACGGCCTCGCGGCACGCGCTAGTTTCTGAACACCCGCCCTGTATTGAACATCAAGTGGAATACATTCTTCGTATAGACAGCGCCCACCTTGTTGTACTTGTGGATGGCCTCGTTGGTGGAGGGCATGTTGGCGCCCTCCACCACGTACTGGCAGCCGTGCTTGATCAGCAGCTCGGCGTCGTGCTCATCGATCTCGTTCTGCATACAGGGCAAGAGAGCGGGGCACGGCGGCATTGAGGAAACGGTGCAGGACGTGCCCTCACCACCTCCACTGCCATGCTGTTTGTAAAAAGTTCTGACAGGGCTTAGAGCACTTGCAGGCAAACCTGAGCATTTGATGCGTTGCATGCAAGCCAGTCTGGCTGCGCACCTGGGTGGCGCAGGGGAAGGCGATGTCCACCTGGCAGTCCAGCTCCCAAGGCTTGCGGCGGTCGCCCACATACACGGCGGTGTCGCTCTGCAAGCAGAGAGAAAATTGCAAGTGACAGTTGAGAACTCGAGTGAGCAGTGGGCTAGTGGGCAAAATGGGAAGGTGCAGGCAGGCAGGAGATGGGGCGGCAGGGGTGGGTGGTGCTATCGAAGCAGCGGCAGCCCAGGCGCGGCTGCTGTGTCGGCGGCAGGGACCTTCTAGACGACATGTGCAACTTGGTTTCCTGGACCGGTCATCACTTGCCTTGTACTCGGAGATGCGGGCGCTGTTGTTCTTCTTCTTCATGTCCTGCACCGCCTGCAGCTGCTCGCGCGTGAAGCCGTTGGGCTGCGGGAAAAATGAAAAGGGGGTGGGGAGGGGCGGTGGTGGTTGACGGGTGAGCAGGCGCGAGGGGGCAGCACAGCAGAGCTATGCTTCATTAGGTAGCTCTAGGAGCAGCAGACAGGCAGAGCTCCGAACTGCTGCCTGAGCCTTCCGCACCTCGTGCACGTAGCCCTGGGAGTCAGACACTACAGACAACACAGAGCACAATCAACAGCCGAAATGGCCCAGATGTATCAACCGCACCTCGTACACGTAGCCCTGGGAGTCGGACAGCGACAGCACGATGGCGCCCTTCTCCAGCAGCAGCTCCGCGCAGTACTGGGCCACGTTGCCCGCGCCAGACACCAGGCAGCGCTTGCCCTGCACAGGTGTGTGGGGTGTGGATGGAAGAAAGAACTTGGCAGGCGGACGTTCTGAGCAGTTTGGGCTGTGCTCTACCTCATGTGCGCATGCTGGTACGTTGAAAGTTCAGGTGAAAGACCATCGCAGCCTTCACTGCTGCCAAGGGCAGCACAACCAAGGCATATAGCTGCACCTTGAGGCTCTCGCCCTTGTCCTTCAGCACGTTCTCCACAAACAGCACGGCGCCGTAGCCGGTGGCCTCGGGGCGGATCTCGGAGCCGCCATACTCCTGGCTGCAGGGCGCAGGATTGTGTTGGTATGGATTGTGTTGGCAGGGAGACACAGAGCACAGCGATGAACAGCCAGGAGCTTGCAGGCGGGTGGACATGGAAAACTCTGGCTGCTGGAGAACACCAGTTCACCCAAACGCGGCAGGCAAGCGTTAGAGCTCCTGTGGGCACTGGTCCTTACCCCTTGCCGATCAGCCGCCCCGAAACAGACCGGCAGGAATGCAAAGTACAGTTGCTCCCGGCTCAAGCTCAGTCAGTGCAAGCGGGCCTCACCCCTTGCCGGTCAGCACGCCGGTGTAGTTCTTGGTGATGCGCTTGTACTGGCCAAAGAGGTAGCCAATCTCGCGCGCGCCTGCGTGTTGTGGGTAAACAAGAGGTGGGCAAAGGCAGTGAGCTAATGGAGCGGCGAATGAGGAGAACGAAAGCTTGCTGGCTACGCATGCAAGTGTGTGCGTTTCCTTTGCCCCACCCGACTACCCTCCCTGCAATTTTCAAAAACACGCCCGCCCGCTCGCTCGCTCGCTCACCCACGCCGATGTCGCCGGCGGGCACGTCCTGCACGTAGCTGATGTGGCGCTGCAGCTCGGTCATGAAGGACTGGCAGAAGCGCATCACCTCCGCGTCACTCTTGCCTGCGGTAGTGGGGAGGGAGGGGTTGCAGGAGGGGCGGGAGTGTTGGGTGGGTGGTATGCAGGTAGGTGGTGACACGGGGTGGCAGGCAGTGGACCGTCAGCCAATGATGGGCCAGGGCGGGCCTTGAAACACGACCGACGGAGGCATTTAATGTGCAGCTTGCCGCCGACTAACTCAAGGAAGGCGCACCCTTGGGGTCGAAGTCGGAGCCGCCCTTGCCGCCGCCCATGGGCAGGGTGGTCAGGCTGTTCTTGAAGATCTGCTCAAAGGCCTGCATATGGTTGTGAAGGGATGYAGGGGCCGCTGTGTCAGTCGCCGCAGCGCATCGCAGGGCCACCTTTGCGCCAGCAAAGTGGCTGGCCTGCCCCCACGGCTATACTCTTCCCAGCTCCTTGCTCAATTTCACCAGCTAGCACAGCGCTTTCAAGGCTTGGCAGCACTCACAAGGAACTTCATGATGGACAGGTTCACTGCGGCATTGGACAGGGGCACATGAAAAGTAGGGTGAACTGCAAGTTGCTCCGTTGGTGCCCGGCCCGCCCCCAGCTCGCCACGCCCATGCATGCTGGAGGGNCGGGCACCGATGCAAGTGCCTGCACCGCCCTGCCCTGTCCATTGTGCAGCCGTGTTGCAGGTGTAGACGTCGGAGCAAGCCGGGCGGGTTGGTGCACCGACATGCCTCACATCCCCACCCGCTGAGCAAGGCACAGCCGGTGCAGGCACGGCCAGCGCAGGCACAGCCAGTGCAGGCACGCACCGGAGGGGTGGAAGCGCAGGCCGCCCTTGTAGGGGCCGATGGCGGACGAGTACTGCACGCGGAAGCCGCGGTTGACCTGCAAACAGTGAAGTGAATGAATGGGCCATGAGAATGAAGCTGAACTGAGTGCACAACAGTGGAATTGTCGGCGCACGGGATGCCGCATGCATGCCAAATGGCGGCGGGAAGGGACGAGTGTGCGTGCGTGGTGTGCTGCTTCTCTCTGCAAGGGAACACTAGCCAGCCAAGGCGGCCAGCCCTGCCTGCTGTACCTGCAGGTTGCCGGCGTCGTCCAGCCAGGACACGCGGAAGGTGATCACGCGCTCAGGCTCAACGATCTGCGGATGGCGAATAACACAGAGCAGACTTGCAACTAGTCAGGCCAGTCGCCGAGCGGTGAATGGGTGTCTTGCTGCTGCGCCAACCCAGCATGCTGCTGTCACTGGTGGATGAGCCAGGCTTCTGCACGCCCGTGTCCACCGCACCCTAGTTAGTTATAACCAGCCCTCTGACCCGCCCTGCACCACCCCTGCCCCCCTCAGGCGCGCTTGCCTGCTTGAAGATGGGCAGCAGCTCGGGGCGCTTCTCGAACACGGGCTGCAGGGAGACGGCCACCTCACGCACCGCCTGCATGAACTCCTGCTGCTCCGGGTCCTTCATGAAGATCTCGGTCAGCAGCTGCGGGGTGGGAAGAGGAAAGAGGCAGGTTATTGTTACGCATGCATGTAGATGAGCCTGCATGAACTCCTGCTGAACGGGGTCCTTCATGAAGATCTCGGTCAGCAGCTGTGGTGGATGACAGGGCGGGGGAAGGAGACAGCGTTTGGCCCTCTGCGCACGTGGGCTTTCTTCTCATCGGGGCTGCTCTTGAAGCAGCCCGGTCGAGCCGCAACGCCGGCAGGTGGGGACGATAGAAGTGCTCAAAAACGGTGTGTTATTCCTCACCTGGCGCAGCTCAGGATTGTTGATGCCCAAGGAATGCGCACAAGGCAGGCTTACATTCCATTCCAATCAGGCTAAAGACTCGCCTGGCGCAGCTCGGGGTTCTTGATGCCGTGCACCAGGCCCTCAGTGCCCGCCTTGGTGGCCATCTGCTTCACCGCCTTCTGCAGCGCCTGCGGCACATGAGGACGAGGGCGGGCGGGGGGAGAGGGCAGGTCGGGAAACAAGCGGGATGGCGGTTGCGGGGCGGCGCAGGGTCAAGAGACAGGGCGATCTTGATGAGTCAGGACAGGGATGAATGCATGCTGTTTGTAGGCATGGCATGGCTTGCGTTGAGCCCATGTCAGGCAGGACGGCGGGCGCTATGAAGGGGCGGTACAGTGGCTGCGGCACTCCAACAGGGCGCATAAGTACGGCTGTGGCGGCGCACCGTGAAGTCGCCGGTGGTGGCGTCCATCGCGGAGATTTGCTCCTCCAGCTGCAGAACAGTGGCGAAAAAGTGTTTGGATTGGTCAGTGACGGTGAGGGCTGCACAGGAGCGGCGCGCAGCGAGGCGGTGCAGGTGCCGGCAGGGTGCATGCATGGCAGCGGGGTCCCGCCGGCGGTTGGAGGTTTGGCGCCGGCGGGGGCGTGCTTGCAGGGCTGGCGGTGCACGCAGAGCACTCACCGAGACGGCCTTGGCGGCGACATCGCGCTTGGCGGAGGCGACCTGCGGGTCGGGGCGAGCGGTGAGGTTGTTGGCTGGGAGGCAGGATGGGCCACACCATGCGTGAGCAGGTGGTGGCGGCTTGCGGCGGCGGCAGCGTGCGGCGCCGCCCACCACCAACAGCCCTGGTGCTCCGCCCATCACCCAGGCAGCACCCTGTCTTGCACATGAGCAATGGCAGCGGGCCAGGCGAGGCGCCAGCAGCTGAGGCTGGACGTGAGCGGCGTTGTCGTCGCACACCGCGCAACCCTAACCCCAGCGTGCCATCCCCGGGCCCCACCCGAGCCGCTTACCACGCGCAGGCCACGGCGCGAGGCAGCGCGGCGCTGCGCAGGCCGGGCGGCCACGATAGGCTTGGCCTGCAGTCGCAACGAGGAGCCACAGGACCGCCGGTCAGTGTGCGCGGCGCGGCGGGCGCTGGCACGGGCCCCGCTCGGCCGGCGGCGCGAGCCTGCAACTAACGACTGCAAGCAACCCCAAGGCGCAGCTTACAACGAGGGCGGTCTGCATGGCGGGGCGGAGAGAGGGCGAGCGGAAAGGAGGGCGTCTACTTCGCGAGCCGGGCGATCAGCTGATCGGCGTGCACACGGTTTCATCGGCACGGGGGACCCACGGGACAGGTTGCTGAGCTGGCGCGTTTTGCAACACGAACGGAACAGCCGGCCGCCCCACCCAAATGCAGTCAAATGCACTATGGAACATCGATGCGGAGTAGGGGAGGCGCCTTTGCTGCTAGCCTGGCGGTCCCGCATTCCACTGCGGGCTGCACCAGCCCAAAGGCCCCAGCCTCGCTTCTCCAGGCATGCAAATGAATGTGAACTCGTTTGGGATCAGCGCATCACCGCTGGCTGTGGTGCGACCCCGCAAGAAGGGTGGCCCCCGCCGCCGCTGCCGCCGCTCTGCTGCCGCCGCCTCTGCTGCCTGTGCTGCATTGCGTTTTCCACACCCGAGAGGAGCGCCGTCAAGGGGCGTCAGCGCTACATGCGTCCATTAGCATGGTTCTGCAAAGCTTGCGGGCCTGGTGACAGTGAGGACACTCGGTGCGCCGCCGGTTTGGCATGGCGTGCATGGGGCCAGTCCCTTCGCATGCGCTCCTGCTGATGGTGCGATGCCATGCAACCCAGCAAGCAGCCAGAGGGTTTGGTATTCGCTCCACTTGCATCCTATCCACCACATTGCAGTGGCAGCCCAGCTGCCATCCAGTGCATGGCTGAGCCCGCTGCCAACTCAACGGCGTGCGCAGCAGGCAGCAGCCGGCAGCATCCGCACACCGTGTGTCTTCGCCAGGCATGCTTGCATCACGCCCGCCCGATGATTGCAGTGTTGATCAGCTCATGGTTACGTTGGATGACTCCTGCCGTTGTAGCTGAAACAGCCAGGCGGCGATGCTGGCTCGCACACACTTGGTGGTGCCATTCCACTCCCCGGTGCCCGTGCTGTGGCATGCCCGTGTTTGCACGTGACCCCTTCTCTTGCTGGCATTGATTAACAGCTGAACCGATCATTCTGGCAAACTGCTACCTTTGCTGACACTGCTGCTCAACCTGTACGCGCGATCATCTGAAATCCCTCTGGCTGCCGCGATTGAACCACCTGGAGGCACCGCGGCAGCTCCGGCAAGTGCTGCCGCCCTCTTGCCACCATGCGAATTGCCCGGCATGCAAGCCCAGCACACACATAAGCTTCCACCCGATGAACCAAGCCTCAATCAGCATGGCAGCACTGCCCAGCCTCACCAGCACAAGCATGCGGCAGGCAGGCGGCAGGCGCCCAAGCACGTGTCGGTTCAGCGGCGGGTGGGAGCGGCTGTGGCTGCCCTTGCCTTGCAGGCGGCTGATCTGACCAACGGGATCTATTGCCGCCAGCCTACAGGCGCTGCATCAGGCAAGCAGCTGCCAACAAGGACTTTTGGCGCCCAGTCCCTGCTGGCAGGCCCCAATGAGCGGCGCCATTGGGCGCCCGCGATCGAGCTCTGTAGCAAGGAGGGGCAGATCAGCGCGATGGCGAAGCCTCAGGAGGAGCCCAAGCCGCCGGCGGGCAAGGAGGCCAAGAAGAAAGACGCCGAGCTGCCGGAGGTGGGCGCCGCGGCGATCGACGGTTGGCGGGTGTCTGCGCGGCTGTGGGGCAGCGGGCAGGGGCGCCGGCAGCTCCCCGCCACACTTTGCAAGTGATTGAGTCGCCTGCGCGCCTTCCCTCGCCCTCCCTGCGCCCAGCTGGCGGAGGAGGAGCTCAGCGAGGAGGATCAGAAGCTGAAGGATGACCTGGAGCTCATGGTGGTGCGGGCGGCGGACGCCGACTCCGGCGTCGCGGCTCTGGCCATCGAGAGCCTTGGCAACGAAATCAGGTGTGTGGCAGGGGCGTGCTAGGAGCTGATGTGGATTGAGGGAAAGACAGGTCGTCAGCGGCACAGGGGCACATGGTGCCGTGTATCCATTCTTACCGTCGCCGCTGCCGCCGCCGCGTCGGCATTTGGTCAACAGTGCGCGGGGGCTGCAGACTCGCACCACCTGACCTGCAGCAATGAAGCAGCATTGATTGTTGCAGCTGCTAGTGCTTGCACGATTGCTGGGAGCAGCTGCTGCTCTGGCCCGGCAATGCTTGTGATGCCTGGCTGCCAAGCCTCAACCGCTGCCAACCGACCCGAAATGGCGGCCAGCCACATGCGGGTCTTGCTGCATGGTGCAACCAACAGCGCAGATGGCTCATGCTTGTGCTGCAGACAAAGCAACTGCTGCCTGCCGGTTGATGCAATCCACGTTCTGACATCCCCTGCAGGCTGCTTATGCCCCTAGTGATGGCGCGCTGTCTGTGCTCAGTTTTTGCTGCCGCACGGCCGCCCCAGCCAGCTGGACGAGCGCGCCGCACATCCCCATGCTCCTCTTCCGGTCGCCTGGTCAACCCACTTTGCCTGTCCTGTGCGCACCCATGCGTGTGTGCAGGACCGCCACCAGCAGCATGACGAGCGTGCCCAAACCGCTCAAGTTCCTGCGGCCCCACTATGACACGCTCAAAGCGCGGCTGGAGGGGCTGGCAGCGGGGGCGCCCAACCGGCAGCAGCTGGCAGACGTGGTGAGGCACCGCTGTGGCTGTGTGGGGGTGGTAGCTGCTTGCCGTGCGGAGAGCAGCATCGGAAGGGGTGAACTGCCATTGAGGCTGTTTGGGGCAGCAACTGCATGGGTGCCATCTGCTGGGTTGCAACTGTTCGATATGCGGACGGCAGCTGCCCATGTGCGGGGTGCCATGCCGCTGGGAGGAGGCGAAAGGGTGCAAGGAGCAGCAGGGTGCTGCTGCAGGCGTGCATTGCCCTGCTGCGGCATGTGGCATGCCATGCTGCCGTGCCATGCTGCCATGCTGGGGTCAGCTGTGTGTGCTCTTAGCTGGCGTGCCCATGTGCTTGCTGGCCGCAGGTCTCGGTGCTTGCGATGACCAGCAGTGAAGAGGGCAGCCGGGAGACGCTCAAATACAAGCTGCAGGTGCGTTGCTTGTGCATCATGCACCATGCATTGTCCTGCCTGTTTGTGGCTGGAATGGTGTGGCGTTGCCTTTTAGTACGCAGCTGCTGCTGCTGTTGCCGCTGCTGCTGCGTGCTGAACTGCTTGAGTGCGCCATGGGCTGCGGCGGCTGCATCTGCAAAATGCCTTGCCTTTGGGTCCTGAGCGGCTCTGAGCGAGCCATGGCTGCTGCCGCCGCCCCTGCTGCTGCAGGGCGCTCCAGGCGATGTCAGCAAGTGGGGCCATGAGTATATCCGGCACCTGGCAGGTGAATGTGCACAGATTTCACATGGCTGAGTTGTGCTGCTTCACATGGGGCTGGCTTGTGCGCCGTAGCATGGCATGGCATCAAGTAGCGATGTGGGTTGGCATGAGTACATCCAGCACCTGGCAGGTGGGGGCTGGGCGGGATGCTGGCTCACATGTGGCTAGCGCATGCATCATGGCATGGCATGTGGTGTGGGTTGGCATGGCATGAACATGACATGACATGAGAAAGCATGCCGTCTGTTGGCATGGCATGATCCAGCCTGGCATGGCATGCCATAAGGCGGCATGGCATGGCCCATCCTGGCCAGCAGCTGCATCATGCTTGGGGTGGCATGACAAGCTGCCATGCTGCCGCCATGGCCTGGTGTGTGCGCTGCCGCCATGTTGATGGCCCTGCTGCTCATGCGTCATGCTGCTCCCGCTGCTGCCGCAGGCGAGATGGGCGAGGAGTACTTGTGCTGCGCATGCCTCATGCTGCTCTCATGCTGCTCAACTCATGCTGCTCCTGCTCTTGCTGCTCATGCCCATGCTGCTGCTTACTCTGCTGTGCTGCAGGCGAGGTTGGCGAGGAGTACTCTTGCTGCCGATGCTCCTGCTCCTGCTGCTCATGCTCATGCTGCTACTTACTCTGCTGTGCCGCAGGCGAGATTGGCGAGGAGTATGAGGAGCGGCGGGCAGGGGAGCAGCCGTTTGACGACCTGATGGGCCTGGTGGAGCAGATTGTGCCGTACGACATGACGCACAACGCAGGTGGGTTGTGCATGAAACGTTTTGGGCAGACAGATCAAGACGTGTAGGCTGCATGCTTGGCTCAGAGCTGGCTGGGTGGAGGCCATTGTGCCGTGCGACATGGCACACTGGCCTTGCTGCTGACCGCTGCTGCTCGCGCCTCCTCTGATCTTTTGGCTGCGCTCGCCCCTCTGCCCTGCCTTCTGCAGAGCCAGAGGCAGTGGATCTGCTGCTGGAAGTCGAGCGGATCGACATGCTGGAGGCGCACGCAGGTGGGCTTACCAGCATTGGTTGTTGACGCTGCTGTGGTGGCTGCATTGGCTAGCAGCTGAAGGTGAAAGAGCAGCAGCACCGCATGGCAAATGGGTTTGATGGTGGGCCATGCCATGCTGCCCCTCTGACATGTCTGTTCCCTCCTTCCTGCCCCGCCAGACGACAAGAACTATGCACGCACCTGCCTCTACCTGCTGGGCTGCCGCATGCTCTCCTTTTCACATGCTCTGTCGCTTCATCCCCACCTCCCCAGACGACAAGAACTACGCGCGCACCTGCCTCTACCNTGCTGGGCTGCCACGCATACCTGCCCGAGCCCGACGATGCCGCGGTNGGTNGCGCACAGCCTTCAACATCTACTCCAAGGCGCGTTTGCATTTGTTATTTTGCTGCAATCGCTGCTACAATTTGCACAGTTTTTGTGCCAAGGTATTGTTGCAACATCTACTCCAAGGCGCGTCGTACAAGGGGTGTACTTTGCTGCGCACGCTGTGTCTGTATTTTGCTGCACGTCGTTCTGCTTGTCGTTGTGTAGTGGTGGGCGCACAGCCTTCAACACCTACTCCAAGGCACGCCCTTCTATTGGGTGTTTCGCTGCACATGCACATGTTCCGTGCTACTTGTGTATGGTGAGGTGCAGCAGCATGATGCAGCTTGGGGCTGGACTGTTGGCTGGTGCCCTGCAGGCCTGCAGTACATGCGCTCATCTGCATCTTGCTCTCAACTTCTGCACCCTGCCGCACGTGGGCAAGCACAGCGACGCGCTGCGCACGGCGCTCAAGCCTGCAATACACCTGCCTGTTGATGTTGCACCTGAGACCTGCTGTGTTAGTTTCTCATCTGCAGGTGGGCAAGCACAGCGACGCACTGCGCATGGCGCTGAAGCTGGGCAGCCGGGAGCTGGCAGAGCAGGCGTTTGCCAACTGCGCCGAGCCCTTTTACAAGAAGCAGGTGGGCGGGGCGGAAAGCCAGCCAGCGGAGCAGTTGGGTTTGGGTGGGTTGCAGGCGTTTGCCAACTGCGCCGAGCCCTTTTACAAGAAGCAGGTGGGTGGAGCGGGATGCTAGCCAGCGGTGCAGTTGGGTTTGGGAGGGGTTGGAGGCGTGTGCCGGCTGCGCTGAGCCGTTAACAAGGAGCAGGTGTGTGGAGCGGCAATGAAACTTTCGATAGGCATGGGTGCAACGTGTGTCAGTGNCAACACCTNGGGCTCCCCTTTCANCCCCGGTTGGCAAGTNCCCAGGTCGACACTCTTGAGCAGCACAACAAAATCAAACCCTCAGCCGCGGTGCCTTGTTGCTGCCTGCCATGCCTCCCATCCCCCGCAGCTGGCCTACATCCTGGGGCGGCACGGCCTGAGCCTGAACTTGGAGGAGGGGCCGGCAGCTGTGGAGGATGAGGAGCTGCGGGAGCAGCTGCAGGCCATCATTAGGTGGGTGGCTTTTAGGTGTAGTGGATAGTGATCAGGGGTTGGAAATTCATGCGGTGGAGGATGCTGGGTTGCAGGAGCAGCTGCAAGCCATCATTTGGTGGGTTCGCCCTGTTGCAACAGCAGGACTCCACAGCAGTACTTGTTGCTGGCGCTGACTACCTGCCAATGTTGGCCATTCATCTAATGAGGCGCTTCCAAGCACTGCTGCAGCAACACCCAGCTGTCGGAGCAGTACCTGTCCCTGGCGCGCGACCTGGATCACGCATTTTGCAGTTACTTCAAAGCGTGCTCTCCACTCACATCCTCGCAGCAACACCCAGCTGCCGGAGCAGCACCTGTCCCTGGCACACAACATGGTTCACGTTTTGCAGTTTAACTCAAAGTGTGTGTTCCAATCACCAAATCATTGACTGCAGCAACACCAAGCTGTCGGAGCAGTACTTGTCGCTGGCGCGCGACCTGGACGTGATGGAGGCCAAGACCGCTGAAGACGTGTACAAGATGCACCTGGTGGAGGGGCGGGCGCCCACGGGTGAGGGGGACATTCTGTTATTGCATGGATTGGTTGCACGATCGCTGAAGATGTTTACAAGATGCACCTGGTGGAGGGGCGGGCGCCTACTGGTGAGNTGTTCTGGTCATGCCTGGATTGGTTGCATGATTGCTGAAGATATGTGCAAGATGCACCTGGTGGAGGGGCGGGCGCCCACGGGTGAGCAGCGAATGGCGTTTGATGCACATGTGGTTTGGGGTGTCTGCACAGCTTTGTCTGCTCATGCTGCACGTCCATTCACCCCTCCCTCCCTCCCTCCTTACCTGTGCAGGCCCTGCCGTGGACAGCGCGCGCGCCAACCTGGCCACCACCTTTGTCAACGCGTTTGTGAACGCCGGCTTTGGCCAGGACAAGCTGGTGACGGCGGTCAGCGAGGACGAAAAGGTGGGTCTAGCCTAGCTGCTCAGTGTATATTGCGGTGCGTTGGTTAGTTGGATTGGGAGTATGCTCGTGTCAGTTGCAAGCTGGTGGCGGCGGTCAGCGAGGACGAGAAGGTGTGTGCTGGGGCGAGGTTGGAGGCTCAGTGCATATGCATTTTGTTTGCTGGCTGGGAGTGGGAGCATACGGATGGTACAGGCAAGCAGGCCAGACTCGGGCATGGCCGGCCACGCATCTCTGAATGCACCCATCGCTCGCCCATTGTGCAGTGCAAACCCCAAGTTCGCCGTTGAAAAGCAACCCGACTTGTTCTGCCCATCACTCACCGCAGGTGCACTGGATCTTCAAGAACAAGGACCACGGCAAGATGAGCGCCACCGCCTCCCTGGGCACCGTGCTGCTGTGGGACGTGGAGGGCGGCCTGCCGCAGGTGTGCAGGGCGGGAACGTGGTAATCTATCATATCTATCTCTAGTGCATGCTGCTGTCGGGACGTGGAGGGCGGGCTTCCGCAGGTGGGCACATGGGTAGCATGCGGTTTCATGTAGTGTTGCTTTGCAACATTGAGGGTAAGCAGCGTCAGCAGCAACCTGGCTGATGCTGGGCAGCGCTAAATTTGTTGGCCTTGACCCGCCATTTTGCGCCCCTATGAGTTGCCAATCTTGTGGATCCCTGCAACTTCTGTGTGCAGATGGACAGCTTCCTGTACTCGACAAGACAGCCAGCTGCCTACCTCCTGAAACCATGGCCGTTATGTGCTGTCCCCTTTTCTGCAGATCGACCGCTTCCTGTACTCGACAGACAACCAGGTGGTGGCGGGCGCGCTGCTGGCAGTGGGCATCGTCAACTGTGGCGTGCAAGACGAGGTCGACCCCGCACTCGCCCTGCTGTCAGGTGTGTACTTGCAAACTGTCATTGTTGGGTGGCGCTGCTGGCGGTGGGCATGGTGAACTGCGGCGTGCAGGACAAGTCGAATCCGCACTCGCCCTGCTGTCAGGTGAACAGTTGGGATCAGTAGTAGTTGCTCGGTGGGATGGGGCATCAGTAACTGCGGGGTGCAGGACGAGGTCGACCCTGCACTCGCCCTGCTGTCAGGCGGGTGCAGTTGGTTTGGGCAGCTTTCAGGTGCCGGCCGAAGCTGCTGCTGCTGCTTCCCGGGCAGGTGCGCCTAACCCTTCTCTTAACGCACGCCTGCTACATGTGTTTCCCTCTGGCCTGCAGACTACGTCAGCAAGGACGACCCCCAGACGCGGATCGGCGCCATTCTGGGCCTGGGCATTGCGTACGCCGGCAGGCAAGTCCAGCAATGCATGGCGGGCAGGCGATGCCACCGACGCCCTGCTGCGGCTTTGTGGTCCGCTTGCTGTCGTTGGTTTGGCTGTGGCATGAAGGGCCGGCTCGGCTGCAGCCTGCGCTGCGCATTAACGCGACCCACGATTGGCTTACTTTGTGCCTGACTCCAAACTCCCGGAACCGATCGACCAACTCATGTGTGCAGGGAGAAGGGGGAGGTGGCAGAGCTGCTGCTGCTGCTGACCTCCGCGCCGTCAAGCTGGCTGGCTTACATTGAACCTCCTCCAACTGGCCCTTGTGTGTGCAGGGAGAAGGATGAGGTGGCGGAGCTGCTGCTGCCGCTGGTGATGGACACCGACCTGTCCATGGAGGTGCGCTGGGGCTCCACTGGTTTTTAAGTACTGTAACTGGTTTTCAAGTACTGATAATGAGCTGCTTTCTGTGCTCCCTGTGTGATGGACACCGACCTGTCCATGGAGGCAAGTCACACCTGCTGGCCTGGACAAGCTTTTTTGTTTGGTTTGTCTCCTGGGTCTGCCGTGTGTGGTGCCCCCGTGGTCATGGACACAGACCTGTCCATGGAGGTGCGACGGGCCTGCTTGCTCCTGCTGGGCCCGACTGCTTTGTGTGCCCCCTGTTTGTGCAAACGAGTGCCAAGCGTTTGCCGCTTCGTCTCCGTCCCGCCCCTCCCGCAGGTGTCCAGCATAGCCGCGCTGTCGCTGGGACTGATATACCAGGGCACCGCCAACGGCGATGCGGTGGAGGCGGTGCTGCAGGTGGGTGGGCCAGCCCCAATATTTGCAGCTTGGGTTGGAGTGACCATCTAGGGGACTGATGTACCAGGGCCAACGGCGATGCCGTGGAGGCGGTGCTGCAGGTGAAGGGGCCAGCAGCAGTAGCGGGCTGATTGAAAGTCTTGGGCAGGGCCAGCCCTGCGCGACGACGCAGCGCCTGTTTTGCAAGCAGGGCCACGTGCACTCAGGGGTCAAGTCTCTCCTGCCTTCATCCTCACCCTGCCATGCACCGCTGTCTTTGCAGGCGCTCATGCTGCAGGGCGAGGCCTGACCCGACGTTCGCTCACTTCAAAACAATGCAACGTCAACACAAACTGCCGCTTACCTCCTGTTGCCGCAGGCGCTGATGCTGCGGGGCGAGGCGGACCTCACGCAGCCGGGCGGCCGCCTCATGTGCCTCGCCCTGGGCCTGCTGTTCCTGCACCGCCAGGGGGCAGTGGACGCCACACTGGAGGTGAGGAATACGTGCCAATTGATGCACTTGCATTGGTCGTTCCATGCTTGGGGCTGAAGAAGGATGTTGCGGCGGGGGACGCCACTCTCGAGGTGAGGATAAGAGTCTGCATGCTGCATTGAGCGGCGGCTGGTGTGATTGCGGTGGGGAGACAGAGCATGTTGCATTGCTCGAAGTTATATATGCGAGGTCACGCTTGTCTGGTTGCCATCCGCTGCCTGCGTGTGCCTCTCAACTGGCTTGCAGGTGGCCAAGACCCTTGACGAGCGAGTGTCCCGCTTCCTCCAAGTCGTGCTGGACGTGTGCGCCTATGCTGGCACGGGAGACGTGCTCAAGGCAAGCACAGTTGGGAGGGTCTGTAGCGTCGCTTGCCGATTGTCTTTGTCTGAACGGTCGTGTGCAGCTGCATCAGCAGGGTATTATGTGCATGCTACAGCTGCTGTGCTCTGAGCCGAACAATCCCTGCCACCCGCCACATCAATGCCGTCTCTCACGAGTGCTGCTGCTGCTGCCGCGCTGCTGCTCCCCCCTGCCTGCCTGACCTGCAGGTGCAGCAGCTGCTGGCGCTGTGCGGCGAGCACATCGAGACGGAGGAGGCAACAGCGTGGAAGACGCTACACCAGTCAGGCAAGCCTGCCTGTGTCGATGCACTACCGTAGCGAGTGGCGAACAAGTGTGAATGTGGCCACGCGCGAGGCGTTGCAAGCAGCGTCGTGCGCCGCTCCCTGCAGTAGCTGTGCTGGGCTGAGCCCGCTGACCAGGGTAGCTGCAGCTCTCAATCAAGTTTTCCTAGCATAACAACTTCCGCTTGCCAACCGACCCTTGCAGTGGCGGTGCTGGGCCTGGGCCTGCTGGCCATGAGCGAGGAGCTGGGCGGCCAGATGGCGCACCGAGCGTTGGAGCACCTGCTGCAGTATGGCGAGCCCGCTGTGCGGTGAGAACCGGTGGCTGGTGGTGTGTCTTGCTTGCTTTTGTTTGGGAAGGAGGGACATGGCCTCCTGCAACCCAACCATACCTGCTCAGCGCCTCACGTGGCACATTTCCGCTGCATTCCCCCGCCCGCAGGTGTGCCGTGCCGCTGGCGCTGGCGCTGCTCAACGTGTCCTCCCCCGACATGACTGTGATGGACACGCTGAGCCGCCTGTCGCACGACACGGGTGGGTGTCTACTCAGCCAGCTGGCAGTGTGCACTTGCACACCTGACTGTGATGGACACGCTGAGCCGCCTGCCGCACGATATCTTTTGGTGCCCAGCCAGCCAGCCGAACCATCTGCAACCTCGCCACCCTGGCACCCTGGCAACTTGCATTCAGTCCACTCAGGCATGATCAGTCGTGCGTCGCCTCGCCGTGCTCTTATGAGTGTCGTGCCGCCGCTCTGCTCTTATCATCTGCAGACACGGACGTAGCTATGAACGCCGTGCTGGCGCTGGGCTTCATCGGCGCGGGCACCAACAACGCGCGGTGCGTGCCAAGCAGCCAATCCCGCTTTGCCCAGGGTGGGACGGCGGGCTTGTGCGCATTGCACCCTGAATGCTACAGACACCAAAACATGCAATGCTGAATTCAAGCTGGGCTGAACGCAACAGGCACCGCAGTTTGCAAGTCTGCTGCATTTGCCCAATGGGTTCCCTTTGCTCCCATTCTGCCTGCAGGCTGNCGGGCATCCGGCGCAACCTCAGCTCCTCGTGTTGAAGCCAAATTTCAACTCAAATCGGCTCCCATCCCTCTCTTTTCCGCAGGCTGGCGGGCATCCTGCGCAACCTCAGCTCCTACTACTACAAGGAGCCCACGCTGCTCTTCCTGGTCCGCATCGCGCAGGCAAGAATTGTGCATGGCGTTTGTTCTCGGTTGGGGTTTATAGATGGTACTCTGTTAAGCAGACCATGCTGTCCTCCTGGTCAGCATCTCATGAGCACACACGTTGTGTGGGTGGGCGGGTGGGTGCCTGATTGGGGCAAGGTTTCAGCGAGCCGCGGCACTGCGCGTGCTGCATGTGATGCCCATGGCGAGTTTGCTCACCAGCATGTGCTGCTGCCCTGCAGGGCCTGGTGCACATGGGCAAGGGCTTGCTCACGCTCAACCCCTACCACTCGGACCACACGCTGCTCAACGGTGAGCCTTTGGGAAGGAAATGCTATGCCAACGATGCGGCTGCCGTCTGCAACTTCCGCTGCCATCAGTGTCGGTGAATGCAGTGGTGGAGCCAGTGGCAGGGCTGCCATGTCCCGAGAATGCCTGTTCCAAGTATTCATTGCATTCGCTTCTCATGGTGCAGGCACGGCGCTGGCGGGCATCCTGGCTGTGCTGCTGGCGGGCGGGCTTGACATGAAGGCCACGCTGGCGGTGAGAGGGCGGTGTGGGAGCTCTTTTTTTGATGGAAATGATGCTCTTGGTCAGCCTGGTATCAAAGTGCAGTGTGTGCACTTGCCAGCCCGGCTCCCTGCTGCCAGCCGCGCTGAAGTCCTGCCCCAGTCCAGCCTGAGCTGACGCCCATTGGCTGCTTGTTATTCCCTTGTCTGCCCTGCAGGGCAAGCAGCACTACCTGCTGTACTGCCTCACCCCTGCCATGAAGCCGCGCATGCTCATGACGGGTGCGCCTTGCGCTTCTGTGCCGTACTTGATTCTGTGCCGCAACTTGTTAGTTTTGTACTGAACTTGGTAATTCTGTGCTGTGCTTGTTACAGCGCCCGTTGGCAGCGTGCTCCTGCTTCTGTTGGCGCCACATGTTGCACACTGCACATGCCTGCGTGCCTCTGCCCTGCCATCATGCTGCACGCACGCATGCTGCGCTTCACACATAGCCGGGCGGGGATGCCTCCCGCACATCGGGAGTAACTTGATCTTATCAGAGACAACAAGCTGTGCCGCCCTCCCCGGGGCCGCGCCCCCGCCCTGCCCTGTGCGGGGCTGGGGGCCGCCCGGGGTTGTGGCCGGGGAGCAGCTGCGTGTTGAGACAGAGGTTCTGAGCCCGGCCCTGCATGCACCAGCTGCATCTGCACCTGCACACACGATGCGCCAATTTCCGGCCTTCTGCCGCCTGCTGCCCGGTCTACACCGGCAGTGTTTGTTGCTGTGCCCTCCTGCTGCTATGCTAAATCACTGCAAATTGTCAGCTTGCGGGTCCAGCCCTTCATGCGCCTCAACCTGTGCCATCCTCATCTGCCGCTGTTCCTTGCCTTCCCTGAGTTCCTGCTTGCCTGCGCTGGATGAGTCGGACGCCATGTTGCCGGCAGCTCAACCCCGCGTGCATTTCAACACGTGCCATGGTTCACCTCTCTTATCCTGTGTTTGTTTCCTGCTGCCTGCAGTGGACGAGTCGGGCACCATGCTGCCGGTGGCGGTGCGGGTGGGCCAAGCGGTGGACACAGTGGCGCAGGTCAGTCTGGGGCTGAGCATTGCAAATACGAACGTTAGCTGAGCGGTGGGCGGTGGTGCATGCGCCAGTCGGGCAGTGGAATGGTGGCGCAGGTCGGTCTGTTGGGCTTGGGTAGAGGGATTAGTGGCAAGGGAGAGTGCTGGGGAGGAGCCTTCAGTGTGCAGCGCTCGCTTGCTCACACGCTGCTCTCCTGGCTTTGTATGCAGGCTGGCCGCCCCAAGATATCCCTGTTGGCTCCAGAAGCACACTGCCCAAATGCTTGTTTCCAACCTGGTAACACTGCTGTGGTTATTCACCCTGTCTGCCTGCAGGCGGGCCGCCCCAAGACCATCACCGGCTTCCAGACGCACACATCACACCCCTGCCAAGTTACAATCGGCCCGACTGTTGTGGATTTCCAACCTTGCAGGCGGGCCGCCCCAAGACCATCACCGGCTTCCAGACGCACACCACCCCCGTGCTGCTGTCGGTGGGCGAGCGCGCAGAGCTGGGCACCGAAAAGTACACCCCAGGTGGGCTCAATTTTCGTAAGCATTTTGGCTAGGGTTGAGTTACGCTGGGTTTTGGCTAGCGCAGCAGTGGCGGGGGGGGCCTTGGGTAGCAGTTGATTTGTGCCCAGTTGGACGGTGTGAGTGCTCGATGCACGTAAGCCGCAGCCTCCTTGACTGACCAAGGCAGCAGCGCCCCAAAGCCCTCTTGCCCCTCTGCTGAGCCTCCCCCGCCTTTGCATCTCCTGCTGTCTCATGTGCAGCGAGCGGCACGCTGGAGGGTGTGGTCATCCCGCGAACTGCAAAGCCATCTTGCTCCTCGGCTGACCTTCTTCTGCCTTTGCCACTTTTGCTGTGTGTGCAGCCAGCGGCACGCTGGAGGGCGTGGTCATCCTGCGGGAGAACCCCGACTATGTGGAGATGCACGAGTGATTGGAAAGTGCAACCGGACACAGCCGTGGAGCGGCAGGAGCTGTGCTGGTACCAACACGCGCGGCACAAGCGGCAGCAACAAAAGAAGATGGCCGCAACACGAGCAGGGCGGCACACCTACAATGCACAAGCAGCGCCGGCAGCTGTGTCGATGCGGGCCTGCAGCCTCGCTTGCCTGCGGGATTGCACACCTGCGCCGTGCCCCTTTGTACAATTGAGAATGCTCTGTAAGCGGCTGCCGGCGTGAAGACTGGTCAATAGAGCTGGCAATCAGTGAAGGGTTGTGGAAGTGCATCAGATCCCAGCCTGGCTGGCTATCCAGCATGAGACAACGTGTGGGGCGGCGCCGGCCAGCGCGCTCAGCGCCGGCCGCCGCCAGTGCGTGCTCTTTGCGTCTCGCCCGTCTTTTCATCTGGAGGCTTTTCACCTTCGAAACATTTGCGCACCTCTCAGCGCCCGGCCCGGCCCGCCTCGCCCAATTTGAAAAACGATGACCTCGGAGTGGCAGCTGGAGGCCCTGCTCGCCGAGCGTGTGGAGCTGGCGCGCCAGCTGTTGGCGGAAGATGAGAGTTACCGGGGCGACAGCGGCCTCAAGGTGAGGGGAGCCTTGCGGCGGCGGCGCATGTGCATGTGCATGCCTGCGTGGGCCCAATAGCAGCATCCATCTAGCGCCCCTTGCCGGGTTTGAGCTGCACCACACCCACACTGCCGCAGCGATACCTGGAGAGCATGGATGCCACAGTGGCGCTGCACCGGGCAGTCCTGGATCGCACCAACCACTGCCGCCCAGGGCTCTCTCCGGACCAGGAAAAGCTGGTGCGTGCATATCAGCTGCTTTAGGCCCCAGCAGCATGCATCCTTCCTTCTTGGGAAGTCTCGGCCCTGCTTTGTGCACGTCATGGCCCGGTACTGAAGGTCGCTTCCCAGCTGCCTGCAGGCGATGGTGGCGCTGCTGCGGTACGTGCTCGCGGCGCTGTCCCAGCCGGTGATGTCTTGGTTGGTCGAGCCGGCCTGCTCGCATGCCCTGCACACTGCAGTGAGTGGCCACCCCGGCAGGCTGTGGCAGCCCATGCTTTTTGCTAGACGGCATGCAACTTTTTTGGTGGGCTTTGCATGCTGCCCAGCCAGTGCCGTGCATGCCACCCTGTGCCTGCACGCGAGCCAGCCGTGTGCTGTAGCGGGCCCGCCAGTTGGGCTTACGCTTTGCGACTCAACCTGCAGAATGCAGTGTTGCGTCTTGCGGCCCCATGCAGGTTATCAAGTTCTCTGATCCTCAGCCGGCAGACGGCTCCCCGCTAGATTCTCTGCTCACCCTGACCTCCGCCGCACTGATGGTGCTGCGGCGGCACGGCGACAAGGAGGAAGAGCTGCAGGACTTGGTGGTGCAAGTGAGCTGCTTTTCTGTCATACATGGGAGGTTCAAGCCTGATTGGGTGCGGCGGCATGGTGACCAGGAGGATGACCTGCAGGGCTGGGTGGTGCACATGAGCATGCCTGCCTTGCTTTGGCACACAGGTCTAAGGATGCATGCAGCCAGGGTGCCGCTCAGCCTGCCACGCACACCTCACCGCGCTCAGTCTGACTTGTGTTGCCCCTGCTCAACCAAACATGGGTTGCTCCCCGCGCTGGCTTCCCCGTCCCCGCAGCTGAGCGTGCTGCTTGGCGACAAGTCGGCAAAGGACTGCAGCCGGATTGACCGCAGGGCGCCGCTGCGCCGCCTGGAGGCATGGCTCGCCAAGGAGCAGCAGCGTACCGTGCTGCCGCTGGCACTGCCACTGGCAGAGCTGAAGCTTGCGGGATGCCACCTGCTGCACAGGGGTGCACTGCAGCTGCTCAAGCAGCGTATAATCGGGGCAGAGGCCAGGGGGCAGCAGGGCGGCCGGCTCCCAGACCACATCGCTCTGGAAGCAGCCATGTCGGCAACGCAGAGCCTGCTGCACATGGCACCTAAGGAGGGCCGCCCCAACGCGCTGATGTGCATAGCAGAGCTGTTCATGGTTGGGCAGCAGCCAGATGAAGCAGCCAAGGCGTACCGGATGGCACTGGGGCGTGCGGCGGAGGTCAAAGGTGGGGAGGGCAGCAGCAGCTGCCGCAACACTCTGATCTGGCCTGCACCTGGGTTGTGCCTGCATGGCTGGCTGCCCTGGGCATGAGGGTGCATGCCCTGCGCTCCTTCTCTGACCGCCATTCACACAGCAGCTTCCTCCGCCGGATCTCTCACAGACCACGTCGTTGAGGCGGGGGCGGCCTCACTGCTAGTAACTGTGTTGATGTACCGCCGCGTTGAGGAGCGCTGGTCGCTGGCTGAGGTGAGGGCCCGACTGAGGACTTAGCCCCATTGTGGAGGGCGGCCTTGTTCCTGGGATTGGTGGGTGCTTGCGAGCTGCCCTCCAAGCTTGTTGCATGAGCATCCCAGGTGCCGGCACGGAGCACTGCTCTGTTCTGCGGCAGCTGCACCTGCCACATAGCGTGGCCTCTTGGCGGCCCAGTTCAGTGGGTCAACACACTCCGCGCACAATCATTCCCACACAGGTTAGCGGCGTGCTGCACCAAGCGGACACTGCGTTGGCCAGCTGCCGCCGCTGGCTGCCTAACGCCACGCTGAGCGATTTGCGGCGTGACCTGGCCAGCGCTCGGCGCGCAGTGAAGGCCACTGCTGAGCAGCACCCCGGGCAGGACCGCCTGCCGCGGCCAACATTTGTCGACGACGGCGAGCCTTGTGTGCTGGACCGCACATGCGCCGGCTGCAACCGAAGCTCGGTGCACCTGCAGGCCTGCGCCGCCTGCCGCGCGGTGTACTACTGCAGGCACGTGCGGATGGTTTCGTAGGTGCTGTGTTGCGTTGGTGCGTGGGTGCAATGCTGCGAGGGCCTCTGAAAGGAAGCCTTGCTGCTTCAACCCTGCAGCGTCGGCGCCTGCGTGGCATCCTCGCACCCCAACCCTGCCTCACCTCCCCCCTGCAGCCGCGACTGCCAGGTTTCCCACTGGAAGCACAGCGGCCACAAGCAGGAATGCAACTCGCTCGCAGCTGCGCGGCGCGGCAGCAAGGGCAAGCAGCAGAGCTGAGCTGTCCAGTGAGAGTGGCAGCGCCGCCCTTGCGGGCGAGCGACGGTGCTGACCTCATGAACAGCTAGGCCAGGCGATGCTGGAGCGGCCCGAGCAGCTTTGAGTTGCATTCCAAACTTTGTGTTCTGGTGTCATGTAGAACCCGCCCTCGGGCACAGGAACAACAGCCGGCACCACCGCCCAGCACGCCACAACATCTGCCAGTGATCATTGACAGGGAGCCTCTGGTCTTTTGGGAGGTTGCACAGGCAGCGGGAAGGCCCCAACACTATAAATTCTGCACCCCTTTTACAGGCCAGAACCTGCTGATACGTGCGAAATACAAGAAAAGTACATGCTGTGGACATGTTATCTGCTGCTGCTCACGGTAGGGGCGGTGTCCGGCACAGGGTGCCCCGCCCATGTTACATGCGGCGGGGGCCCCAGCTCGCTGGGTCAGCGTACAACAGCAGTAAATGAAGTGGCAGACGGTAGCAGGCAATGCACAGTGTAGCAGGATGGACAAACGGGGTAGGCCCCTGGCTGCAGCAGAACACAAAGGTTTGCAGGCAGGGGCTACTGATCCGGAGAAAACCGCACAGAATGAGGGCCCAGGGGGAGGCAGCAGCCTTCTCTGCTGCCGACAGCTGGCGCCCTGCTGGCGGTGCTGCTGATGCAGCACTGCCGCTCGCTGCTGCAGATAACAGCAGTTACAGCTGTGCTGTAACATATAGCGGTTACAGTCATGTACTTTCAGTGGGCGCCTGTATCTCTGCTTAACTGAACGTAACATGCTGTTTCTGCCTCTTACATGCTAGCTATGGTCCTGGGCTGGCATGTTACTTGGCCTGCCTGGTCCCCTGCTCCGTTACACGGTGTTTCACTGTGTAACACATCTGTTGTGCCCCGGCACATGCTTGTTACACAGTGTAACCGACTGCCCTCGTGTTTCAGCCTCACGTTAAGCACCGTTACACGGTGAAACAGATCCCTCATCCTTGCTCTTTCCAGGTTGTGCTTGTTACACGGTGTAACTGACCAGCCTGGTTGCCGCCCGCTCCAGCTTGCTGATTAGTTACACCGTAACATGCCCACAACATAGTGTTGAACATTGGGTCGCACTCGAAAGGGGTCCAGCCTAGCACAGCGCGTCCAGCATGGGCTCCACATCTATTCAGCAACGTTGGCCATGTTACTACCTCCTTGCGATTCTCACAGCCTCGAGCCAACGCCTTTAAGGCAGCTGTCAGCCGAGCTGCCGCCGGCGCTGCAACGACAGCCGAGCCGTTGGCCCGAACCGCCAACGCTCGGCCGCACGTTGCAAAGGGCGCTGCGCTGTGCGCCTCACCCGCGCGATCAAGCCATGTTACATGCACGTAGAATGGGCACGTAGAATGGGCTGCAGCAGGCCATGTAACAATAACATGGCCTGATTGGCTTTGGTAATAGCCTGTAAAAGGGGTCCAGAATTTATAGTGCAACCCAACCAGTGCAGCATGTTTGCATTACATCCCACTCGCTGGTGGCAACTGCATGCATCAGGTCAACAAGTAGTGGAAAAGAGGTACACTCAGTCATGCATACCAATGGTTGACTCGTAATAGAAAGCACATAACAGCAAGGCGGGCAAGTGGGTGCAGGCAGAGGAAATGAAGGGGGGAGACGGAGTGCTGCGGTAGGCTTGGGTATTTGATTCAGGGAAAAGCGCAAAGAAGGTCGCACATTTGAGGGTCGCCCACGAGAGCAGAGGATGGGCGGCCAAAAATCGCACAGTTTGAGAGGTGGAGGGGGCTGGCGTGCAAGCGGCGGAGGTGGGCCGTTGGGAGTGACAGATGCCACAGTGCAACAAGTTGACGGTTGGAGACGGGCGGGTAATTTCAGCGGGGCTAGAAAGAATGGTTGCGTGGGGCTGCGAGGAAGGTGCAGCAAACGGGCTGGAATGGGGATACAGACAATGCATCACCTCCATGCGCTGCCGGTTCGTGGGCGGCAGATAAACAGCATGGGCAGAGGGGTGACTGGAAAATTATGGCAGGTGGAAAAAATGGGCTTGGGCAACAAGCGGTGTGTGTGCCTATGCAATGGGTAGGTTGCCTGCGTACCATGTGGCTCATGCCAAAAGCTCAACTCCAGAGTTGGCGCCACAGCGCTGACGGGCTGGGACTGAGCACGGGTGCACCGCTGCAGGTGGCCCCGGCTGGCAGCACCCAGCATCAGCCGCGGCCGGCTGGGCCATGCAGGCAGGGAGTGGGAGGGGTGCGCTGCAGCGCCGCCAGCCGCTGCATGGCCTCCTTTGCCGAAGGCCGCTCCTCTGGACGCACCGACAGGCACTGCAGCATCAGCTCCTTTGCTCCTTCGGGGCACTCTTCCGGCACAGAGGGCATGCGCAGGCGGCCTGCATCATGTGGGAAGGGAGCTTGGCGGGAGTGGGGTTGGGCGGCGACCGGAGAAGCCAGCCATGCAAACCAGTCTGCTTGGATGGTCCAGGGGAGCAAGCTTTTGGGGAGTGGCGTGGCGACTGCCACTCAGCTGCTGCTCGCTGGCCCAGGCTAGCTGCTTGACCCTGACTGCCCCCCACCTCGGTACGGGCGCTCGCCAGTGAAAATCTCGTACAGCAGCACTGGAGCAAAGGAAGGAAGGATGGAAGACAACGCCCTTTAGCACGGGTGGTGGGAGCCAGGCCGGGAACGACTCATGGCACCGGCCGGCTACCGTACCGCAGCACTGCACACGTGTGGAGAGCACCGGCGGGGATTAGCGTGCTTGAACTGCAATTCAGCAGCACGTCCATTGCAGCGGCAATGGAAGGTGCAGCCAGACTGCACAGCAGCAGCTGCTCAAGCAGCAGGTGACAATCAACTCTCAATCCCATGCGCCCCACACAGAGACAGCTGGCGGCCGGCCCTGGGCTGCCTGCGCTGCCCGCCCCTCCCCAAGCCGCGCACCTCCAAAGCTGAAGAGGTCCACAGCAGCGGTGCACTGCATGCCGTTCATCAGAATTTCGGGCGCGGCCCTGCAGATTCAGGAAGCAGGCTCAGCCCCACTGTTTGCAAAGCGGCCAAGCTGTGAGGCAGTGGGGCGGCCTTGCTGGGGCCGCCCAGCTCCCCCCCAGCAAATGGAGGGAAGAGCGATCACAGCAGCCAGGCTGGAGCTGGGCAGCGTGCGCTGGCGTGGCGGTACATGCCGGCAGTAGCAGCCGCAGGGGGCAGATGCGTGCGGCTTAAGCAGTTGAGCGGGCAGTTCCCATTCACCCAACCTCTGGCTGCAGCACGGTTGTGGCACTCCTATCTGCGCACCAGTCGAATGTGCCAACTGCACCAACGTCGCTGAGGTATGTGCGGTCCTGCCGCTTGCTCAGCCCCACGTCTCCAAGCTTGGCGGCGCCCGAGGCAGTCAGCAGCACGTTGGAGCTCTGAAGTGTGAGAGGGCAACAGTAAACGGCAGCAAGGCCGCATCCGTGAACTGCTCAGACGTGCACGCTGCAGTGCTGAACAGGACGGCAGGGCACCGGGCACGCCTAGGATGACACGCAAGGCAGCCACCCTGCAACTGCCGCGCGCCTCCCTTGCGCCCCTCCTGCTGTCATGCATGATGCCAACTGTAGCCCACCTTGACGTCCATGTGGACCACTCCCTGCAGAGGCACAGGGCAGCTGGCACACATCACTCTGTTGTATAGGGTGGGGCGGCTGCACAGGGCAGCACAGTCTGCCCTTGCAAAAACCAGCTCCCCTTGCAACCCCAACCGCCCAGGGCCGCCCAGGGCCGCACCATGCTGTGCAAGTAGTTCAGGGCGGCCGCGACGTTCACAGCCACGGACCTCCCTCGTCGATACCACCCGAATACGCGGTCCCTGCCGCCAGCGGACTGCAGCTGCAGCGCGCTGTGCAGGTCGCGGCCTTCGCAGTACTCAGCCAGGATGATCCCTCGCGGCCCGTCCAGGCTGCGGCAAACGGGACACAGCAAGGAGCAGGGGGCGGGTCGTGCCGCAGGAAGGCATTGCATCGCGTAGCAGGCGGAGTCATGACAGGTTGTGGTACCATGTGCGCACACGCGGTGTCGCACCCAGCCAAGCAGGGCTGCAGCTGCCACGCGTGACCCCGGCCAATTGGCTTGCAAGCTGCCCGCTTGCCTGACTCCGAAGAAGGCCAGCACGTGGGGGTGGCGCAGCTGCTGCATGCGCAGCGCTTCCTGCACAAACGCCCGCTGGGCGTCCACGGTCCGGCCCAGGTCGATCTCCTGTTGGGGGCACAGGCAGTGGCCAGGGAGGGAGGTGGCGTCAGGATGCCGAGCGAGCGACAGCCATACCTGTGGAACGACTTGCAGCCATGGTGAGGTGACACTGAGGCGGCAGTAGCATTGATTGGGTGCAGTGGTGTGCTGCCCAGCCCTCGCACCTTGGCAGCAACAACCTCGCCACGGTAGATGGCTTTCAGCACACGGCCGCTGCACCAAGCCAGGGAGGCCAGCACAGGCAGGCAGGTTGGGTACCCCCAGCGAGCAGGGTGCAAGCTAGCCAGGAAGGCAGGCTGGGTACCCTCAGCGAGCAGAGCATGTTGGAAGCCCCCCAGGGCGCAGGTCGCAAGCTAGCGGTGGTCCACAGAGCCCCGGCAGGGAAGCAACCGACTCTGCAGTGCAGCTGTCCCTGACACATGGCAGGCCGGAGGCAGCGCCAGCTGGACGTCCCATACGGCGGCAGCAACTGCCTCACCTGGCGCCGCTGCCCAGCTCTTGCAGGCTGCCGTTGGGCCACGTCAGCAGCGTGATGTCGGCAGGGCTGATGACCCAGCTGGCTAGCTCGGGGGGCAGGTTGGAGGGCAGCGCCAGCAGCTGCGCACCGACGTTCAGTGCGCTGCCCGCTTCTTTTTGCTCCAAGTCCTGCTGCTCGACCAAGCGCAGCAGCTCTGGCACGGGAGCGTCCTCGCTGGCGGTTGACAGCGAGCGGAGTGGCAGGCTGGGATGCCTGGGTGTCGCGGCTGTGGCGGGGCCGGCTGCACCCGGGCTGCCGACTGCTGCTGCGGACGAGGGGAATGCCTGCATGGCGGCCGCAGCAAAGGGGCTGGGGGCCATGGCCGGAGCCACGCCAATGCTGCGGTTAGACATGGTGCGGCAAACGACGGGCGCTGCTGTGGAGCTCTGCCTGCTGGGGCGCGGCGGGAGGCCAGGCTGCACCGTGCCACCACTGACTGCTCTGGCCGGCGCCGGTGCTGCGCCCTCGGGAGCCTCCTTGCTGGCCTGCCGGCTGTCTTTCAACGGCCCGCTGGCAGTGGCTGGCAGGCTGGAGGCGCCTGATGACGAGGCAAGCCGCTCGACGTCCTTGCTCGAACGCGAGCGCTGCCGCCGCGCCTGCCGCACCAGCAGGCCCACAGCGGTGGCCAGCAGCACTGCGGCAGCTACGGCAATGCCCGCAACAGCGCCAGGGGAGAGTGACCAACCAGATGGCGCCTCTTCTTTCAAGTACACTACAGAGGTTGGCGATAGCAGCATGGCGCTGCTGTTGGCGGCGCTCTTGTAGATGGCTGTACCTTGAACCGAGTTGTACACTCCAGCTGCAGCGCAGCATCAGGGGATAGTTGTTGTTGCGGTCAGGGATGCTGCTGGCCCCATTGCATGAGATGAGCGCAACGGACGAAGCATGGCTTTGTTGCCGCTCACTCAAGCAACTTGCGTGCTGGTCTATGCCCATCCCAGCACCAGTTGCGCACCCTTGGCTTGCCTGCTTTGTACACAAATGCGACACAGCGGGGGTCAGTGTCGCAGTACTGTGCATGCCCTTCAAGGCTGGAGCTTCGGACGCACTCTTGTATTTCAGGCCTGCGGAGGAGTGGAACCCTGTTGGGTGTGGCAGCTACCAAGCATGCGGCATGCCAGACGCCCATCCAGCCCCCCAGCCAAGGAGTCGCAAGGCCATGCACACACCGTTGCTGTCCACACCGCAGCACCGCGTGCTGCCCGCACAGCTCACTTGATCGATTCTGGGCAGGTGAAGCCGCGCTGCCCGAACAGGCCGCTGCCGAGCAGCCGCTTGTAGCCAGGCAGCGGTGGCCCAGACGTTGCAATCGGTGAGCCAGAGACAAAGGGGATGTGTGGCCCCCTATCCAGGAGTGCGGGAGGCCACCCCATGTTGGGCACAACCAGGGACTGGAATCGCAGCTCACCTGCACCCCAGGACAAGGGCAGGCAGGGGCGTCATTGTGGCAGCACAGCCACAAGGCGCACTGCATCTGACGGTGGTCTCTATCACAACCTGGTGCAGCTGCCATGCCAACACGCTGCTTACGTGGAGCTGCTCACGTAAAGCATCGGAACAGTCGATTACACTCACACTGGGACGGCTGGAGGAGCACCTCGACGCGATTCTCCTTGTAGCTGCAGTAGTGTGGTGAAAGGGGACGCGCAAGGGCGGCAGGGCGGGAGTCAGCGCACCAGCAGTGCATTGGCAGGAAAGCATGCTGAGGCACTTTGAGCTCCACTGGCATGCTGGGTCGAAGGTGCGACACCCACGCCCTCCCACCCTACAACGGCGGTGCCGCGCTGCACGGTGGCCACCTGCACGTGATGGGCCCAGCACAAAAGTTCCATGCGTTGCAAGCGCCGCCGCTCGTCTCCCGGCACAGGCGGCAGCACTCCTCAGCCCCCTCCACGCCGTCCACCACATCCACCACAGTGCCGTCCATGAGAGTCTGGTTGGCTATGATGCAACCCAGCCAGGTGGTGGAGTTGGCAGGGTCGCTGCTGCCGGCCTCAGCAGCCTGGGCTAGCAGGTCGGCATCAGAGGGCACTATCACATCAGCCTCCCCAGGGTGCAGGTGGAGATGCACCTGCACAGGTTGTTGAAAAGGCGAGTGAGGAGCAGGCCATCAAGAAGGGATCAACACTTAGCAAGCGGGTGGCGGCAGGGGCCAGCAGCTGCAGGGCAGGCGATAGAGCACGGCAGGTGCCGTAGCAGCCCAGAATTACAGCAGGCGCCGGTCGGGCGCAACAGCCAGGCTCACCAGCGGGGATGCTTCAGTTTGCTGCAGGCTATACACAGAGGGAGCCATGAACGAGTCCGCAGGGGGCAGGGCTCTGGACTTGAGCACAGCTATGGGCTCTGATTGCCCATCGGTGCCTGCATCCAGCATGCGTAGCAGCCAGGGCACACAGACTTCGAAGGGGCGGGCGGATGCATAAGCTTCAGCTGCAGCCCGGGCTGTTTGCGAGGAAACAGCACTACTGCACTGCACGGCGTGCAGCTGGCTCAGTGAGCAGGCTGCCTGCGCAACTGAGGTGCCAGCTTGGCTCAAGCATGTGGCTGGCCGCGCACCGTTTGCAAACACCGTCACGGCCCGGCACTCGGACAGCCTGCAATGCCAAGGCAGCAGCAGCAGCGGTGTCATTTGTGCACCGCTGCCGCCCCCAAGGGGGATGACGCTGCGGGTTTGGACATCAGCCTGAAGCTTAACCACTGCTCGAGCCTGCAACAGCTTGGCTGCGCCCGCCAGCCTGGCAGGGCGGCGGCTCACCACGCGCAGATGGATACCGCATCAAACGCCGAGCGGAAGGCGCAGGCGCCTGGTAGGATACTGCCTGCACAGGAGAAATCCGCCCCGTCCAGGCCTTGGGCCGGCAGCGTGGCAAAGCCAGGGAACGTGTTTGGCTGCGCCGTGAGGGCAAACACTGCAGGAGGGCCATGGGGAGGGGTAGGGTGACATGAGACGAGCACGATGTACCGGCTGGATCGCAGCTGCTGAGCCACGCGGAGTCGAGACTTCTTCAGTGGCGGACGAGTCCCCTACAACACACGGCTGCCCAAAATCATCCTGAGTAGCCACGCTAAACGGGAATGGTTGGCAATGGGCCCTGAGGCACCCAAACTTTCAGCTGTGCTGCTGCAGCTTCGAGCGCCGTGGGCGCGCACCTGCCGTTGTGCTGATGCCCTCGCCACGCCGTCCCGCTGGCCACACTGTGCCGTTTCCACCCAGCAGCTGGCACTGCTGGAAGGCCAGCCGCCCAGCGTTGCCGTCAGTGCAGCCCTCCTGCGTCGGCAGCAGAGGCAGCAATGGCATGAGGGGAGCGCTAGCGGCGCCGCCGGCGTCGCGGTCCCGTCCGTTGGAGAAACTCTGGCCARGATGCTTGCGGCCCTCACGCACCTTCTCCGAGCAGAAGTTGGCCCACTGGCAGGCCTGAGATCCCGCGCAGGCGGCTGCGCAGCCACTCAGGCTGCCCGCGGGCGTGACGCCTCGTGCAACGCCTAGCAGCGCCCACCCTGGTGCGCTGACGATCGTCAAGCCGTTGCTGGACGTCAGCACGGCGTCTAAAAGCGACAAGGGGTGCGGGGCGGCAGCCGCGCCCACCGCGGCGCCCAAACCCGCGAGCGCGAGCAGCAGGCGCAGCCTCATCTCGGCCAGGGCATGGCATGCAGCTAGGGAACAGCTGTACTGACCGCGGAGCCGCTCTTACTCGTGTGATTACACCTTACCCGGGAAAGCCGAGCACGCAGCCTGCTGCGCTGCAGAGCCTGGCTGGCAGATGGCACCATCTGAGATGCTCAAAACTTCAACATCCGCAGCCAGTCGCACTGGCATCTGCGCAGGCTGATAGCAGCACGCCGCCGCCCTCTGCGGCGCCGCCAACTTAACCGCGCAAGCACCAACATGACTTGAATGCATGGCGCCCTCCGCGCAGACGTACGCATCTGCAATCCACTTGGATTTGCAAGGAGTCTTGCCTAGGTTGTCGGGCTCGTTCATCGTGGTGCCACACACCACCTGCAGCCTCCATGCGGACATGCAGCATGCTGGATCGCCGCTCGCATGCCGCTCGCAGCTGTGCCAGCTGCGGGGCAGGAACGGATCGGTGCACCTGCACGCCTGCTCCGCCTGTCGCTCGGTGCACTAGTACAGGCAAGCACAGCATGTGCACAGGCATGTGACGCGAGATTGGGCCTTTGGGCGCCCTGGCGCATGCAATGGCGGCCCACCTTGCATGCCCCACGACCCTTCATGACCCTGCGACGCGAGCCGCCAGAGCATCCCAAACCTGCCTCGTTGGACCCTCCAGCGGCGAGTGATAGTGAGCCACAGACCGCGGCGGGCATAGTAATGAGCGGAGCCATACTAGTTGTTGCAGGAAGCGGCGGCGGCAGGCAGCAGCGCTGACATCCCGAGCGAGCGGCAGCGCCGACCTTGCGGGCATGCGGCAGTGCTGACCTTACGAAATCAATGCCAGGCGATGCCATAGCAGCTCGAACAGTTAGAACAGCTGCAAAGGACCATGCTTGCTGTTGTAAGGTAAACTCTGCCCTCAGGGTGAGGGAACAAGTGCCGGACGCCAAAGCGAGCCGCCGGCAAAGCTGCCGCCGCCCAGCGCGCCGCAGCAGGGCGGGTGCTGTGCGCTCTGGCAGCGATCGGCGCAGCAACTGGCCGCCTGTGATCTTCAGGAACGCGTGCACAGGGAGCGGGAAGGCCCGGCTCAACAACCCGCAGCTTGGGAGGGTTCGCTGGGCCGGCGCTGGGCTGGCTCAGTCGGGTGAGATCTGTTGTCTACAGCTGCTGCTGCGATCGCCAAGCCCCCGCGCCCTCACCTCCCCCGCCGCCCGCGCTGACCTGCGGCGCCAGCGCACTTCCGTGCCCCTGCCGCTTCTCACACCTTTGATCAATGCTGAGGGGGCCGGATCGCCGGCCATGAGATCCCGCCGCGTTTCTCCCCTGCCGCCGCCACCTGCTGCCGCCGCTCGCTGCCTGGGCAGCCTCGTTCTTAGTTCCGCCCGCAATCCTGTTCCTGCTCTGCAGCAGTGTGCTAGCTGATCAGCCAGCTGCTGCGCTATCCGCTGAGCAGCAGCCATGGCGGAGGGGCGCGGCGAGCTGGAGGTCTACAACCAGTGGTTTGCAGCCGCCGACCTGGACAGGTGCGGCGCTGAGCTGGGTGCCGCCGCTCGTGCCGAGCGCACGAGGAGCGCGGATTGCAGCAATGTCGCATTGCCATCTGTTAGAGAGCAGTCGCAGTTGTGTACTTGTGACGTGCGCGTGCTTCTGTGGCAGATGCTGGTGGCAAAGGCTCAGGCGTCCTGCTGCGCTGCTCGTCACCCCCAAGCCAATTGTTGCCAGTTGTTTCTCCCACCAGGGATGGCGTGCTGAGCGGCCTGGAGGCAGTGCAGTTCTTCCAGCGGTCCGGGCTGCCCCAGAACCCCACGCTATTCAAGGCAAGGAATGCAGAGCGAGCAAGCCAGCCAGGCAGCTGCGGACGGGGCAGCCAATGCAGCGCACCAGCGGCAGCGAATGTGGCACAGGTGGCTGGCATGAGCAGCGGCATGGCACATCTACCGACAGATGGGTGTTATTCCAGCTGTTGTTACTAGCAGCCGCAGCGTAGCCGGACTGCGAAACGCGTTTGGTGTTGCAATTGTCGTGTACCGCAGGTGTGGCAGTATGTGGCGGGCGACCGGCCGGCGCTGTCGCGGCAGGAGTTTTACACCGCCATGAAGCTGGTGTCTCTGGCGCAGGTGGGTGCTGCTGTTATCTTGCGATGTTCTCAGCTGAGGTTGATGCAGTGTGCAGCCGGCCATGACGCTGCTGATGTCTCTGGCACAGGTGGGTGCTGCTGGAAATCAGCAGTCTCCTCAGTGCAATAGCTGCAACATGCAGCTGCGCAGCCGTTCTGCCGCTATCTGTCCATGCCCCGCATTGCACGTCACTGGATCGCGACCCTGCTCCCCACATTGCCCCACCCTGCAGCTCAACGGCGGCGTGCTTGACGACCAGCAGGCGCTCCGCCTGGTGAATGGGCTGGCAGGCCCGGTGCCGCTGCCGCGCATGCAGGGCATGTCTGTGCCCCGCGGCATCGACCTGCCCACGCACCTGCTGCCGCCTGGGACGCCCGGTGCGGCGGCCCCGCAGCCAGGGGCGGCGGTGCCCCAGCGCCCGCCGCCGCCCTCGCCGGCTGCTGCACAGCCCAGCCCGGCGCGGCCAGCACCTGCCATGCCCCCGGCCGGCGTGCCACCAACTGCGGCAGGGGCAGTGTTCCCGCCGCTCAGCGGCGAGCAGGCGGCCGCGTACCAGACGGCTTTCAGCCAGCTGGACACAGACCGCGACGGGTTTGTGCAGGTGGGCTCAGTCCGTAACTTGGTGTGAAATTTTGTTGGCCGGGGCAGCGGTAGTCAGCCAGGGCACTTAAGGAGGTTGTGCGGCACATGCACTGCATGCGTGTTCGCCTGCAGTGCATGCGTGTTGGCTCGCAGTGGGTGCACCAGCACCCATGCAMCACTCCCGTGCCCTTTTGCCCTCCCGTATCACACCCCTTGTGGATGTTGCTCCATTCCTTCCCCTCGCAGGGCACTGACTGCTTTGGCGCCTTCATGCYGTCGGSCCTGCCCAAGGCCAGCCTGAAGCAGATCTGGGKCCTGGTGGCGGGCGACGGCTCCCGCCTCAAGTGAGTGGGGCCTTGGGAAGGGTTGATGGAAAGCATGTTCATGCTTTGGCTGCTCATGCTCTGCTCATGCTCGGTGTACCCTTGGACATGGCCCGCCTCTCGAGATGCCGCCAGTCCTTGCCTGCTGACCCTGCATGCTGCCATTTTGATCCTCTGGCCCTCCCTCCCATTTTCTGCCCGCCCTGCAGCCGCCACCAGTTTGTGCAAGCCCTGTACCTGATTGACTGCGCCAAGCGCGGCATGCCAGTGCCGGCAGCCCTACCGCCCGGCCCCTTCCCGCCCGTGGCTGGCTCCGGAAGCCTGGGTGCCATGCAGGTGTGGGGGTGGGGNCGGTGCATATTCATCCAGTCATCCAGTCATGCGTAGTTGCATGTTGTTGCCCTTGCAGCAGTCCAGTGCAGCTGCAGCGTAAGCAAGAAGAGCAGTGGGATGGGCCTGTGCTGTCTCTGTTGAGCTCCTGCTGTGAACCATGGGTTGATTTCACCTCGCCTTTCTGCTCTCACCCACGTGCTGCTTCATACTTTGGCCTGCAGGGCGCCCCCTCCGACATCTACAGCGCCAGCCTGTCAATTCCAGACATGGCACCCCGTGCCGTGTACCAGCCGCAGCCCGCCGTGCCGCAGCCCTTTGCGTCCCAGGTGATCGGGCTCGGCACATGCAGCACGGACCGTAGGGCTGCGTGTGCTGTTGGAAAGCCCGGGCACTGGCCGTTGCTGCCACACCTCACAGCCCCTTGGCGCCTCCTCATGCCATGCTGACCATCCGCTCGCCGCTCCACCCACCTGCCCTCAGGTGCCAGCGCTGCCGCGCGACCGCGTGACGGCGCTGGATGCCGCCGATCAGCTGCGGCTGGAGGGGGAACGCGAGGCGGCGCTGGCTGCTGAGGCGGAGCAGCGCAAGGTACGTTTTGTGAAATTACAATATCAAATGTGCATGACGAGACTTCTGCGCCTGTCATGTCGATTCTGCGCATGTCATGGCTTTTGTCCAGCCGCGGGCGACTGCTGCCCTGTGGCCCTAGCTGCGGCAGCTGCTGAAGCAAGGCATGCCCCGCGATCGCTGCAGCCAGCAGTTGATTGCAAGCACTCTGTCCCTGCTTGCTTCTCTCGCACCCGTGCCCTACTGGCGCCCTTGTTCCCTTGTTTCTGTGGGAGCAGGCGGACGAGGAGCGGGCGGCGGCCGCCGCCAAGAAGGACTTTTTCACCAAGTCCCTGGCCGACATGCGGCTGGTGCAGTCCAAGGTCAACCGCGCGGTGGTGGAGGCGCAGCAGCGGTGCGACGGGAGGGCATTTTGCTGCTACTCCGGGCTCTGTGCCCAGCGCCTCTGGCAAGCTCCACGATTTGTCATGCTGCTGTGTGGCCATGCCACGCGTCTGCTTTGCTGCGGTTGGACACCTTTGGCGCCCCCACGTCCAACCGCAGCTGCGAGATGGAGCGGTCTGCAGCCGACCAGATGGAGGCCGATTACAACCGCGCGTACGCCGAGTTTTCCATGAAGCACGCGCAGTCGGCTCCTCTGGTGGAGCAGCTGAAGCGGGTGGGTCCCTGGTGACTCGCTTACGTTTGTTTCTGCTGTGGCTCGCTGGGATCTGCATGAAGCACGCGCAGTCGGCTCCCCTGGTGGAGCAGCTGAAGCGGGTGCGCATCTCTTTCCTTCTGAGGTTGGTGTGTCAGAGCTTGTTGTGTTCTCACATAATGCGCTCTGCCGAACAGTTCAAGCCAGCGGTGGTGGGTAGCAAGTGCGATTTGGAGCTTGAACGTCCCTGCTGCCTCCCTCGGCCCCCTGCTGGGCCTGCGCAGGCCCAGGAAGAGAAGGCGGCGCTGCATTACAAGCACTGAAACTCGCAGCAAGCACTTGTACGATTTGGCGCTAAAATGCCCCTGCTCCTTCCCCCTGCCCCCTGCTGCGCAGACCCAGGAGGAGAAGGCGGCGCTGCAGCAGAAGGTGGACTCCCTCAAAGTGATGGTGGCGCAGGTAGGACC
>JADXDR010000182.1:62057-94445 GCA_025026875.1 Chlorella ohadii
AGCGCCGCTGGCCAAGTCCTCCTCGTCTGCCGCTGAGGCTGAGGCGGTGAGCGCTGCGGCGGAGGCGGGCGTGCTGGCCTCGGCGATTGCTGAGGCTCTGGCCAGCGTGCCTGCACCCAAGGGCAAGGGCGCAGCCAAGCCAGCTGAGGCAGAGGAGGGTGCCGCTGGCGAGGCGGCAGAGGCCCAGCCGGCGGCGGCGGCACCGGCAGCAGAGGAGGCAGCGAAGGCGGAGGAGGGGCAGCCGGCACAGCCTGAGCCGAAGGCAGAGGCAGAGGCAGGCGGCGCAGCCGATGGCGCCAATCCCTTTGAGGTCAGCTTTGAGGACGGGCCCGCGAGCGGTGCGGCGGGCGCTGCACCGGTGGCAGGCGCTGACGCCTTTGCGGCATTCGACGCGCCTACCGACGCCGCGGCAGCAGGCGACGCCTCCGCCTTGGTTAAGAACGCCAGCGGCGCGTTTGGCAGCAGCCAGGCCCTGGCTTCTGAGAGCCCCACCGCTGCTGTGGCGGCGGCAGCTGCGGCCGACGGCGCCGCGGCGGCCGACGGCGGCTGGACCGCCTTTTGAGTGCATGCTGCTGTGCCCTGCCCAATTCCGGACCCACTGAGGCCCAACTCTTCTCATGTGACTGAAACCAGGCTGGGTGTGCTGCATGCCTGAGGCGGCACAGCACGTGCCGCGATACCTGCGGCCAGGCGGTATCAAGCGTGGGGGGTACATCCTGCTGGCAAGGCGTTCTGGGCGCTCCCACCACGCCAACCGCTAAATTGACGATCCCAATCGATTTTAAGGAGCCAGGGAGGGCCGACCTGATTGTTCTGGGGGAGGGGGCAGGTGACCACTGGGCAGAAGGTGGCGGCGGCGGCAAAGTCGGCGGTGTGCTCGCGGCCCCAAATGCTTCATTTAGCCGCCTGGAACGCTTGGGCGCGCCGGGGAGGGCCCGCGGCGCGCGCCGCCGGAAAAGTGTTTTGCCGCCGGTGGCTTGCGACCGGTGTTTGTGCTATCGAGACGGGTTTATAGTTCAGAAAGACATGATGACTGCGATGCAGCAGGCAAACAGCTCGATCGCACGCCCCACCCAGAAAAGTGATGCATGGCCGCCCCCCGCCCGGCGAGGCCGCCGCCGCACACGGGCCGGCGGGCCCCCTGTTCGTGGGTTTGCCCGCAGTTTCAGACATTTCAGATGATCTCATGTAGTTATGGCTGCAGAAACACCCGGTTTTCTGGTGGGTTGTGGACAGTCTTCTGTTCATGCAGCGCCGGAGAGGCGGTGCCGCTGCCTTTGAGCCCTGGCTTCGCTGCACGCTATTCTTGCCTTCATTCCTCACCACGCTCCACCTAGAGCCTCACTCACTGCTCTGAGCACGCCTGGCACGCGTGACGCTCGCTGTTCGGCCACTTGCGCGTCCCCGCCCCAGCGCGACCACTGCTAGAAGCCCATCGGCATGCTTCCACGACCTACGCACCCTCTGGCATGTGCAGCATGCGCGCTAACACTGGCGCTGCTGCTGCAGGCAGCCTGCGCGAGGCCGCTGCAGTCGGCAGACACCGCCGCCGCGGGTGAGCGCTCAGGAAACGTTGCATTGGTCATGTTCAACCCAGGGGAAGCCAGCGAGCCGGCCGTGCAGGCCGCGCGGGGTCGCGACCCACACACCACCGCGGCACCGCCCCTGCATGATACCCCCGCCGGCACCTGAACACCTGAACACTCGCGCGCATCCTGCTTCCCTCCCTGCAGACGCCGCCCCGTCCCTCCTAGATGCCTCTGAGCATGTGGCAGCTGCCAGCGACAGCCACGACAGCAGCCTGCAGTCGGCGAGCCGCCGGCTGCTGATGGAGCGGCCGTCGGGCAGCCGCGCAGACGCCGGCCTGGCAGTCGACCCTACCCCCGAGGCGACCCTGGTGGCAGAGGCCTTCCGGCCCCAGGCCGAGCAGCTGCTGGCAGAGCTGGCGGCGGCCGGCCTGCGGCTGACAGCCAACGCAGCGCAGCAGCAGGCGGCGCTGGCCGCCATCCAGGCGGCAGTCAAGGCGGTGGCGGCGGAAGCTGTCTCCGACACGCGGCGGCAGATGGCCGCCCTTGCAGCCGAGCTGCGGCCCGCGGACCCCAGCCCCGCAGGTCAGTCACTGCTCTGGAGAGGTGCACAGTGTGGGTGGGCATGTCGGTTGCAGCGGTTGCAGCGTCGGGATCCCCCAAGTCAACTGACCGTGGGCGGGCGGCTCACCTAACAAGGCGGCTGCCCGGGGATCCAGCAGCCGCATGCACCGCCCTCCAGGCTGCTGTCAACAGCCGACCATACCACCAGCAGCAGCTGACGCTGTCCGCCACCGCCCCATTTCGTCCCGCCCTGCAGCCATGGAGGCACTCCTGCTCACCCCGGTTTTCCAGCGCGAGCTGAGGGACGCCCGGGTGGAGGCCCTGCTGGCCATCCAGACAGCCATGCAGCCCCATGAGTCGGCTCTGGCTGGGGCGGTGCACTCTGCCCTGGCGCCGCTGGTGCAGGCCCCCCAGGCGCTGCAGCCCCTGGCGGCGTTCCAGGAGCCTTTCCTTGCAGAGGCCCTGCCCGCACTGGCGTCCAGCATCGTCGAAGAGACGCTGCTGCGCATGCTGTGGCGGGACTGAGCGCGCAGCACTCGTGTGCTGCCGCCGCCCACCGCCCGCAACACCGCCGCGTGCGCTCCCGCGCACATTTGATGCACCGACTACCTCTGGCATTTGTTTACTCTGCCTTCCCCAGTATGCCCTTTTCCGTCGTCAAACCTCCTAGTCATTGCTATCCCTTCCCTCAACTTCCCTCGACGCCCGCCCTATCTTCGCACCCTCACTCGCAACCGAGCTGCCGCACCTTCATCGCATCGCCGCGCCGCCCCTGCTCCCTGGCGCATACTCACACACATGTCACTTTTGCAAATGGCACTGCCTCTGTGCCCCAGTGCTCGCCCCATCCATTGCAACCACCACTCACGCCCACTCTCACTGCTGCTGCGCCATCTCTTCATGGTGCTCCATCTCTCAACAATCACTCTTCCAATCACACTCAACACACCGTCTCTGTGTCCCGGTGTCCCCTGCTCACCTCACTGCCCCGTGCACCGCCTCTGTGTCGTGGTGCCTCCTGACTCCCCACTCACCCTTCTTCATGCACAGCCATAGCCGCACTGCCTCTGTGCCCCAGTGCTGGCTCCCATGATTCACGCGATGAAGCTCTGCCACAGCTCTCCAAGCTCACTCACTCCCAAGCACCATCCCCTTCCGAATATCCATCCTCAACCTGATTTTTAGGCCCCCCACATGGCAGCCATGCCACCCCTGTTTTGCGGCGCTTGACAGCGCGGCCGGCTTTTCCACTGCCCTTTCCTCGCTGCTATTGAATGTATGCCAAGGGCGATGACAATGCGCCCACTTGCAAAATTCGACCTAAACCTGAGAGAGGGGAAGTCAGGCAAAGCCAGGGCTGAGCAACCAGAAGGGGCCATGCTGAGGAGGCCATTCTTGGGAATGTTGAAGAGGACATGTGAGGCGGACCCTCCGCGGTTGGGGCAGAGACACGCCACAGCACCGACAGCAGGTGCTCTTGACAGCAGTACACTGGATCCAGGCTGTGCGCGGAAGCCTAGAAGCGTGTTTGGTGCCGTTTTCGGCAGGGCCAGGAGCCCTCTGCTGCTGATGCCTCACCTGGCCCATGAGCGGTGCTGAGTGCCACCCAGCGGCGGCGGCCGCAACAAGCAGCGGTCACAAGCACCTTGCCCGGGTCATCTCCTTCCTGACAGCTTGTGAATCCCTCTGCGAAGCCCAATTCAGCGTACTGAGAGCCGTGCGCCTCGGCCAGGATGCGCGCTTCTGTGTGTGTGGCCCTGCTGGCGCTCTTCGCCGTTGCGACACATGGACAGCGTCAGTGAGTGCACAGACAGCGTGCAGAGGGCGGATTGCGATAGGCCTTGCTGCTCGGGGTGCACGCTTCGCTGTCCCAGCCCGCTGTTGAACCGCCCTTCGCATGCAAGCCGCTTGCATGGCGCCTGTAAGCCGTCAGCCAATGGACGGGGCCTTGCGGCACGGGGTTGGCAGTCTGCCCCCGCTCCCGCCGGCATCCCGCCCCACCATCCTTGTGTCATTGTGGCTTGTTGCCGTTGCCGCCTATCAACCCAAGTGCCAGGCAAACATGACCACTCCCCTGCAATGTTCAACTACTCACAGGCTGGGTGGCGGAACCGGCTACAAGTGTGTGTCGCAGAAGCAAGGCTGCGACTGGTGTGCCTCGGCGACAGCCTGCGGCGGTGAGCCATCGGGCGGCTGCTGTGCGCAGCTTGCCGTGCTGCCGGCTGGTGCTGGGCTGCAGCCAGGCGATCCCACTCTAACTGTGATGTCACCCAAAAATTCATCTGTGTTGCTGTGCAGGGTGCATCGACCAGAAGAAGCTTCCTGTGAACGGGCGCTGCGACCTCCGTGAGTCAAGGTTTGAGTGTTGCTACCTAGTAGGGTTCAGCTGGCCCAAGGGCTCATGTGCTGCTCATGGTGCGCGCCATGCTGGCATGCAAGGGCTGCTCACAATGCCTGTTTCACCATCTCTCTCGACATGGTGCGTGCCATGCTGGCATGCAAGGGCTGCTCACAATGCCTGTTTCACCATCTCTCTCGAAATCAACGGCCTGCTGCCCTGCTCCCATTGCATGCAGCCCCGCCCCCATGTGTGGAGGGCAAGGCCCAGTGCACCAAGTGCGCTGATGCACGCACCTGCAAGGCCTGCGTGGCTGGCTACGTGGCTGTGCAGGGCCAGTGCCTCAACCGCCGTGAGTGCGCCTGGGTAACCGGGTTTTAACCTGAATATGCGTGCAGGGAGGGGGCTCTGCGCTCTGTGCGTGCACAGGTAGCGCAGCCAGCACAGGACATCTCCTAGCTGTCACTTGCCCCCATCATGGGCCTGTTGTGCGAAGGCCTGCCCGCGCAGCTAGCCCAAACCCCATCCCTCTTTTGCCTCGCATGTGCTGCTGGGCTGCAGGGGATGTCAAGTGCCGCAGCCAGGAGCTTGGCTGCGACTGGTGCAAGGACGCCACCAACTGCGGCGGCTGCATTGGTGCGCAAAGTCTGGAACTGCGCATGCGCTGCCGTGGCGGCAGCTGCATTGACGCCTCTTTAAGGCAGGGGCTCAGAGCTGGCTTGTCGCCATCGCACGGCACTGCGTGGGCGTGCCTGCGGCCGCTAATCGTGGTCTGGTGTTGCCGCTCACCATGCTGTGCCATCACCCGCCGCAGGCGGCCGCAAGCCGGTGAACGGCCTGTGCATCAACCTGCCCCCTTGCGAGGCCGGCTTTGGGGGCTGCCAGTGAGTGCACTCCCCTAAACTCGAGTAGGGTGTAGTTGTGGCCGCACTTGGCACGCCAGCTTGTGTGGCAGCACATGCAACAAGGCCGACACTGCACCCGGGGTGTTAGCTGTGCCCTGCCTCAGCTTCCAGCTCCCTTCATTCGCCTTGCCTGATCCCCAACTGCCTCCCCAGGATCTGCAAGCCTAACGGCAGCGCCTGCGCCCGCTGCCAGGCCAGCTACAGGGATGATGGAAAGGGCGGCTGCCGGCGCTCGTTTGGCCGCGCTTAGGGTCGCCGGACAACCAACTGGCACGGGCACCCTTCGCTGCTCCAGGACCACCCCACACAAGCACCTGGCTGTGCCCAATCGTCCAACTGCCGATGCAGCACGAGCTGAGTGCTGCAGTAGAGCTCAACAGGCAACAATGCCTGCAAAAACGCAAGATCATTGGCAATTCAAAGAGTAGATGTGCTATTCTTGTTCACTCTTTGAGCGGTCACCATCCGTGAATCTGTGTTGTGTAAACCCCGCCCTAATGTTTGCCCCATGGCCTCCCCTTGCATGCCTGCTATACGCCCCTGATTGCCGTGATCTGTTCCCCCATTGTGACGTGCGCAGCCGCCAGTGCTGTGGTTAGCATTCTTGCATGCTCACCCAGCGTTGTACGGCATCCCCTCCCCCTCGCTTCTCATTCGTCCAAGAGGCCCCTGCTTGCCTCTTCTGCTTAGTACATGCGCTGTAACTGCTCCGTAACACATGCTGGTCAAGCGAACTGCACGATCTGCATTGAATGGCACTGCTGCTGTTTTCTGTGCCCAACAGCCAGCCGCTGTGGAGCCAGGCAAGAGTCACAACTCGTGTGTCATGTCAGGTCATCAAGTCATGCGAAGCAATGCGAAGCACATCATGTGCGTGCTTGCCGTCTCAAGTGTGAACGGTCCACTGCCTGCCAGCGACAGGACGGCACAGCCTATTCATCCTCCTCGTCTTCCTCGTCATCGCTGCTGCTGATGTCCCCAAGCATGCTGTCCAGCATGCCCTTCTTTGCCGCCGGTTTGCCGCCGCCGCCGCCGCCGCTGCCGCCCTCGGGCTGCTTGCGCTTGCTGCCACTGGCTTCCAGCCCTGTCTGCAGCGCTTCCCTGCGGATATGGCCGGGAGGGGTGGGCGGTGAGTGGATGTTTGTGGATGTCTGAATCCCAAGCTTTGGGGACCTGGGCAGCAACTGGCTGCAACAAACAAAGTGCACGGGGCGAGCAAGGCTTGCACCAGCTCCCCCCACTTCCCCTGCACCATCCTTCCCGCCCAGCTGGGCGCAGCACTCACCGCACCGACTCCCGCGCTTTTGCTGCATCGAGCTTCACTCGCGCTGCCGCCTCCTCAGCCGTCTCTGCCTTGTTGCCGCCGGCGCCTGCCCCCGCCTCGTCAAAGTCTTCAAGTGTGCCGGCTGCAGCACAAGAGCAGTGAGGACAGGCTAGTGTTTGGCTCATGCATGCTGTACGCGGCACATGTGCACACCAATTGCAATATGGAGAAGGCGAGTAGGAGTGCAACCAGCTGCCGGCGCACCAAACGCACCTCACAACTCTGCTACGCAACGCTCCAGGCTGCACAAATGCCGTGCGTCCTTTGTGGCACCAACCCAAGCCAATTGCATGGAGTGCTTACCCGCATCCGTGAAGCCGCAGCGTGCCACCTTTACGCGGTGCTGCGGCACGTCATTCACATCGGTTTTCATGGCGTTGAGCAGCGGCAGCAGGTCCCGCCCCGCCGACAGCCGCCCCACCACCTGCAGAAATGGGGCCGTGTGGCAGAGGGGTAAGGACCTGGAAAAGCAAGCCTGTGCAAGCAAGCCCAAGCCCACGTGTGCTCGCACGAGCTCCTTCTTCTATTCCCACACTTGCAACATAAAGCGGCAGTCCTGGCCAACGGGGATAGAGATGCTGGAGCCCATCTGCAAATCCACCCCGCCAACTGCTTTGCACCTGGTGGGTGGCGTCCAGCGCGCGACCAAATGTGATGCAAACAATTCATCTTCCATGCACCCCAACTGACTGCTTGATCGCACCTGGTGTGTTGCGTCCATGCCCAGGGCGCGGCCCAGCGTGATGCAGAACTCCGAGTTCTGCAGGCTGATGGATGCCAGCCCCTCCTCGCTGTGCCGCAGCTCGGTATACCGCTTCATGTGCACGCCCTCGCGGCACCTGCATGAGTGGAGAGGGAATGCAACATCATCAGAAAGCCTGTGATTGGGGCAGCTCGGTGCACCGCTTCATGTGCACGCCCTCGCAGCACCTGGGGCATGTTGCAGGCAAATAGGCTCACGATTTGGTGTAAAGCGTGCAGAAAGAGCGAGAGTGAGGAGCCTTCTTCGGGGCGAGTGGTCCAGAGTCAGTGCACACGCTGTCAAGAACAGGCAGCAGAGGGGCAGCAGGTGCAAACGTGGCCATGGCACCTCAGCAGCACTTTGCACAACCCGGCTTCCAGCCCATGTCGCGCGGCACCTCACACCTGGCTGTCTGCCCTCCAAACGCGCCCATGTCCCGAACCAGCTTGTGGATGGCTGTGCCTTTGAATGTGTCGCTGGCGCCCTCTGCAAGCAGCGCAGGCGGCAGGGTGGAAAAGCATTGGCTGGGTGTGCGGCGAGGCATGAGAGATGCAGCCTGCATGCAAGCTTTAGGAGCAGCCTCCCATCAGCCCAGAGTGGCTGGCAAATGGAGCTGTGCTGCTGCGGCATAGAGCTGCGCCAATCAGCTGCCGCTAATGATAAGGCTGCGCCAATCGGCTGCCGCTCATGCAATGCCGCCACCTGCAGGTTCGCACCGGAGCAGCGGTTGCGGAAGGCCATGGCCGCCACGGGTGCAATATCATCAAACAGCTCAATCACCAGCCGGCCTGCGTTCATGGATCGTTTTGGGCAGCGGTGTCACTGACCAGTCGGAATGCGCCGCCGGTTTGGTGGCAGTGGCTTGCCCAGGCGGGCTTGCCGCGGCAAGAAAGCTCGAGCGCAGCACCACAGCCGCCAGCAAGTTCAGGTAGCTCCTTGAGGCCCACTGCAGCTGTGAGCTACAAGCAGGGTTTGGGAAGCTGCCCGCACAGAGCCCGGGAGCTCACCTCGGACCTGTCCATTCACAGAGATGTCCATGAACACGTGGTGCCGCTGGGTGCTGCGGGAGCGGGGCGGGAGCGTGCACCGGAGCAGGGGTCAGACAAGAGGCGGCGGCTTCTAACACGCCAGTGCTTTGCCATGCCACGCTGCCTGAATCAACACTTGCGGCCGGTGCTCCCAGCTTGCTGCCGCCTGGTGTGCGTAGCCGGCGAGGAACTAGCCCAAGAAATGCAAAGCATGGGCTCTCAACCACAGCGCAAACTGTTGCAGCAGTGTGGGCCAGCCAACCCACCTGCGCTCCGGCAGCGGCGGCACGACCTCCTGCTGCGCGGCCCGCGCCCGCTCCACCTCGGGGTGCACCCCTGTGGCCAGAAACTTCTCCATGTCCTGCAGCAGTGATCAAACAAGCAAACTGATATCTGGGCATCAGACACTGATGATGATGCTGTGCGGCAGCCAGGAAACCTTGGGAGCAGGCAGTAGGCGGGCGCGAGCAGGTGGGTGCACATGGGTGCTCGCCTTCTTCTGGTCCCTGCTGGTGTATCCCTTGGACTTGCCGCGCACGCTCACGGCGTCGCCCACAAACCGCGTGCCGCCCTTGCCCATCCTGCCTGGCCTGCGGTAAGTGGAGGGCAGAAAGGCCGGTGTGGCGGCGGCGGCGGCGGCCAGCTGCTGGTGGCGCTTGCTAGCGGCGGTGCTCGCAGTACTGCTGTAGCTCCCTGCTCAGCGTGATGAGCTGCACTGAGGCCGCCGCAGGGCGCCCTGCCGCTCGGGCTATGAGCGACCGCAGCGGGCGCACGCCCTGTGCGGGCTTTAAGCGTTGCGATGACCTCACCGGTGCTCCTCAAGTTCTTCAGAAGCGCACAGCGGCCTGCAGCAAACCGAGCGCTCTCGCTGGTTTCGAGCCTGCAAGCAGCGCTCTCTTTTGACAAAGCTGCGTACTACAATCAAAGCGGGAAGGAACGCTGCCACACTACGGCAACGATCAGGCCCCAGGAGGGGCTGCCGGCGGCACGCTGCCGCTGCCGCCTGCTCTGCCGTTGGCCAAGGGCTGCCGACCGTCCGTCCTCATGCCTGCTTCTGCTTGGCCTCGTACTCCTCCAGAGTGAGAGCCTGCAGGAGCGAAGCACACACGTGTTTCCAGCAGCAAGGCCAGGCGGCAAGAGCCAGCAGCAGTTGGTTGCCGTGCCCAATTGATTCGTCTGGCTGCCCGACTCCTCTGCTCGACACCTTGCCACCCTGCATCAAACTTCAGCTGCCGCACTCACCCCCTCCTCCCCAGGCACATCGCCAGCCGCCACAAAGGCAGGGCCGGCCGCCGCCAGCTCCGCTTCGCGCGCCAGGCTGGCCTGCACCTCCAGGTCTAGGTCACTGCTCCAAGGCAGGGGGGCATGTTCAGGTCAGCATCAAACATTCCCGCTCATGCGCGTCTTCTAAGAACTGCGAGACCGGCAAGAGATTAGCTGCCCTGCAGTGCGGAATAGGTACCATTACCATCAAACAAGCAAGCCATGCTCAACCCCATCACTGCATGAGCAGCACTCGTGTGCAGCAGCGCTCATGTCGCATCCAAGGCTCGTCACAAGCAACAGGCTGCCCCCACTCACTCCGCTTGTGCATCCACCTCCTGGCCCCAGTTGCCCTTGCCAGCTCCGTGCTTCTTCTCCGTCTCATGCCTGCATGGCCCGGCAATGTATGGCAATCATGGAGGCATCGGTGCAGGCGACGGGCGGTGTTGAGGCCAGCTGCACGCGAGAGCGCTGCATGGCATGGCATGGCATGGCATGGCACGTCCAAAGAAAGACCAGGACTGTGCCATGGCTCAACACTTGCAGCATGCCATCATCACAGCAAGCCGACCAGATTGGAAATGCACCCACCCGCGCCCGGTGCTATCATGCCGGTCAAACTCGCGCTTGCGAGGGCTCGCATTGGCGGCTGCGATTGCAATGCAAGACAAGCAGGGGGAGAGAAATTTTGTGCGGCATGGCCGGTCGTAAAGATGCGTGATGCATGTCGCTGTCGCACTCCGAAAAGCATGCATGGACCTCCACCATTTGTGGCGCACCTGGGTTGGGTTCCTTCGTCTTGGCGGTTGTGCCGTGGCCCTGGAGGGAGAGTTGGTACACTGCTCATGAATGCCAGGTTATCAGGGTGTGCACCTACTCGAGGTGATGGCTGAAACCGCTCGATGAAACCGCTCGATCCACCCAACATCATGCTGTGACCGCCGGACGTTTTCTGGTCGGTGGGCGAGCAGACACTGCCGTGTGTTGTCATGCGTGACATATCCAACCCCCAGCAACAACTTACCTGGAAAGTTGGCGCGCTCATGGCGTTGTACGACTCGCTGCTGACCTGGTAGTTGACAGTGGACCCCTCATTGGCCTGCCCGTGGGCGGAGAAGCGCAGCTTGACGTGACACGGCAGCAGGCGAGCGGGCGGCAGCGCGGCGGCGCTCCGGCGGCTGCAGCCTGGAGCACCTTGGCCTGCTTCTAGCAGCCTGTCAAGCAGAGCAGCAGCTGGTCCAGCAAGGCGGCTGGAGAGTGCACCGAGCAGGCAGGAGTGCCCTGATCCAAGGCCGCCTTCCCACCTTTGCGTCTGTCATTGTGCTGATTGGAATGGGTTGATCGAGTGCGTGCTGCTCGGCTGCCAGCCACCAACTTTCAGAGGCATCCTGTAGCGGCCGACACGCCACGCAGGCAGCTGCCCGCCAGCGCTCGATCGCCATGCCGCTGTTTTGCCGATCTCGCTCTAGTTTACATGCATTGCAGCTGTACAAGCAAAATTCAGAGGCGCCAGCACTCAAACGACGTACTTCATGCAGACTAGCCACGCCACGGAGCTTCAGCGCAGCATCGCGGGCGCGGGCGTAGGGAAGGGCGGTGGGGCGCCGTTGGCTGGCGCGCCGCCGCCGCCCCAGATGCTGCCGTCCTGCAGCATGAGGCCTCCACCGGGGGCGCTGCTGAACAGGTGATCTGGCCCTGGGAAGGCAGGCTGCCCCAGGCCTCCGAACAAGCTGGGACCTGTCAAGGTGCCGCTGCTGCCGCCCAGGCTGCCGTGCAGCAGGTGGAGTGATGCGGGTGGCTGCACGGGGCTATTGGCGATGCTACCCGCGCTGTGCATGCTGTGGTGCGGCGTGGTCGCGCCGCTCAGGCTCAGCGGGCTGGCTGACCCAATGCTTCCAGACAGCGGGTTTGGAGCCGGGCTGGCCACCTGGGAAGGCGGTGCATCCAGCGGCGCACCGCTGAACAGCCCGCCGCCCCACAGGCTGCCTGCAAACAAGCTGCCTGCCCCGCTGCCGCTGCTGCCGTGCCCGGCGGCGGCGGCGGCCGCTGCTGCTGCGGCTGCGGCTGGGGAGGGAGGAGCGGCTGCCACGGAAGGAAGGCTGTGAGTGGACACATCTGAGCCTGGGCGGACAGGGCTGGCGGGCACCGGAGCTGCGGCATGCTGCTGCGACAGCAGCGCCGACAGCTGCTGCYCTGCTGCTTCAGCTGCCGCGGTGGCGGSTGCCGCCCGAGNCCTCAGCGGCTGACGCCTCGGCCCKCACTCGCTCCAGCTGCGCTTGCAGGCCGGTGGCTGCCGCTTCCAACTGCTCCCTCTGCTGCGCCGCAGCCGCCAGCTGCTGCTGCAGCGCACCCCGCTCCTCCTCCGCTGCACGCTCCGCCTGCTGCCGCTGCTGCTGCGCTTCCTCTAGTGCCGCCGCCAGCGCAGCCTTCTCTACCTGCCATGCCTCCCGCTGGCTGCGAGCGCTCGCTGCCGCACGCTGTGTGGTCCCAGCTGCCGCCGCTTCAGCGGCCGCCGCCCGCTCCCGTGCCGCGGCAGCCGCCGCTGTCTGCTGCCGAAGCTGGGAGCGAAGCGTCTCTAGCTCGCCTGCCTGCGCCGCTGCGGCAGCGGCTGCCGCAGAGGCGGCGTCTGCAGCGGCCTGTTTGCTGCGCGCTTCTGCCGCTTCGCGCCGCTTGCGCTCCTGGGCCAGCGCTTTTTGCAGGGTGCGCGCCTCTGCCGTGGCCTCCTGCAGGATGGATGGCAGAGGGAAGGAGCGGCACAGGAGGGCAGCGGTGAAAGCATGTCACCGGGGGCTGGCTGGTCTGATGCGGAGCCAGCTGATCCCAAGCCGTGCTTGACCAAGGACCAAAGGTGCCTGGAGGCAGGGAGAGCCTGCGGTCACGATTTGATCCCAGCCTGGCCCAACATGCTCGCCCAACATGCTCGCCCAACATGCTCGCAACCCTGCTCAGCCAGCCACCACTAAATACCTTCCCCTGATCCCCCCACCTGCTCCCGCAGGGAAGCCGCCTTGAGCTCGGCTGCCGCCTCGGCCGCACGGCGCTCATAGGCGGAGGAGCTGTCCCGGATGCGAGCCACTGAGCGCTCGAGGGTGAGAAGCTTGGCCTTCATGCCTTCTTTCTCCACCTGTGCAGGGCAGGGCAGCAAAAAATGCACGCTTGGCTTCATGGCTGCTCCTGCAATGGCTGCTGTGCTGCTATCATAATCCAAAGCACTGTGCTGTAGCGCAAGGTTGACAGAGTGAACTGGACTCACCCGCAGCGCCTGCACCTCCACCAGCAGCCGAGAGGCCTCCTCCCGCAGCGGCCGCTCCGCATCCCCCACACGGCGGATGAGCTGCGCGATGCGCCGGTCAGCCCACTCGCGGTGCTGGCGCAGGGCCGCCACCTCTGCAGCAGGAAGGCATGGGTAGGCAGGGGGGGCTGGTTGATGATAAGTGGGATCAGCTGCCAAAGAAGAGCACTTAGAAAACAGGCTGCAACCATGGGGGCAGAAGCAGTGCGCCCCAGTTCACTGCAAATAGAAAGAGAGGAACCAGTGGTCCAGATGAACAGCAGCGCTCACCAGCAGCAAGCGTCTCTGGCCCCGCCGCCTCCCCTGTGGCACTGGCTGACGCTGCAGCCGCTGTTTGCGCTGCTGACGCTGCAGCCGCTGTCTGCGCTGCCGCCGTCGGCGCCGCAGCTTCCCCTGCACCACTGCTGGAGGGGCCGGCAGCGCTGGCAGGAGGGGCGGCGATGCTTGGAGGCTGCAGCGACTGCAGGAGGCGCAAGTCGATGGCTGGCAGGGCGTCATAGTCCTCCCCTGCAGGAAAGGTTAGGGTTGGGGGAAGAGGCGTGAGTGCTCAGAGGGCAGTGAGTCACACCAGCTAGGGCTGTTAACAAACCATGTAGGTGCCACGCTGGTGAGTTATAGTCGGCCCACGCATGCCGGACGGCTGTGCACGACACCGCGCACCAATGCAGCTACTCCAGTTCTACGGCAGGCAGGCTGCGTTTGACGGCATAGAAAGCAGGCAGGCTGCGTTTGACGGCATAGAAACTCCAAAATAATGCAGCGGTAGATTTGCCCTGTCACCTGGGTGTTCGCGCTGGTAATCCTCCGCCATGCACACTTCCACGCCTGCACGCAGTGGCAGCGAACAAAGCGAACAAACGATGGTGCTTTAGCCTGGTGGACAGCCGGCGTGGAAGGCACCTCCTCAGGCAGACAAGCCAAAAGAAGCATCCAGCCAGGCAGCCGGCGATGCAGCAGAGCTTGCTGCGCCTCTTGGTAGCCCAACCATTGAAGAAGTGGCAGCAACGCAGCAGCAACAGCAGCAAGGGCAGCAGAGCAACACTGCCACGCACCAGGCCCCAGCAGCGCTCGCAGTGATGCCAGCTGGCTGTCCGACAGCTGCTGCTGCTGCTCTGCGCCTGCGGCCGAGCTGTGGGCTGCCGCTCCCGCCGCGCCTGCTGCAGGGCTTGCCTGCTGCTGCTCCTCCTCTTCCTCGCTCTCTGTCCCACTCCCTGCCTCCTCACCATCTGTTTCCTCACTGGCGCTGTCTCCCTCCTCCTGCTGTAATGCGGCTGCTGTGGCAGCCCGGCTGGCCCCGCTATCGCCTCGCCCCAAGCTGGCCAGGGACTGCATGGCTCGGCTCATCTGCTTCTGTAGGCCCAACACCTGTGCTGCCACACGGCCGGTGAGGCCCCTGCTGTCGCCCGCCTCCGTGGCAGTGGCGACAGGCTGGCCTGCCGCCACAGCGCGGCTGCTGCTGCCGCTTGCAGAGCCACCGCGTGCATCGTTGCCGCTGCTTCCGCTGCCGCTCGCGCTGCCGCCACCGCTGGTGCTGCTGCTGCCATTGGCGGCGGGGCCCTGGCCAGGTGCTCCTGCGGCCTCCAGGCTTTTCAGCTCCTGCAGCACGGTTTCCCAGTCCGCCGTAGCAACCCCCATGTCCTTTAGCATTGCACGCCGTGCCGCCGCGCCGCCAGCAGCAGCGCCACTGCTGCCGGCCGCACTGCCAACATTCGCCACCGCAGGTGCTGTGCGAGGCGAGGGGGATGGCTGTGCAGCTGCACTGCTTGCCGCGCCGCTGCAGCCACTGCCGCTTGCGCCGGCTGCTGGGCGGGCGGCGGCACGAGGGCTGTCTGCTGCCAGCTGGCGCCGCAGCTGAGCGGGGTCTGGCTTGGGCAGCCGCTCCTGCCAACAGGGGCAGGAGCAGAGCAAGCACTGCTGCTCAGGACGGCACAAGTCCGCATGTGTGTGCAGTCAAGGATGGCTGCACGCTGCACTGCCACAATGACACACCACACCACAAACATAGGGCACTGAGTCAGATGGCATGCACACAGCAAAACCAGCTGGGGAAGACTGTTGGCCAAGCCACACCAGGCCCGCAAGCTCACCACCAGCGACACCACAATCTCGGACAGGAACTTTAGCAGCTCCAGCGGCTGCAGCGGCCTGCGGGCAGAGGAAAGGGAGGGGCGGAGTGCGGGCCAGCGGCTGATGGGCAGGGGGGCGGCCGCAGGCGCCAGCGGCCGATGAGCAAACGGGGGTTGCATGGTGCGCAGGCCAAGGCCGGGGGGCATGATTCAGGGGAGCAGCAGTGCTAGCAGCATGGCAGCAGCATGGCGACACACAGCCCGCACCTGTCCAGCTTGGCAATGTCATGGCGCTTGATGTACTTGAGCGCCGAATCGTAGGACACCTCCCGCTTGGCGGCGTGCACCTCCAGGCAGGCGCGCTGCAGCAGGGCAAATGTGGATGGGCTGGATAGGGAGACACGGGGCAACGAGGCAAGCGTGCCGCCAGTGCGGTGCAACGGCCCTGCATTGGTACAGCAGCAGCATGCGAGGTTCGGGCTGCGACAGACTGCCGCTGATTGCCCCACAAAAAGTCCTCTGCTCCAAGGCGATGACATGCATGGTCAGACTGGCCACAAGGCGCTATCATGGCCAGCGTGCGCCCGTGAGAAAAAACCACCTGCGCCACATGCTCGCTGTAGCCTTGAGCCTTGAGCCGCGCCAGCACAGGGCGGCACTTGATGGAATCCAGCAGCTCGTTCAGCCGCGCCGCAATCACCTCTGGACGTGGCAGCACGGCAGCAGGTAGGGCAGGTGAGGCCCGGCCAGAGGGAAAACGGGGGCAGCGGCTGGCAAAGGCAACGCGCGGCCTGGCGGCGGCGGCGGCGGCAGGACAGGAAGGGCTCGCTGAGCGGCGGTGGGACTGCGATTACATCTCCAGACCGGCGCGCACCATCGTCTGTGCCACCCAGCAGGTCCAGCGCCTGCTGGAAGGGCGCCTCGGAAGCGGGCTCTCGCCGAGCTGCAGCCTGGCCGCTGCTGGCGCTGCCCGATCCAGTCCGCCGGCTCTTCTTGCCCATGCTGGCAGCCAGCACCCTTGGCCGGGCGCTAGTACCCCCAGCACCCGAGCCCACGGGGCTCGGTGGCTATGGCTACAGCCGGTGCGTGAGACAATTGAGTCGGTGGGTGACGATCCAAGCAGTGGGAGCCCCGCAGGAGAGGATCGGGTGTGCTGCCGCCGCCGCACACAGCGGCGACGGGTGGCTTGCATTGCGGCTGCGGACGGTGGGGGCTGCTCACTCGTTCGCGACACTCCATGTTTCCTGGCCATACCCTGGGTTGCCAAATGGGGGACCTTACCATACAGAGCGCTGTCTGATGGATCATGGGTTGGCGGATGGGCCACCGCAGGCAGTGTACACGTGGGGACCGCAATGATCGATGCTGGCTACGAGGTGGCACCATCACACTTGCAAAAGTATCTGTCAGCCGCAACATGAGCATGCGAAGCCATAGAGAAGACAAGAACGCAGGCCCAGCCAGGTCGGCCAAGGCAGCGACCGAGCTGCAGCCCGCGGCCGGGTATCAACAGCTGTGGGCCTGTGCGCCCAAACACATTCATTTTGTTGCCGGCAACTCGCAGTGCCTGGCGCCTGGCGCGGCTCTGGTGCCGCCAGTGGAACAGTCGCAGCCCGAGAGCTCAGGCGCTGACCAGGCGCAGTGCATCAGTGGGCGTGACCACTCCCACAGCCTTGCCCTCTTCGTCCACAACGTATACCCTGCACATGTACATGAAGAGATTGAGCAATTTCGGACAGCAATTTCGCGCAGCAATTTCGGAGTCAACCAGCACTGCCTGTTTGTGTCCCGCTTGATCATGCCGGCGGCATCTGCCCCGCAGCATGGAGTGCAACCGCCTGACTGGTCAAGCAGACTTCTGTGAGAAAGGCAGCCGCGATGCCACAGGTCAGGCTGTGCCGGAGTAAGCGTGCCCACAAGGAGGCATGTCAAACATCGAGGCGCCTCACCGGTGCTTGTTGTGGTCGATCAGGTTGGCGATGGCCTCCCGGAATGTGGTGCTCGGCTTGACCGCCACCAGGGGGATGCTGGCCAGCGCCTCGGACCACCGCCCCTCCTGCAGAGCGAGCGGCGCATCAGAGGGTAGGGCGCGGTTGGGTGGGTGGGATGCTATGAGCAGTGGAATGCCTGAAGCTTTGAAGCATGCAGCACACCAGCTGTGCTTGGCTTGCCCACTGGCTTTCCGGAAGCTCAGCTGTGCTGTGCACTCGCCAGCGACAAGGCAGCATCCTACAGCATCAAGCATGCAGCTGCCCACCTTGACGGCCGGGGGCAGCTGCTCGGTGAGGCAGTCCTCCCACCGCAGCCCCTTGCCCTTCTGCAGCAGCAGGAAGGAGCCGACCGGCAGCGCCAGCGCCCCAAACCTGCAAGTTGGGAAGGGCGGCAGGTTTGGTAGGGCTTAAAGCCACAGGTTTCGTGCCGCCCAGCAGCAGGAGGGCATGCGCTGGTGCTGACTGTGTGGCCCCCGGTGCGGCAGCCTGCTGCTGGCTTCAAGCTGGACGCCCGTGCAAGGCTGCACAGGCCGTTCATGCGCTGGTTGGCGGACAGGAGCCGCTGCCAAAAAAACAGCCGAGGCCAGCAAACCATGCTTGCCTGTCGGGCGTGAGGCCGCGCAGGTCGCTCAAGGACAGGTTGCCGATCAGCGGGCCGCCCTCCGTTTCAGTCACCCCAATGCCCGACAGCCCCTTGCGGTGCATCGTGCCAAAGGCTGCGAGGGGGTGCGAGGCGGGGTGGCTATGGAATGTGTCGAGCTGGGTTCAGTTGGCATGGGCGGCAGGCCACATGGTTGCAGTCATGCCACTGCGTATGCCGCGTCAAAAGCTGGCTGCAGCCGGCAGCCTGCCTTTCTTTTTTCCCCCAAAATGCGCACGCACAGGCTGCGCATGCATGAAACGAGCATCTGCTGGCATGGGCGTGCAGGCTGTGATCACCAAGCCACACACCAAGCCACAGCAAGCATGGACATGCCACGACAGCATGATAGATGCAGGCCGCTGATGTGCCTGCTGCTCACCTGCTAGCGTGGGCGTGCAGGCGGTGATGGTCTGCACATCGCGCGTCACCTGGCCCAGCTCCTCTAGGCTGCGGTCAAATGCAGCATCCAACCTGCAGGTCAGCCAGGGTTCATCTCCCGATATTAGTACAAAGCCCAGCCCCTCTAGGCTGCGGTGAAACGCGGCAATCAACCTGCGGGCCAACTAGAGGTTATCGAGTTGAGCAGGTGTGCAGGCGGGAAGCACGCGTGCTCTGGCGTTGCCTGTGGCCAAGCGTGCAGCCCACTGTCCAACCTAAGTACAGAAAGCAGGACGCAGCCAACGCATATGCCCATCCCACCCAGACAAGCAGTTGTGCATGCGCACTTGTCTATGCGGGCCGCCAGGAACCGCAGCACGTCCGTCTGGCTGACAATGTCCGTGATGTGCCACTCAGGCACGGGGCCGTCCGGCGTCTGCTCGCCTGCGTAGCATGGGGGCGAGGGGAGCAGGCACATGGTGTTCAGAAGCACTGCTGGCTCATTGCGGAGACGGTGATAGATTGCAGGGAGGCGGCTTGCTGAAGCAGGGGATATGGTGGATGTAACAAGGTGGTGGAGCGTGGCGGGTGCAAAGGCGGGAACAGAGGGCGTGGCGGGTGCACCAGGTGGGCCTCACACTGCAGCAGCTCCTGCTCAGGCGGCCCAGCGGCGCTCCAGGGGCGCAGCAGGGCACCTGGCAGGTGGTCAGTCGTGTGGGCAGCCGTGCTGTTGATGCGATGCACCAGTGCTTGCATCCCTCCCAACGATGCCGCCGCCGCAGCGGCCCCCCTTCCAGCGGCACAGACTCTGCTGACTCCCAAGCACTGCAGGCAGACTGGTTGCAGCAAGGTGCGGAGTGTATAACAGGCAGCCAGCAGCAGCATTCACCTGGAAGGATGTCGAACACTGCCACGCGGTGGTGCACCCGCAGGTGGTGGTGCGGCGCGTGCAGCTTGGGAGGCACCCTGCAGGTCAGGGGGAGGCACCATGGTGGCTGATCGGTTTGTAGAGCAATGCACCCGCAGACATCTCCAAGCACGGCAGCTTGGGAGGCACCTGCAAAAGCGATCAGGGCCAGGGGCAAGCAGCGTGGGAGTTGGCCAGCCTGTAGCAAAGCGCACCCGCAATTCAGACTGGCTTGCCAAGTGCAGCTTGGGAGGCACCCTGCGGACCGGCCCAGGCAGGCAGCATGGTGGGGCGCACCTGACGCTGAGGCCCAAGCCGCACTCGGCATGACACACGTCCCAACAAGCCGCACTCAGTATGACACCAACATAAAACCATACAGCCCGACAAGCCGCACCTGACGCGGAACCCGGTCTCCACCACCTCCAGCAGAAGCTGCCAAGCAGCACCCAGCTCAACAACAACGTGAAAACATGCAAACCCTACATCGAACCATGTCCCACCTGACTCGGAACCCCGTCTCCACCACCTCCAGCAAGTTGGACTCGGTATCGCCCTTGAACCACTGCAAGTGGGGGGTTGTGGGAGACTGGTCAAACACAGCCGTAAGCAGGGTGGGCCAGGGTGGAAGAGGCAGCAGGCTGTTCCAGCTTGCCACACGCTTCGCCTACAGGGAGCCAGCTTGCAACTTGAATTGCGAGCTAGATCACTGCTCACCAGGTCGCCGCCGTGCAGCAGGTTGCCCAGCTTGCGAGAGCAGAAGTCCACGCCCACTGCACCCGGCAGGTGCAGGAGCAGGAGGGCTATCCTCAGCGCAGTCTACGCAGCGCGCCAGTCAGCATGAAACCTCTGAAAGCACGCCCTCATGCCGCACACCCTGCACAACGCCCCACAGCCGGGGCGGCAGGCGCAGGCGCACCCGACTGCAGCTCGGAGATGGACAGGCGCTTGTGCTGCTCCAGGAAGCCTCGTTCCAGCAGCTCGGGGTACACGCCTGGGGCAGTTGAAGTTGAAAGCAATTGACTAAATCGTAAGAATAGTTGGTCGGCAAGGGTTGCACAGGAAGCCGCGCTCCAGCAGCTCGGGGTACACGCCTGCACATGCATCATTGTTGTTGTGGCAGGTAACCAATGCTGTATCACTGGTTAGCAGGGGGCTGCACAGCTGAGAAGAATTGGGTGTCACCCCGCCCGCCATGATGTCTGTCGCTCAGGGGGGTGCACACCCTTACATAGGCACGGAACAAGCAAGAGGGGCAGCAAAGAAATGCCACGGGAATGAGTGTCATGCCACACGAACGATTTGCTCACCTTGCACCACGCCCGCCATGATGTCCGCCACATCTCCATTTGTACATGCTTACCCAGGCAACGAACAACAAAACGGCAGCTCACTAAAAAAACTTGATGAAAGTCTGCTCACCGCGCACCACGCCCGCCATGATGTCCGCCACATCCACCATGCCCACGTATTCGCCGCTGGTGGCGTCGCTCACGGGCGCGCTCAGAATGTTGTAGGCCGCCAGCGTCTGCACGGACGTTGTTGGGTAGGAGTTGGGAAGAGATAAGAGAAGGGAGGGGAGCAGTCCTGGCGGGTGCGGTTGTGCAGGTGGCGGCACGCTTGCCCGCTTCAGAGCATGGCCAGCAGGACAGGCGTCGGTGCGTGTCGGCAGCATCGGCCAGCCAGGGAAGCTGCTTGTTGCGCTACCAACTGCACTCCAGGCATCACAACAGACCCCAGCAGGGGCAGACAGACATGCACATGCAGCAAGCGCCTCCATGGTTGCCAGACAGGGGCGATGCATGGAGCAAACCGCCATGTTGGACAAAAGGCAGGCTGGCAATCAGAAGGGCCCTCCACCCCTCGGTTACCTTCATTGCTTCTCCCACTGTCGATGCAGTGGTGAACTTGACAAGCTCAGGCGGCTTGGAAGGCCCGGCCAGCGGGCCCTGCAGCAGTGAGCAGCGGCAGCACACAGCTTAGAGCCCAGGCTTGCACAAAGGTGGGCAGGACATGAGATCAAGCGGCAGGGGGTTGTGCGAAGGCGGAACCCGACGGTGGAAGCAGCAGCATACCGGCTCACAAGCTAAGCCAGGAGGCGCATGCCAGGCATGCACCCATGCGGAGCACACGTGCCAAGGAGAGCTGAGCTGCTGGCCTGCAAGCGCTGGCACGCCTCCAGCATGCCAGGGCAAGCATTGCGGGATCCTCCTGCCCAGGCATCCAGCCCCCGCACCTGCAGCGCCTGCAGCTCATGCAGGAACTCCCCCAGGTGCTTGCGCTCCAGTGTGTTTTTGGCATTGAAAAACTGCCGCGAGGGCTGGGCTGCGGGGCCCGGCATTGCGCCTGCCTATGATGGTCTCTGGCCTGCGGGCAGCACGGGTAAAGTAACGAGTTGCTGCCCGGCAGGCGCCGGCGGAAGGGCGGCCGAGGGCGGCGCCGGCGGCGCACAGGCACCGTGACGCCCTGGTGCGCCGCGGGACTCCTCCGGGCTCACCAACGAGCTAGGCAGAAGGTAGGGCCGCCGGCCAGGCTGCGTAGGGAGGTGGCGGTGGCGGTGCTTACTGCCGGTCTTGTCGGGCGCGTGCAGGAGGTGCTAGATCGTGATCGAGGTGTGTCGCAGAGTGGGTTTGGGCCTCGGCAGGCCAGGGGGAGCCTCAGGCGCCTGCTGAGGATGCTGCCCAGCTCAGCTGGCCGCGTGAGCCCTTGATCGACTGGCCAAGGTGCACCATCCGCAACCCAAATCTTGATCACCGCTTCCGAACAGCTGAACAGCACCACACCACCCGCCTCACCCAGAAGTGAGGTCCCCCAAGCATGGACGCTCCCATTTCTCCCAAGGGCATCAGCAAGGACGCTCAGCGGTGCGTTTGGGATGGCCTGCAAGCTCGCTGCACCGCGGGCCGTGGGTCGGGCCAACCCCGACACCTCCCCAGTGCCTGGCAGCACCAGCTAGGTCCCTGCCTGCACCTATCTGGCGATCTCGTAGCAGATCTGCGCGGGTGCCGAAACCCCCGAGGCCGCTGCAGCCCGGTCTAGGAGGTGTCGCGCAGCTCCCGCCGCTCGCTGCGCCGCCGCACCCCTCTCACCTCGGCGCCTTTCCACCTGCCATTGCGCTGCAGCCATGTAGGCGACTACGTGCACCATGTTGAGAAGGCCAAGGAGATGCGGCTGGATAGGCAGGACGGCACCGGCAGGGCGTGAGTGGCCGCCGCCGCCGCGGGATTGCGCCGCCGCTGGCGCCGATTGCGTGCGATTCTGCAGGTGGCCGCGGCTGCGCACCACGTTGCGGCTGGACAGTGCCTCAGACCTGCCCCTTCTGTCCCCCACCGGACCCTTGTGCCCCGCAGGCACGAGTTCAAGAAGAATGGCGCCGGCAAGGGCAACTGGGGTTCGCTGGAGGACGACGTGACGTGCGCTCTGCTGCCTTGCTTTTGGCTGCTTTTTGCTCCTGTACTTGGGACTTGGCTCCTGTGTGGGCCCCTTGCTTGCCCAGCCGCTGCTGCGGCTCTGGCAGCCCAGCCACCGCCGTCAGCCCTACGAGCTGCAGTTTTGATGATGTATTCATGTGCATCGCTTGCCATTTGGGCCGGCAGCATGGCCAGCATTTGCGCAAGTGCATGCAGCAAGGCGCACTGACGTGCCCAGCAGCCTGCTGCATCATCGCAGCCCCTCGCCTGCCTGCACTGGGCTCCCATTCCGGCGCTATCCCACACCACTCCCGTCTCGGTTGCCACTTCACGTGTGCCCTTGCGCTTGCGCTGTTCCCCGCCCCGCAGTGTGGGGGAGGAGGAGGTTGAGGAGGAGGGCCCCGCTGCCGTGTCTCCCCGCGACTTTGTGGACGACGAGAAGGTGATGACCCTGGACGAGTTTGAGGCGCGCCAGGCAGCTGAGAAGGCCTGAGGAAATGGCGGCGGTGCGAGGCATCATGCCGTGCCAGCATGGCGCACTCCAGCCGCTTGCCATGCGCCAGTGGCTCGGCTGCCTGGTGCCAGCACAGCACGCCCCTTGCAGCTCTGTGCGCTGCTATGGTGACGGGGCAGGCGGCGCGGCAATGCTGCCGCACGCCCTGAATTTTGCACCCGCCCTGGGGTCAGCAGCGCTGCCAGCGCCGGGTGGCAGCAGCAACGATAGCACAGCCAGTTAGATGAACGTCCCTGTATTCTTTCCTTAGACGCACTGTACTGACCGGCAAGGCACGCAGCCTTTGATATGCTTGGCCGCGGCCCGCAGACGGGCAGCATTTTCTCTGCCTCCTCTTTGTTATATCCTCCGCCCTTCACTGCTTTGCTCGACTGCAAGCTGTGTAGCAGCACTGTTCATCTCCTCTGTTACCTGTGTTCCCATTGTGCATCAACACGCTTCATCATATGTAACTTCGCTGGCCAGAGAGGACCAGCGAGGCAGCGGCGAGGCGGCGAGCGGGCACGACGCACGGCGGCCGTGCATGGGCATGGGCAGGGCTGCTTGCGCCTTCCATCGCTGGCTGATCGCATTCTTGGGCATTAATGTTTTCAACGCAACATCGCCTCCTTCTTTGCCGGCCGGGAAAGCGCTGTCGGCAGCCGCCCGAGCAAGTTCCGCGCCGCCTGGGCCATTCTGGGAGCTGATCTGACATCTGCAGTAGCCAGGCGAGTGGTGGGAGCACGCGTGCGCGCCAGAGGGGCCCCACCTGGGCGCGCCGCGCGCCGCTGGGCCCCTATACTGCCGTAGCCTGCCCCCGCGCATACCTTCACTGTCTGGAAGCTCAGCAGAGCAAGCGGGGGCTCACCCAGCCGTCACCGCTGCCCCTTGCCGCCGTGCGCCTGCCGCTCCGCGCCCGCCGCTCTATGCGTCGGNCAGGCCCCTGAGCTGTTGCCGACCCGCACGCTGTAGCCGTCCGCAAGCACTTAGCAACCAGCCCGGCTGCAGCAATGCGGTGCTCAGTAACTTCAATTGCCCACACACCTCGCTCCTGCAGGCAGCGCCGGCAGGCGGGCCGGCAGCAGCCATGGATTCCGAGCTGCCCACCCTGCTGTCCGATGCGGAGAGCGACGGCAGCCTGAGCAGCAGGGAGGGTGGAGAGCGACAGTACAGAAACCAGGCGCCGGGGCTGATCTCCGACTCCAGCGCAGGTGCGACAGAGCTTTGGGGGCACGTGGGTGCTGCTGCCTTTGTTTAGTGGCCGCAATGACCGCCGTGCCAGCCTGTTCCACGGGTGCTCGACGCTTGCCTGTTGTGGCCAACCACAATTACGTGTGCTCCTTAGTGCTCCATTTCATCTCGTACGCATGTGCAGAGAGTGGGTACGAGACGCCTGGCCCCCGTGCTGGGCAGCAGCCGCCGCAGCGCCCGCCATCAGCGCCGCACCTGCAGCACGAGCCGCTGGGGACGCGCGGCTACGTGGTGGAAGGTTTGGATGACATTGACCACAGCAATGACGAGTACATGGATGACTACTACGACGATGAGGTGCGGCCCTAGGCTGCCGGTTGTGGGTGCAGGTTGTGGGTGCTGGTAGCTGGTGCTGCTGTAGCAGGGAACCACTCTTGGCTGCTAGACTGCTGAACAGTGAAGGTGGCCGGCTGATGCCATGCACCTCCCGCAATCCTTGGCAGGACGGAGTCGACGACCTGCTTGGCCCTCGCTGGCTGCTGACCGGCATGCCGCAGCAGCAGGCAAGTTCAGCTGGATTGCGCTCTATGGCAAATAAGCGCAGCATGGAAGGGTTTGCTAGCATCAGTTATCTTTGCGGATGGTCCACAGGTCCAATGCGCTTGCAGCAGAGCAAACCATGCTCTGGCGAACCTTTGCTGGCCTGATGTGTCATTGCACTGCTGCTGGTTCTCCATGTAGGACTACATGCAAGACCCGCTCAATGAGGGCCTGCTGCAGCAGATCCCCGTGCAGGTGATGCGCTCTGCCAGATGCGCTTGGCCAGCTGGCTGCTGCTGTGCATGTGCCGTGGCATGTCATGCACAGCAGTTCTTCTTGCGGCATGGTTGTGGGGACACCAGGCAGTGCTGCTGCTGTTGCTGACTTTAACCAGTCCCCTGCTTCCAATTGCTCTGCAGAATCTGCTGGAAGCCCTGCTCAACTCGGGGCAGGCAGGTCTGCTGGCTGGCGGCGGCGGCCCCTTTGTGAGTAGCGCACCGAGCACCTCTGTTGGATGCTAGCCAGCTGCTGCAGACTTGCTTCTTTGCAGTCTCAATGCGTGCGACAAGTCTTGGCCCACCTTGTAGGATCCAACCCTCCCATCACTTGCAGGTGCTACCCGGGATGGGGCTGGCAGGGCCCACTGGGGGTCGGCTTCCCTTTGCCGCCGGCCTGCCTGGAGTGGAATGTGAGTACTAGATTGAACCAAAGCCCTGGTCTTGCCTGTCAGTGCTTTCCAGGGCTGGCTGTCCGCTGTGGCAGAGATGTCCCTGCACAAACGCTGATTGTGTCATGTTAGATGCAATGGCTCGCTCTCCATGTACCCACAACCTGTGCAGCGCGCGTCCCTGCTGGGCTGGAGGGCTCGGCACGGCGCCACGCCATCAACATGGCTGAGCAGGGCTTCGTGACAGGTGAGCAGCAGTGTCCACGGCCTGTACTGCAGAGTCTCCGAGTCCGTGGGGACTAGCGGACAGGTACATACGACAGGGCTGCACTGCAGCAAGGTATGCAACTGGATCTAACACTCCGCACCAACACCGTGGTCGGAATGCCTCGCCCGGTGTCTGCAGCCCTGGACCCTGCACGGCATGCCGCCTGCGCAGCAGAGGGCATCCCAGGCGGCAGGCGTGTGGTGAGCGTCCGCCTCGTGTCTTTGCCGAAGCTGCTTGTATGGCATGCAGCAGCTTTTCGGCGCTTAGTGTGCGGGGCGGTTTGCTTGGGAATGGAATACTGCGGTGATTTGCTTGAGAATGGAACACGAAGAAATCTCATCTGACGTAGGCCATCTAAAAACGCCTGAACTGTGCGCCTTGCACCTGTGCAGATGTCGCCTCGGGGCGGCACGCCTGGCAGCCCGCCAGCGCCCCGGCAGCAGCAGCAGCAGCCGGGCGTGGCTGGGCCGGCTGGCGCAGCGAGGCAGGCTGGCGGCCTGGGAGGCTTGCAGCGCGCTGNACTCAGCTGTGCTAGGCGGCGGCCTGCAGCGCGGCGACTCAGCTGCTTCCCAGGGCATGAGCCGAGTGGCGCGCCATGCGGGCGGCCAGCGGGGCGCAGCGGCAGCTGGAGCTGGAGGTGCGGCAGCAGGCGCTCGTCCGCCCGCAGTCTCCCGNCTGGCAAGCACTGCCCGCTCAGGTGCAGCGCCAGGTCAGCGTGCAGTGAGCGGCCCGCCAGCGCTGGTCAGCTCAGGCGGCGAGAGCGAACAAGTGCCTGGGCTGGAAACCGGGTCGAGTGACAGTGAGTATAGCGAGCCGCCACGCCAGCGGCAGCAGCAGCTGCAGGGCGCAGCAGCGGGCGGCAGCCATGGCAGCGCCGGTGCGGCTGCTTCCCACGGCAGCGCCGTTTCGCGCAGCTCAGCGGGCAGCAATGCGCAAGAGCGAGACAGCTATGCCGAGCCGCCCCGCCGGCGGCAGCGCCGCAATGCAGTGTTTGGCCAGCTGCCGGGCCTTGGCGGGGCGGCACCTGGTGGCACAGCAGCAGCAGCTGGTTCTGGGAGCAGCGGGCAGCAGCTGTGGGGCGGCCCAGGTGTGCCCCCACTGCTGGAGGAATCAGACTCTGACTCACAAAGCGAGCGGAGCTCAGAGAGGAGTGCTGGGCTGGCGCACCATGTGCGCCGCCAGCACCGGCAAGCACGCCGGCAGCGGCAGCGCAGCGGCAGCGGGCGAGGGGCTGGGGCAAGCGGCGGCAGCGAGGGCTCGCCTCCCTCCCTTGAATCAGCCACAAGCGCTGACGAGCAGCGGCAGGAGCGGCGGCAGCACGGTGGCCCATCAGTGCCCATCGGCGCACCTTTTGGCAGCCGAGGCCGCAGTGCGGCCAGCAGCCGGGGCGGCGGCAGCGGCTCTGCAAGCAGTGATGCAGATGACACCCCCCCTCCGCTGTGGGTGGACGATGATGCAACCACTGTGGATGCAGATGACTTCACTGACGGCGGGAACCCTGGGCTTGCAGGCAGGGGCGCAGGCGACAGCGGCATTCCCGGCCTGCTCAGCGACGCCGCCAGCAGCGAATCCAGCAGCGAGAGCGAGGCGGAGCCCCGGGGCCGGCGCCAGGGTGAGCCTGGGGTGGCAGGCTGCGAAGTGAATCCTCGCACCAACTCTCACGTGTTCCATGCCATACTGAGGCAGCTCATGCCTTTGGCTGCTGGGAGCTTGGCTGCTGGTGGCACGCATACCTGGGCTGGTGCTGCTCCCGCTTGCCGGCTCAAGGTAATCGCTGCCAAAGCTCCTTTTGACACGTGCTCTACCTCTCCTGTGCCCTGCAGGTGTGCCGGCAGCGCGGGCGGGTGCTGCACTGCCGCTGCAGCAGCGCATCAGCGAAGACCAGCGTTTGGTGATGCAGGCGCTAACCTCGCTGCTGCCGGCTCAGCAGGACGCAGCTGGCTGGGCCGAGCTTGCCTCCTATGTGCGCCACGCGAGCGGCGCGGCAGCCGGCAGGCGCGGCAGCAGTGCAGGCGGTGTGCAGCTGCTGTCCCGCTTGGTGGCTGCTGCTGCCAGCCGATTTCCTGCTGAGGCAGAGGCAGCTGGCCTGACCGAGCGGCCGCTTGCGCCGCCTCCCAGCATGGCACACAGTGCGGCAGCCACTGCCGCCGTCAGTCCGGTGGGAACTCCGGCCNACGGTGTGCCGGCTGCCGCCGTTGCTGCGGCAGCCACCATGGCAGCAGCGACTGGTGCGGCAGCGGCAGCAGCAGCAGAGCGGCAGCGTGCAGAGCGGCAGCGTGCAGAGCAGCAGCGTGCAGAGCAGCAGCAGCCTGCTGAGCAGCAGCGTGCTGAGCAGCAGCGTGTGGAGTGGCTGCGTGCAGAGCAGCATCGTGTTATTGAGGAAGCCTCCCAGCCAGCACTGGTCACGTTTGTGGCTGAGTCGCCTGCTGCCGCGGCGGCTCTGCAGCGGGAGCTGGGCGATGCTGTGCGGGTGGTGGCAGATGGGCAGGAGGCGCAGGAGGAGGCAGAGGTTGAGGCAGAGCTGGCGCGGCGGCAGCAATCGGGCCTACTGGCGCTGACGATAGTGGTGACACCTGGCCGCGACTGGCCGCCAGACCTGCAGATGGTGCAGCTGCCGTTTGGCGTGACGCTGGCCACTGAAGAGGACTATGATGCTGTCTTTGAGGAGCAGGTGGGGCGACTTGCAGGGATGGCGGATGTCATTTGCATGCCCATGTGCCCTTGCAGGTGTCGAGTCTGCTCGTTTTGTATCGGTCCAGCTGCTGCCGGAAGGAACCCCAGGACTGGCGCCACCCAAAGTTGGCTACTGAGGAATCTATTGCTATGTATGCTGCTTGCAGGAGCCTCTTCTGGACCAGCAGCTGCATGATGCGGCAGCATTCCAGCAGCAGCTGCATGATGCGGCAGCATTCCAGCAGCASCTGCATGATGCGGCAGCATTCCAGNCAGCAGCAGCAGCAGCAGCAGCAGCAGCAGCAGCAGCAGCAGCAGCAGCAGCAGCAGCAGCAGCAGCCACCGACGGCGGCGAGCGCAGCGGGCGCCAGCACATCAGGCCTGCCCGGCGGTGGGGTCGCAGCAGCGCAAGGGCAGGCGCCCCTGGCTGCCACTCACGCCTTGCTGGTGGGCCAGCTTGCAGCCCTGCGGGGCCAGCATCGGTACATTGTGGCCAATACAGAGGCCATGCTGCGCGCTGTGGTCACCTCGGGCGCCGCCACACAGCCGCTGCCGCCGTTGGTGACTGCAGCAGTGGCCGCCGCCGCCGCGCCGCCGCCGCACCAAGCGGAGGAGTGAAGACAGGCGTCGCATGATGGTGCTTGTAGCTTGTACATTGCTTGTAGCCTGATGAGATCCTCCCATTGGAGCACCTCACTTCTTGTATGCCTGTCAAACTGTTCCCCGGCCCAAAGGCCACTGAAGCCTGCTAATGCATTGCTACTGTTTCCTAAAGATTTGTAAAGCAGCTGCGCCAAAGACGACTGCTAATGCGCTTCACCGTGGATTACAAGGATTGATGGGGCAGGAGTGCAATCAAGAATCGTTGGCCACCAATGGGGCAGATGCAGAAGTCCAGAAAGCAGAGCAAAAATCTGATGAGCAGTCACCCAAGCAACTGAAAGGCTAAACAGTCCCGAACCTGAACCTGAGATGACTGAAAGAAACAAAACTCTAGTAGCGCCAGCTGGAAGCGGCCCGCTTCAGAGCCTGCATCAGCGTGCTCCAGGGGCCCTGGCTGTCACTACTGGTACCAGCAGGCAGAGACTGGGCCTGCAGGCGCAGCCGCCGCTCCCGCTGCGCGCGGTACAAGTTGGGTGGCAGGACAGGCGCCTGCTGGTGAATGTACGAAGGGCACAGCTCGTCGGGCGGCTGGAATGCAAAGCCGATGAAGTTGAGGTCTGCGGTGGGAAGGATGGGGCAGATAGATGGTGGGGGGTATTAGTCGGGGCTGGAAAGGACGACCGTCGTGCACGGTACAAGCAAGGGGAGGATGCACATGACACGACAATGCGCAGCTATCAAGCATGCTCCCCATAAAAGGCTCACCTGCTCCAAAGGTGCAGTCCCGCGGCGCATAGCCAGGGGTGCCGTTGTGGTCTGGCGGAGGGTGGGATCCTGTATCCGACCGCACATTCCAGTAGGTGGTGTGGGCACCCGCATTGGGGCCGTAGGCAGCCGGCCCGCCGTTCCGCACGGATTTGCGGGGGTCTTGTATGGAGATGTCGGTGAACAGCAGCTGCGTGCTGAGTGCTCTGCAGCAAGTGTGCCAAAGGAGGAGGGATTTGGCTGCCGTGTCAAGCCAGGGTCATGGTAGCGCTGCGTTGGATGGGACAACACAGCGGCAGCACTCCCAGCTCATGCAGGGCAGCCTACAGACCCATGCGCGGCCCGGCAAGGCATGGGCGAACCTGCCACCTGGCAGCTGCCGCCCGCCAGCTCAGCACCGCCGCCCCACCTGTGCATCTCCAGCGATCCGTTGCGCTCCAGGCGGCACTGTTCAAAAACACTGAACATGCCATGGTCGTCCGCCCCGATGCTGTGCACCATCTGCGCCTTGATGTGAAGGCTGCTGCCCAGCACGTCGCAGCTCCGCGCTGCAGCGGGGGTGGGGGACCCAGCAAAGTGGCAAGGGTTGAGCTTGGGTGGCCAGGCGGGGCTCAGCTTGCTAGATAGGTGACGATCCTGTCAATGCTGCTGCTTTGCCATCAGCAACAGCCCACCCATTCCCTTGCCGCCACTCACCCACTCGCACGCCCCAGTGGCCATCTCCCTGCAGCCGGATGCCCAGCGCGCCCTCCGGGGGGCCGTTCCGCGGCTCGGTCACGTCAATAGTCACGTTAGCAATCGTAATGCGGTCGCTCTGCGAGGTCAGAGCAGATAGTGTGGAGCTAGTGGCGCCAGCTGGCAGGTGTGCATCATCAGCTCGGATGACGCCGGCAGCTGCATGCCCTCTTTGTTTTGAAGCGAGCCGACTGCGCCCGCCCGCCTGCTGCTGTATACCAGTTTCAGCTTTCCCAGGCATTTGCATTTACTCACATCCTCGATCAGGATGCCGTTGTCGCTGTTCACAATGGCGACATCCTTCACCCAGCAGTCCTGGGTTGACAGCAGGTAAATGCCGTTCAGCCCCAGCTCCTTGTGGTGGCCCAGGTACGGGGTGTGAGGGAACTGCGGGCAGGCAGAGGCAGGGGCCAGGAGCGGGTGACAGCATGCATCCACCTGGTGCATGGTGTGGCTGGACTAGCACCCTGCAGCGCACCCAGTGCAACACAGTGCGCTTCAAGCAGCCCGCCATCCAGCTACACAATCATCCCTGCCCGCTCGCCGCACCTGGAGGGTGAATCCTTCAAGTCCCACATCAGACACAGGCGCTGTCCGGCGGACCAGCGCCGGCTGCATTTCCTGCCGCAGCGCCCACGGCAGCGGGCGCTCGAGCGTCACTTCGTTGCCGCTGATGCTGGCGATGCGACTGGTGTAACGCGCGGTGTAGTTGCTGCAGCAGGCGGGCATGGAGGCACAGAAGGGGGGCCTTTCAGAAATAGGGCACTTGGCCAGCAGGGCTGGGGCACATGCAATGCACATGCATGCACCATACTAAGAGCTGCTCCCGCTGCACTGCTGGCCTGATTCCTTGCGCAACTCACGCGTTCATGGGCCCAGCATCCAGCTTGTGGTTCATGCTGCAGAGCAATGGCAGGTCCGGGACAGGCAGGTTGGCAAAGAGTGCTGCATCCTGCCTGCAGCTGCAAGGTGCATCTGGGCAGCACAGCACAGGCGGCATCAGATTCATCAACCAAACTGCCAAACCGCACCCGGCCGGCCAGCATCCCACTGGCCACCGCTCACTCCCACCGCTCACCCCCAACCCTGACAACCACCATCCCACCGCTCACCCCCACGGCCACCTCCACCCGCCCCCTCACATTTCGTCTCCCAGCGTGCCGTTGCCGCCCTGCATGACGAGCGTCACCGTGTCCCCCGCCCGCAGCGCCGCTGCGCTGGCCACCCGAAGGCGGTAGCTGCCACGTGGCACTGGGGCAGACGCCTCCACTGCTGTGAGCCGCTCTTCTGTCACTGTCGCATTCTCCGTGGGTGACACCGACAGCAGGCCGCCGGAATAGACCCAGAATCCCTCTGAATAGTTGCTGGGGCCTTTGAGGTCGGTCAGCGATCGCGTGAGGCGCAGGGTGGTGGCAGCTGCCCCCTCCCCACGCAGGACCGTGCGTGGCCTGCTAATGTTGAGCTGGCGGTCCAAGGTAAGCTCCCCCGCTGGCAGGCCCAGCACCACCCATCCTGCGGGGGTGGGTGGCGGGCAGGAGGACAGGCATTGGTGGGCTGGGCAGGGCAGTGCAAGAATGTAGGGCAGCACAGGAGGGGCAGTGTGGTGCATGCATGCAGCCAGCAGCGCATGCGGTCACGCTCGCTGGCCAGGGGCACCAGTCCGCCTGCACACAGGTCTGCTATCACTTTCTGCACCACACAGGGTCAGAGCAGCCAGCCAGCTTGCCTGCGCTCTGTGGCTGTGCATTGGCCCAGTCCACGGCGGCTTGGAGCGCCTGGCTGTCGTCTACGCCAGCCGCTTGAAAGTCCGACAGCTGCCTTGTCACAGGCGGGCTGGGCAGCTCCTCGTCCCCAAAGCGGTAACCCGCAAAGCTGAAGTCTGGCAGCGGCCCATCGGGCCGCCACAGCTCGCCAGACTCTCCAAAGTAAGGCGACGTTTCCGGGGGCAAGCTGGCGGCGGCGGCGGCGGCGGCGGCGCCACGGGAGCGCTGTCCGTCCCTGGCACCAGAAGCAGCTCCCGCGCAGCTTGCATAAACTGCCAGCAGCAGCAGGAGCGGCCGCAGCCTGGCCATGGCC
>JADXDR010000182.1:94661-120316 GCA_025026875.1 Chlorella ohadii
CCCACCCACCCAGGTATTGCTCTTTTCTAAGCCATGCCGCCCATCAGAGACCTGCTCTGCAATTCATCCATGCCTCTGTTGCTTGTGCCTTGCTGCCATCATCATCCAGTGTTCGGCAACGTTGACGTCGCAACCATGAACCTGCAAGGCTCTCGCCACCACGTATGTGCTAGCCATTTCGCACATCGCTCTTCCCCAAACTGATCAGGATGTCTTTACATGCCGAACCTGCAGCAGGAGAGCCAACGGGCATAGCAGAGGGGGCCCCGCATACTGTCGGCTGTCAAACAGAGGTAGAATCTACACATCGTAACATTGGTACGCTTACAAAAAGGGGGTTATGACACGAATGACGACTGCCAAGACCCGGGCCGGCCGGCATCGCCAACATTTTAGGTGCCGTGCGCATGCGGCAGCACGGGCGGCGGCAGCGCGCGCGGCAGCGAGCATACACTGGCCTGCACCCTGAACGCCCCAGATGCACGATCATCGGTTCTTAAGCCTCCGACAATGTCTGCAGCCACTGCAGCCGCTGGGTGCGCGGCACCTGGCCGCTTCGCGCGGCCCCTGGTGGCGGCGAGGACCGCAGCCGCCAGATCCGCGGCCTCCAATGCCGTGGAGCGCCGCTCAGGTGCGCAGTCGCCTCGCAAGGAATTTTGCAACGCGGGCTGCCCTCCTCCTGAGCGCTACGGCCCTGATCCTGACCTGGGAGCTTGATACAGTGCGACTGAAGCGTTTGCAATATTCTGCGCATCGCCCTGCCTCAGGTTTGACTAAGCCGCCGCAGTGCCGGCGGCAGCAGCTGCGCACAACCGCCGGTGCTGGCGAGGCGGGCGCAGCCGGCAGCCCCAGCAGTGGCCTGGATGCGCTGCACGATGCAGTGGAGCGTGGCGACCTGCGTGGGGTGCAGGCGGCCATTGAGCAGCTGCAGCACCCAGAGCAGGAGCTGGATACGCTGGTTGTGCGCGGCAACGGCATCCCGCAAGCAGCCATCCACCGAGCTGCACAGGGCGGGAAGGAAACCTGCATGAAGGTGCGGCGCGCCAGGCTGGAGCTGGCCTGCTGGCTGCAGCAGGCAGCCTGGTGCTGTGAGCTGCTGCCGCCGCCACTGCATGTCGCGCTGTCGGACTGCTGCATGCAAGCCCTTGTTGATGGCTCTTGCGGTGGCTCTTCACACTTGACTAGACTTACACAGCGGTTTCGGAGCCAGTGAGGCTCATACTACGCATATTGGCGGCATAAAACTTCACACAAACGAGCTCTTCTGGCCTTCACCATTCCGCTGCAGGTGCTGATGCTGTCGGGAGCAGACCGGGACCTGCGGGACGGTGCTGGCCGCACACCCATCGCCCTGGCGGCGGCTGCTGGACAGGAGGAGTGTGTGGAAGGTGGGCCTGGCGGGTTTGCAAGCTTCCCGGCACATGCGATGCTGCGGTGCGTGTCGAGGGTGCTCGTTCGTGTCTGTTGTTGTCTGCACTCATCACCAAAGCAGCCTCGCCCATGTTCCTGCCGCAGTGCTGCTCAGCGGTGGAGTGGACAAGTCTGCAGCAGATGCGCAGCAGCGCACCCCCTTGCACGCTGCAGCCGCAGGTAGGCACCCTGCGCGGGGATGCTGGCGCTGCGCTGCGCTTTTATCTTGGGCACTTTGACTGGGCGCTGCGCTGTCCTGCCCAAATGATCAGGGCAGGTCTCACCCAACCACGCACATTCTCACACCAGCACCGCCGTCTGTCGTGCCCACCCACCTTTGCCCCGCAGCCGGCCAGGAGCGGTGTGCCCGCCAGCTGCTGAACGCGCGGGTGGCTGCCGACCCCCGCGATTGCAACACCCAAACGCCGCTGCACCTGGCGGCAACCGTGGGCAGCGTGCCGTGCGTGCGNGCCCTGCTGGCATACGGCGCGGATGCTGCCGCCACCGATAGCGCCGGCTCAACAGCTCGCGCGTTGGCGGCTCTGAGTGGCCACCGAGCTGCGGAGCTGTACTTGCTGGCAGTTGAGAGCACGGCGGCGGCCTCGCCAGGGCACCCCACACGCGCGGAGCTGCTGGCTGGGCAGGACCAGCAGCTAGACGGCATTTACCGCCTGGCCTGCTCCGCCAAGGATGAGGCAAGCCGAGGGGTGCTTGCTGCGCTGTGCGCGCTGTGGGTTGGCCTGCTGTATGGGTTGGCTGCGCTCTAGTGTGCTTCTGCTGCAACAGCTGCACGAAACTGTTGCTGGGTGTGCAGCTTCGGCTTGTAGTCTGACTGCTGAATGCCACCATCTCTACAGTTGCTCTGCTGTGAAGCCGTGGTGGCCCAGCTGCCCTGCGATCTGACCTCTGCCTCTTTTGCCTGCGGTGCAGGCGGCTCAGCTGCTGTCTGATAGTAATCTGTTTTCTTTCTTCCTGTGCAGGCGGCGCAGCAGGAGCTGGAGCGGGAGGTGCGGCAGCTGGTGCAGCAGCAGGGCCAGGCCGGGCGCTTTCTGTAGGCAGCACCACGGAGCGACACAGCAACTGCATAGCACAGAATGGCACTTTGTAGCTCCCCAGCTTGGTGCGTGCTCGGCAGTGGGCAAGCAAATGTAATGTGCAGCCTAAGCGAGTGCCCTGCCAACGCATGTCCGTATCGAGTCATTTACACATGAGGGATCGTATCTCCTGGCTTTTGGCCGCACGGCACCAATCGGAATGAAACGAGGACCAAAAGGCACTTGTCGACGGGGTAAATCAGCGACATGGACATGCCTGAGAGGCTTGGGACACAGCAGCAAGCACGCACACTTCGACTTGTTGCTATTAGGGACTGGCAACCAGGAAAAGGCGGTTCGTTTTGGCTCAGAAAAGGCAGGGAGAGAGGGGACATGGATCATCAAATGCAGCTGGAATAGTAGGATGCAAGTGCGGGGGCAGGTGAGAGAGAGAGGCATGCAGAGGGTGAGTTTCAAGCAACAGGGTACAAGGGCGGGGCAGGGGAGGGCGGCTGGGTGGCAAGCACTGCACTGCTGGGGCGGCATGTCAGTCGGGGGGCTAATCTGCCGCGCAACAAGGGGGCCGCCCCGCACTCACAGGGACGCAGGCAAAAGTGCAGGCAAAAAGCGGCAGCGGGGCGGGACACGCGCCAGCCCGCTTCACTGCAGGGGGTTTTGGTTGATCCAGTTCAGGGCGGGGAGGCTCACTTTGGACAGCCCCTCCTGAGCGGCGGACGCCGCGCTCGCAGAGGTGGCCTGTGCAGCCGCCAGGGCGTTGGAGGAGGCAGCCTGGGCGGCCGCCAGCGCATCGGCGGAGCGCGCCGCCACCTCAGACTGCAGGCTGGCTGTGTTCTGCTGCACGTTGGTCAGCACCTCAGCGCCGCTGCGCTGGAAGGCAGCCAGGGTGTCGGCAGCACCCTCCTGAGCCGACGCCACCGCCGCCGCGAGCTGCCCCGCCGACTGCGCCTGCAGCGGCGCCAGCGAGGCCGCCGCCTGCTCGCGCCAGGCCGCAAAGCCGCTGGCCGCCGAGGCTTGGGCGGAGGCCAGAGCGCTGTTGACGGCGGCAGCCCAGCTGGTCGGCTGTGCGCCGGCAGGCAGATCCAGCGCCGGCAGCTGCACTGTGGGCACCTCGAAAGAGAAGCCGGGGGCAGGCAGCCAGCCCAGGGACACCGCGGCCACGTAAGCAAAGCCTGCCGCCGCCGGCAGCAGCACCGGCAGCAGGTCGGCGCCGGTGGTGGGCGGCTGGTCGGCAGCCAGAGCGGGGGATGCCACTGTCGGGCGCACGGCGGCAGCCTCAGCCGCCCGGGCGGCAGGGGCAGCGGCTGGTGTGGGGGCTGCAGGCGCCTTGGCCGCCTTGGCCGCCGCAGGCTTTGCGGCCGCGGCCGCGGCTGCTGGCTTAGTGGCCGCGGTGGTGGGGGCGGCCGGCTTGGTGCGGCGGCGGGTTGCCCGCCAAGCGTCTGCCAGCTCAGCCGCCCTGCGCTGGCGCTCCTCATCATCGCTGCTGCTGCCATCCAGGCTCAGGCTGGCACTGCCAGACATGGCACGCTCCAAAGCATCACGTGGCAGCTTGGCGGCGCCGTTGGTGGGTGCTGCCGCGGCGCCGGCCGCCGCCACAGCCGGCGTCGAGCCGTTGAGACGGGGGGCGCCGTTGGCTGCTGGGGCAGCGGACGCCTCGGCCGCAGGCGTGGAGGCGGCCTGAGCGGAGGGCAGGTTGGCTGCGCCGTTTGGCTGCTCTGCGGCAGGCGCCTCTGTAGCTGCCTCGGCCTGCAGGGAGGGGCAGCAAAGTCAAAAGCTGTGAAACAGGTGGGCACGTGTCTACAAACCACTTCCAGGCACTTGCTCAAAATCCAGCAAGCTGTGGCTGCATGCTGCATCATAACAGCAGCGTCAGCGCAAGGCGGCCGACGGCGCAGCGCACCTTGACAGCAGCCTTCATAGCAGCCTCAGCAGCTGCCTCCGCGGCTGCCTCCAACTCCACGCCCGTAGCAGTTGTGTCTCCAAAGCGGCAGGTGGCGCGCAGGGCGGGTGTGCCGCGGGCTGCGGGGGGGCCGCTGGCCGCAACACTCAGGCTGCGGTCGCTGCCATCCTCCCAGTATGTGGAGCCGTCCTGCCGCACGATGACCAGCTTGAAAGAGTGCTCGCCGGGGGGAACAGCCACCGCTGCCGCCCAGTTGTCGCCAGCTGTGGAGCAGGCAGGGAAGTGGGCGGGGGAGGAGGGGAGGGGCGGCAGACATCAAAGTGAAGAACAGAACAGCTGCCCAGCGCGACGATAGGAGCACAGACGCGAAACCACCATGCAACATTCCAGGCAGAAGCGAGTGCGAGGTCCGGCCTCACCTGCCCAGCCGAGCGCCGGCGCCTTTGCTGCATCCCAGGCGCCCAGCTCGGCGCAGCTGCCCACCACACGCAGGTGCTCGCCAAAGGCCAGGGCGCAGGCGGGCACCTCGAACGCCACCAGTAGGGCGCCCTGGCCCGTTGGGCCGGAGGGCGCAGGGCGGTCGAGGGCGGCAGCGGACGCCTCCACACGGCGCCGCAGCGGCAGCGCCCGCAGCCCGCCCTGCACAGAGAGCATAAAGCAGAAGCACAGGTGATGCAGGTGAATGTTGATCAATCCGCCGACAGCGATGCAGGTCAGGCCTGCATCGCTGTCGGCGATGAGCCCGAAAAGAGTGCCCGCCCCACGCCGCTGCCGCCGCCGCCGCAAGCGCTCGCCGACGGCGCGCGCGTGCGCCGTCCTGCCAAGCTGACCTGGGGCGCTGCAACCGGGCGGTTGGAGCATCGCCTGAATCCAGCCGCGCCTGCACAGCAGGAAGGGGTGCAGGGCAGCGCTGCTAGGGCGTGGACGTTGCTGACGCAGGGGGCCTGCAGCAGTGGCCCGAGCGCCGATCAATGCGATCGCCGTTGAGACCGCTCACCCTTGCTGTTGCGCTTGCAGGCAGCGCCAGCCGCCGCCCCGGCGCACAGAGGGCTGCAGGCAAACGAGGCCATGGTCAGCAACGCTGCTGCAGCACTCCTGGCAGCGTCCTTTCCGGCTGGGGGCGCCGTGCAGGATGGGTTGGGCGGGCAGCCAAGCCCGCCCAAATCTGTTGTTGCGCTGGCGGCGGCTGCGCTGGCGGCACCGCCGGCGCTCGAGCCTGGTTGCAACCCGTTGCAGGGCTGACGGGCGAGTGCCCTTCACTGCAGCCTATCGGCTGCATCAAGCGCAGTCTGAGGCCGCAACAGCTGAGAATTTCAAGGCGCCCTGCAGTCCAAGGAGAGTGCACAGTCGTGCACTGGAGCCGCCGGCGCCGATTTAAAATCATAAGGCGGCTCGGACGCCTGTGTGCAGGGCCCACTGGGGCAGTGCAACTGCACAGCTCCCCAGATGCCATGTCCGAAGGCAGGCTTGCCGGGACGCCTGACCAGTGCAACAGTGCACCCCGGAGACGTCGCAAAGTGATGGTGCCGCACCGGCGGCAGCGGAGCTGTCACGCATANGGAGGGCGCCCGGCTGAAGGACATTTTTAGCTGTGGTTGGAACGGTAATCAAGCCAGCTGAGGTTGCTACTGCTCAGTGAGTCTCAGTGCTCACCGACAAGACTCTGCCTTGGTGTGAGAGCATGCAAGCGCACAATTTGAGGGGCTCAATCAAGACGAAGGNAGGGCGAGCGCAGGGCCGAACCTGGTGCAGGTCAGCAGCTCAATTGGAGAAGAAGGACTGCCCAGTGGGGCGAAGATTGCCTGAAGGGAGCAGCGGCCGTGAACAAGCGCAGGAAAGTAATACTAAAACTCTTTTTTTGCTCCGACAGCTGGTAGCAGCGGTGTGTGGTGGCGAGGGCGCCGAGTGCCGGCAGCCTACGACAGCACAAATTTGCTGACTGCAGCGGCCTGTGTGGCAACCTGTGAGAATTGCCTGTCCCCTGCAGCTCTGTGGCGCTTGTGCACTATGCACAGGAGCCGCAGAGGAGCCGGGAGATGTAGCTTCCTTGATCGTGGCACAGCTGGCGGCGGGGCTCCCAGCTGGCAGATGTGCCCGCCCAAGTTACGCAAAGGCCGCGGGGTCAGCGCCGCCTCAAATCGTTCAGACAGCGTGAGCATAGTCGTTTAGCAGCTCTCACAGAGCCCACGACACAGCGAGCTCTGCTCCCGCGCACCCCCTTGCACCAGGTCTTCGCAGCTTGCAGGCCGCCCGGCTCACTTGCAAACAGCACACCAGCTCGGAAGCAGATCTGCGGCACTCCGACAGGCTGCGCACGTATTCTGCAAGCCCGCAACCCGAGCGTAGCTCCGAGCGTCGCGCACCATGGCTGGCGGCGGCATCGCCATTGGCGCGGCAGGTAACCACAAGCTGCAAGAGCCGGCGGCGGGGCGCCGCAAGCGCGCTAGCCGTTGCTTCCTACCGCCCGCCGCCGACCGCCGCCGCCGCTACCGCTTCTCCCCCCTTGCGATCATTCAGGGCGCGCCTCTGAGTACAAGGGCCRCCTCACCAAGTTTGTGATCTTCGTGGCAGTCATTGCGGCATCCGGCGGCCTGCTTTTCGGCTATGACCTGGTGAGGAAGAGGGTATTGGAGGAATGTTTGCCAGAGTTAGGAAGTCTGCCTCAATCCGGGACGCGCGGCAAGCACTCAGCATTCTGGGCTCCGCTGCGCTGCGTTGAGCCGTCCCTGCAGCAAGTGCTCGTCTCTGCACCCAGATTACCACAACAGCAGAACATCAGCTCCACAGGGGCGGCCCAGGCAACCGGAAACGCATCCCCCAATCAAAGGCCACATGGCGCATCTTCGGTCGTCACCTCGTGCCCCACCCAGCTGCCCCCCCTTCCACATTACCTGCCTGTGCAGGGCGTGACCGGCGGCGTGGAGTCGATGGACTCCTTCCTCAGCCAGTTCTTCCCATCGGTCTACGAGTCCAAGCAGGCGGCAGCTGGGGATACCTCCCCCTACTGCGTGAGCTGGCTTGGGATGTGTTGCTTGGGATGATGGCCTGGTGGATATCCAGTGGAGGGAGGCAGCGCTGGGCATGCGCGCAGGCATGCATCCTCAGCAATCCTGTCAGCTTGGGTGCACTGTCAAGCGCAGGCTTGCCTACAGCTCGTCAACACCGCCTCCTGCAACCTGCGTGCCAACTTGCCCGCGCCGCCTCCCAATCGCCTCCCGCAGGTGTTTGACAGCCAGACGCTGGCGCTGTTCACCAGCAGCCTGTTCCTTGCGGGCCTGTTCACCGCCCCCGTGGCCTCCATCGTCACCCGCAAGTACGGCCGCAAGCTGACCATGCTGTGCGCCGGCATCTCATTCCTCATCGGCTCCAGTGAGCACTAGCTAGGCTGGGGTTGCAACCACGTTCCCGGGGCTCTGACGGGAACACCCGCCCACTGCGCCCAGTGCGCTGCCATGACCATCAGCAGTCTTCCCGCGAAGCCACGGATGTCGATGAGTTCATAACGCTCTCTCCTCCGTCCTGCCGCAGTCCTGAACGCCGCTGCTCAGAACCTTGGCATGCTCATTGCCGGCCGCATCATGCTGGGCATCGGCATCGGCGCTGCCAACCAGAGTGTGCCCCTCTATCTGTCCGAGGTGCGCTGCGCCTGCTTGTTGCCGCACAATGGCATGCTTGCTGGCCTGTGGCAGCTCAGTCAGGCTGCTGTTGCTGTGCATGCAAGACTGGCCAGCAGGCATTCCACCGCTTCTCAACAACTCCTTGCCATTGCTACTTTTCCACTCATTGTTCAGATGGCGCCCAGCAAGTATAGGGGCGCAATGAATATCCTTTTTCAGCTGGCCACAACCATCGGCATCCTTGTTGCCCAGGCAAGTCAAATGTCGCATGCCTGGAAGACGCATGTTTCAAGCCTGGTTTCCCTCCAAACTCCAAAGAACACCTGCCCGCTGCTGTTCATGCCGGTCCACCCCACCCCGGGCACCCACCAACACCACTGCGTGCACTTTCTGTCCTTCTCTAAATGCAGCTCGTCAACTACGGCGTGCGCAACTGGGCTGAGGGCTGGCGCCTGTCCCTGGGCCTGGCCGCCGTGCCCGCCTGCATCCTGACCCTCGGTGTGCTTTGGGGAGGGACCTGCGAGTTTGTTGTGTGCGTTGCGTAGATAGAAGCGACCTCACCCCTGGGCAGCACACCACAGCACCTTCCCGCCCACCGACTGGTCCCCACAAGCTTGCTGCCGGTGCCATCAATATGCTGACGTGGATTTGTGATGCTGTGCGCGCTGCGCCTGCAGGCGGCATCATCCTGCCCGACTCCCCCAACTCCCTCGGTTCTATTGACTGCTTACGTGGAATCTCCATGTGCGCTGTGCAGGTGGCATCATCCTGCCCGACTCCCCCAACTCCCTCATCGAGCGCGGGCACAAGGAGAAGGGCCGGGAGATCCTGGAGAAGATCCGCGGCACCAGCGAGGTGGACGCAGGTGCGCGCAAGCGAAGCAGTGGCGCGCTCTTTTGCTCGAGCGTCGCCTGCTGCGGCGGAATGTGCACCCTGCAGCGGCAACCTGCATTCCTGTCCAGGCGGCTGCGTGCAGGTTGCTTCCATCCATGCTCATTGCTCCGCCCATCACCCCTTTTTCCACCACTCGCAGAGTACAATGACATCCTGGAGGCTGCTCAGTCGGCGGCACAGGTCAGCGAGCTGCAGGCGTGGAAGAACCTGGCCAAGCGCGAGTACCGGTGAGGCTATTGAACTATTGTATTTCTTGGTTCCCAGTTATTGTGAGGTGTTCTCAATAAGCGTGAGGGAAAATGCTGGCCAAGCGGGAGTACCGGTGAGGGTGGGCCTGCAGTCTAGTCTAGTCTAGTCGACAACAGCTGAGCGCCAGCCCCTGAGGGGGCAACTTCATGAAATAATGAATACGTGTGGGCCTGCAAAGTTGGGTTCCCCTCCTTGGTCACCTGCCTCTCTCCTGCCCCACCCACCAAACGATTCTGGTGCTCCGCTCCACTTGCCTGAACCCGTGTCTACCCCTGCTGGCCCGCAGGCCCGCCGCCGTCCTGTCCGTGGCCATCCCCACCTTCCAGCAGTGGACTGGCAGTGAGTCTCCACTTGCCTGTGCATTGTTCTGTCAGCTGCAGGGAGGTGCCGCTGGCTCCTGTGGCATGGTGCTGAGCCTCTCCTGTGGCATGGTGTTGAGCCTGCTCCACCATTTGTGGCACACTGCCCAGACGCTTATGAATCTCCCCTGCCGCCCTCCCCTGCCACCCGCCCCCCTCCACCCGTCCAACCAGTCAACGCAATCATGTTCTGTGAGTTGGTTCGAACGGTTTTGTTTTGTGTCTTCACATCTGCATGCTGCCGCATACCTGTGCGGTGGTGGTTTGGCACGAGCGCTTGCCCAGCATATCTAGTACCTGCCGTCTTCCCTTTCCCACCTGCTCCTTGTCCTCCCTACTGTGATCCCCAACCTGCAGACGTGCCCATCCTGTTCTCCTCCCTGGGCACCGGCGATGAGGGCGCGCTGCTCAACGCGGTGAGCTTTAGTCAAGACAGGAGGGGCAGCGAGTCTTGGTGCTCCTGCTTGGTGGCTGACCAACGTGCTGCCGATCGCTGGCCGCTCCCTGTGCCTTAACTCCCGCCCCTGCCCTGCGCATCCTTCTCCAAACCGGCCTCTCTGCCCTCACATTTTCCCTCTGCTCCAGGTCATCATCGGCAGCGTGAACCTGGTGTCCACCGGTGTGGCCATCCTGCTGGTCGACCGCTCCGGCCGCCGCGCACTGTTCCTGGAGGGAGGCGCACAGATGTTCATCGCACAGGTGCGCTCGCCTTGCAGCCTTTGTTGTGATGCACGGCATGGCGGAGTCGTTGCAGGCACGGGCTGCTGGGAAATACAAATGCAGAAGGAGACGGGTGGCTGGAGAGTGTGCGCTGTTCACACGACCCTCACTCTGGCCTCTCGCAAGTTTCCCTCCTCTGCCCCCGTCTCACCCTCCCCTTGTCTCGCCTATTGTCCTTCACAACTGCAGCTCGCTGTCGGCATCCTGCTGGGCGTGGCGTTTGGGCAGTACAACACCTCCAACCTGCCCAGCAGCATCACCTACGTGGCGCTCGTCCTCATCTGCATCTTTGTGGCCGGCTTCGCCTGGTCCTGGGGCCCCCTGGGCTGGCTGGTGAGCTTCGCACTGCGTCTGTTGGGAGCTCAGGCCATTTGGTTGAGCATGGCTGCACCAGGGCAAGGTTTGATGCGGGTTGCAGCTGTACAGAAATGCCCTTGCGGTGCATGAACCGCTGCCTGCTGTCCCTGCATGCTCACCCTCCTTGCAGGTGCCCTCCGAGTGCCAGCCGCTGGACACCCGCTCCGCGGGCTTCTCCCTCACCGTCACCACCAACTTCGTGAGTGGGAAATCTTATGGGGAGCAGCTGCAGAGAGCCTGGGAAAGACACGGGTTGCTAGGTCATGCTCCCACTCMCCMCTGCTCCTTTTAGCCTGCTCCTGCCTGACCCCCGCYCCCCCGNCCCCGCCCCTCCCTGCCTGCAGCTGTTCTCCTTTGTGCTTGGCCAGTGCTTCCTGTCCATGCTGTGTGCCATGGAGTTCGGGTGAGCTCCGGGCTGCTAGTGGCTGCTGCCGCCTGCCCGCCCCTCAGCCTGCTGCAGCGCTTACCCTGCCGCCGCCCTTACCTGCCCCCAACACACTGCCTGCCTGCCCTCCCTACCCTGCAGAGTCTTCCTATTCTGTGAGTGTTGAGCCGATGCAACTGGCGGCTGGATCAGCAGTCTTCGGCAGTGTGGAAATGCCCAGCTCACCAGCCTGCGTGCCGCTGGCCCTGCTTTGTGCCCACACATGCGCATGCATGCTGATCGCTGACTGTTGTCCCCCCCTGCCACTGCTAATCTACCATCTGCAGTCGCCGCCATGGTGTTTATCATGACGGTGTTTGTCTGGTGAGCATCGGTGCAGTACTTTCCTAGGCTGTGGAGCATGGCAGCCTTGGCTGAGAGCTGCATGTCCTGCACTTGCTGCCCAGCTGTCGTTTGCTGCCAATCGGTCCAGTTGCTGTGTTCTAAGCCAGGAAGCTCACATCGAGCACGTCGCTGTCTTTCTCTGCAGGTTCCTGGTACCCGAAACAAAGGGCGTCCCGCTGGAGGAGATGTGAGTTGCCTGCTGCTTTGTTGCCTGCTTGGACAGCGAGCGATTGGCAGCCACGCTCGGCAATGCTGGTCCAGCCTGCACCCCCAGCCTGCCCTCCGCCTGACCATCACTCCCCGCCCTGTCCCCTGCCTATTTCACTCGTGCATCCCCTGCCTATCTTACTCGTGCACCCCCTGCCTATTTCTGCGTGCAGCTACACGCTGTACGCCAAGCACCCCATCTGGAGCAAGGTCATTGGCAAGGAGGAGGTGGAGGCTGTGATGGAGCTGGAGCAGCGCAACTCGCAGAGCTTCCGCCTGCAGCAGGTGGGCCTGGTGTAGTGTTGTCGGATTTACTGCCTCTTAAGCAGTGCGACTTGCAAAGCTTTCACCAGCAGCAGGTGGGTGGGACACTGTTGATGCTTGTCAGGCCCGCCTGCCACATCAAAGCAGTGCCTTGTAATGAAATGATGGACGCTGCGCTGGCAACTGCCGAGGCAGGGTTGGCTACCCAGCCAAGCCACTGGCTTGTTGTGACGCCTCGGGGATCACCTCTTAACTCCGTGCCCCGCCGGCCCCTTCCGTCCTCTGCAGCTGGAGGCCGCCCCTTCCGCCAAGAACAGCTCAGAGGTTGAGGTTCCCCACAAGTGAGGCAGGCCCATCTGATGGGCACCCGCGCACCCGGCCATGAATCGCCAGCAGCGCCCGCACAGCAGGCAGCCTGAAGGCGTGCCGGCGCAACACGCGACCAACTGATGCAGCGCCAAATCACCCTGTGGCCAACCCTGGCCGCTTTCAAATGCACCGCTGCAGCACTAAATTTTCCTTCCGTGTTGCCAATAGACTAATTTTGCACCGTTTTGGAGGCTGGGGCCGCTACACCCCATCTCTCCCCTGCTGCATCCAAACCCAAACCCAACCAATGGTACCGCCGCAACTAAGTGCGCCTCAACTGCATGAGCCATCCAGTGCCCGCTCTCTTCCCCAAGCGCACCGACGTTTTTCCACCAAGGCCTGATGCCCGTCAGCGCCGCAAGGGTGCGTTGTGCTGCCGAGCTTATTTCCGCGTAACCTTTTTCCTACACGACTGGCATGGCTGCGCGCGTGGCCCTCCAATTTTTTTCACGAGCATCTTTTCCACAGATGGCTGCACTCTGCTGGAGTTCACCCCGCCTGTTTTCCGTGTTCCGCCTCCCTTCACCCTCACGTGCCCAGCACTACACTCTGCCCCTGCCCACCCATCTTCCACACTTTTGCTTCCGGGGTGACATCTTGGTTTGAGTATCCTTCGGTTCCTCTCCTGCGTTTCCTTTCCTGGCTCTCTCTACCCCATCAGCCCCTCCGAGAAAGCGTCTCTTGAGCATGCTATGTAACCGTCAGATCTGCACACGACTCACACGTATGGACCAACAGCCGGACATGCGGCACATGCTTGGGTAGCTGCATGGCTCAAGCAAGGAGGCAGCCGCAGCACAACACGCAGCACAAGAAGCAGCAGCAACAGCGCCAGGCCGCGCAGTGCGGCAGGCTCAGGCAGTGCTGTAGCTGGCCAGCACGCTGCCCCAGGGCCGGGCCTTGGGCAGCGACAGTATGCTAATGTCGCCGCACACAATGCTGAGGTGGCGGGCACGGGACAGTGCCACGTTGATGCGCTGGCGGTCCCGGAAGAAGCTGCAAATAACCAGTACGGAACAGCAGAGTAAGAACGCAAAATCAGAATGCAGCCAGGCGGGCGAGCTAGGAGCTGTTGCAAGCAGTTGCTAAACACAGCGCCAGCAACCACAACAGCTGGTCGTCGCTCGCTGCATGCACCGCCCACCTGCTGAGATGGTTGGTGGTGCGGACTGTCGACACAATCACGGCATCCGCTTCGTCGCCTTGGCACGCATGTACAGAGAGCACCTGCCAGCAGTGGCGTCTTGATGCACCCTTGTCAGCGGTTTCAGGCTGTTGCACCCAAGTGGTCCCAGTTCGCAGCCTTGCCGCACCGCACACATCAGACCTGTGCGCCCANCAGTAGCACCACAAAGTGAGGCTCAGCCCCANCTGGCAGGAGCAGGATGCCCGNAGCTGAGAGCCCTNGCTCGTCTTGTGCACCAGCCTGGCCAGCAGGTCTCGCTGCGGGGAGCGAGCAGCGAGACGGAGGATGCGGTAAGGCAATGGATCTGGGCAGCACATTATGCGGTGGTCATAGCATGTGTCAGCTGATGCATGTGGGCGCCTGAGCGATATGGCGTGCCAATGGGTGTATGCATGAGTGGCGGAGAGACGGTGGGCCCTCGCTGCAGCGTGCAGCAACCGTCACATGTCAGTGCAACAACTCCTGTGCGGTACTGATATGTCCCCAATGCACCTGCAAGTTGTACAGGCTGACGATGTAGACGGTGGGCTGGTTCACGCCAATCCTGCGCAGCTCAGCCGCGGCCTCCCGTGCTGCCCGGATGGCCCTGCAGGCAAGCAGGCGGGTCGACCGCTGGTATTGCGCGCACTGTGGCAGGCGAGCATGCGCAGACAGCCAGACAAAGGCAGGCAGCATGGACGATGCTGCAACCCGCCACGCACCTGCCAGCTTCCTTGGCATTCCAGTATCCAGCCCCGGGCCGCTGCTGTTCCCACCCCTTCACGTGAATCAGGCGGCAGGGGGCTGCCACAGCCTGCGGCGCCGCCGCCGCTGGCGCCGTCACCAGGCGGCCGCCATAAAATTCCTTGGACACCGCAGCGCAGATGGAGGGGTGCATGCGATACTGCTCCTTCAGCATTGCCGCGGGAAGGCCCAGTTCCACAGCTCGCTGCATGAGGCTGCGGCAGGGGCGGGATGGGGTGCAAGTGGGCATGAATGTGTGCACTGGTGCTCCAGGTGCGCAGAGAAGCAGGCATGGCACCCGCAGGCTCCCACATGCAGCTGTGCATGCCAGCACCTATGGTGCACCTATGTAGCTCGGACCCAACCAGCAACCAGCAGCACCAGCCCCTACATTACCACGTGCCTGCGGGTGTGGTTGGGCGGCGGCTGGTGCAGGTCTGTGAAGGCGGGCAGCTGCAGGTGGTCGCCGATTAGGACCAGCTGAGCTGGCGCGTGGCGGATCAGGATGGGTATTGCCATCTCCGGCACACAGCCTGCCTCGTCCACTATCACCGTGTCAATGTCAACCTTGCCCTGCAGCACAGGCATGGGTTTTTGCTCTGCAGCGGAGCTCAGGGCATGCAAGGGGTGCAGGATGTAGGTGGCTGGTCCGGCAGCAGCAGCACATTTGATGGCACTGGCAACCGGCAGCCTGCAAAAACGCCTCAAGCGGCAGCAGCCCCAACCCACGCACCCCTGCTGCCTCCAGCTCAAAAGCCATGCGCGGCGTGGAGTCCACGGTGCAGGCATACACGCGGGTGGACTCCAGGATCTCGCGTGCCGCCTGCCGCTTGACTGCCGGCAGGATGCCGGCTAGCATGCGGCTCACAGCAGGCTGAATGATGTCCTCCACTAGGTCACTGTACCTGAACTGCAACCCGGGCAGCGCAGAGGCAGCTGGGCATGGGGAATTAATGTTGCAGCTGGGGAGCCCATAGCATCAGAGCTGAGGCGATGCACCGCTGCCCAGTGGCAACCATATAAGCCGGGTGACTGCCGCCTGTCAAACAAAAAGCCAGCATGCACACACACCAGCAGCAGTTTGCGGAGCAGTTGATGGAGGCTCCGCAGCATGTCTGCAGGGGCACTGTTTGCCTGCAGGTGAAAGAAATTTGAAGGTTGCATGGGGCAATCAGCAGCTGCGCTGTGCGGCTAAGCAGCAGCACCACAGGATGCCCAGCTGGGAAGCCTCCTTACCCCCTGGCCCACCCACACCACTGCACCTGCGCCAGGGCTGCCTGCAGCGCCGCCAACACTGCGGCACGCTGCGGCGCCCCGCTCTCCCGCAGCGCCTGCAGCCGCTGAACGTGGTCCAGCCAAGCCGCCACGTGGGGGTGGCGCTTCACCCGCTCTTTCAGTTGGTACTGCTGCGCATGGGGCCCAAGCCGCTCCTCACGACCGAACACAAGTAGGCTGCCTTCCACTCGAGACAGCTTAACAACCACAGCATCGATCGCTTGGTTGCGGGTCGCCGTCACAAGCACCTGCGCCAGGGTGCGTGCAGCGTGGCTTGTTGATTGCATGTGCAGAACGCCGCTGCCCAGCTGCAAGCTTGGACCCAGCTGCAACCTGCTGTCCTGCACAGCATGCGGCGCCCCAGCACGATGTGCCTCAAGAGCCACCCCCAGCAGTCTCCAGGCTGCCCTACCTGCGCTTTAGGCTGCACCCGGCTCTCAATGATGTGAAAGATGGTCGTGCTCTTGCCCGTGCCTGGCGGCCCGTGAATGATGCTGAGCCCGCCACGCAGGCCAGCCACCGCCGCACGCTGTCCAGCATTCACGGGCACGTCTGCAGGCATGGTGGGATGGAAATTTGTTGCCCAGTCTGAACATGCACGCCCATGTCACGCACATGCAGAGCGCAAGCTGCAGAGCGGCCCGGCAGCCCTCTTCCCACCTGGCAGCAGGTGTAGAGGGCCGCCCCGCAGCGTGCCGCCGCCGCCACCTCCCGCCAGCTGCTTGCGGGGATCTGCCGCAAGCTCCAGCATTGTGCAGGCACCGGGCTGCAGCAAGCCAGTGTGCAGCTTGTAGCGCAGGGACTGCAGGGAGAGAGGGCAGGAGGCCGCTGCTCAGCCTGTGCTGCGCATGAGACTGAGAGCGGCGGCAGCTGGGCCCCCTGCAACTGAACCCCTCAGCCAAAGTGGAGCGCCCAATGCAGGGCCCAGCCTGCTGCTAGCTGACGTCGTGTCAAGATCGTATCCTACGGCCTGCGCCACCACACGGCAGCCCTGCTGTTCTCCCACCCACCTGAGCGCTGGAGTAGGCCAGCAGGAAGCTGCCCATGTAGCCAAGGCTGCGCATGTGGCAGCGGGAGCCGCCGCCCTCCACTGTCGGCAGCAGCACCAGGATGTCCTCGCCCGTCTCATCATTAATTTTTGCCACCTTGGCAACGTGGTAAGAGTCGGTCTCCCGGACCTGCGGCGGCAGGAGGGCGAGTGCACGCTTGAGTACAGGCTTGGAGGCACGTGCTCGTCGCAGCAACACTGCCAATTCTGCCCCAAACCGATTGCGTGCAAGCCACCGACTGCCGGTTGCACACTCACATGCACGAGGTGCTTCACCCAGGCGTCTCCATCATCACTGAAGTCGAGCGCTGCTGGGGTGCGCCCGGGCACCGCCCGTGCCGCCCACACACTGCCCTTCCGCTTGTCGAACGGCCACCACTTCTGCTCAGGCTGCGGATGCTTGCCCTCTGCTGCCTCCAGCGCGCTAGCAGCAGCGGGCTGCCAGGTTTMGGGGAGAGGGAGGGACGGGCGTTGGTATGGGTGCGGCGCAGGGGGTGGCCTTTGGGGCGGAAGGAATGCAAGGCACAAAGCATGGCAACAGCTGCTGCACGCACACTCAAATCCTAAGCAGTCCATAAACCTACAAGCAGCGCCTGCCAACTTGCCTGGAACTCCAGAGCTGTGTGCGCTTGCATGGCTGTGAGGTAGGCTCCAGGAGATGCATGCCTGTCTGGCAGGCCGCCAGCCGCTACATCCCCCGCCTTGCCGTATGGCAGCTGCCACTGCGGCGCCTGCTTGGGCGGCCCCGCCAGCTTGCGAGCAAAGTAATCCAGCTCAGGGATGCGGGACACGTTGTGCCGGCTGGACGGCTGTGCGGGTGCAGCTGCAGGCTTTGCTGGCTTGCTGCGTCGCACTGCAAGGACGTGCGGCGCGATGCGGCGGGCGGCGCTGCCTCCGCTCCCGCCGCTCCCGCCGGATCCGCCCAGCTGCAGGCCGGCGAGCAGGCCCAGCAGATCTGCCGCCGAGTCCTACATCTGGTCTTCTAGCGGCCGATCGTGCGCGATGCAAGAGTGGGCCGCTGCGGCTTGCGGCTGGACTTGCTCGGTTTGGGGCCGCAGCAGGCTNGAGGGCGCAGCCCGTGCTGAGCATGTGCACGTGCGAGGCGAGGAGGCGGCATCTTGAGGGTGATATGCATGCCCTCGGAGGCGCCTGTGTTGGCTGTGTTGAACACGCTGCGCGTGCTGCCACAGGCGGAGAGGGGCGGCAATGTTGCCAGCCTGCAGGCCATTGTTGTATGCATGTGACTGAAACCGAAATGGAACTTAGTACTTCTCGAAGATCTGACGGGCGACCTAGCTTCGTGCTTAGCCACTGGAGTAAATGCCATGAGTCCTGWGGCTTGCGCGTAGCATGCGGGAGCTTCCCATCTTGGTCTGTGCATGCATGAATATGTTTCCTGGGTTTTCCGGTCACCTCCTTATCGATCAGGACCCTTGAAAGCGCGTCCCTGAAGCTGTTTATCATAGTTGTTCAGCCTGCAGACACCGGTGCCAACCCAACGTTGAATGCCGGTGGCGGAAATGCAACGCGCCCTTTGGTTGCTGGTGGCACCACCAGTGCATCAAGTTCGGCACTGCAGCCTCCTGCCTGTGCCGAGCTACGGGGTCGCCTGTAATGTGTATGTTGAAAGTACGATGAGGGCAGCTGTCAGCCAGCGGCAGCACATGCGGCACATCGCTCAGCAGTGGCGGCAGCGGCAGCGGCACGGCAGCGGCAGCGGGCGGCAGCAGGGCCGCTGATCGCGATGTGGCCCGCAGCCGGCGTGTCGTCCTTTCTCACAGAGCAATCTGCTCAACCCTGKCAGCGTCCCGCCGCTCGCTCGAGCGCTCCTCATTCGCAACAAGCCCTCAGGGCGGCCTCCCAGCCGGGCCKCGTGCGCACAGGGTGATTTAGCTGAGGCCAGAGAAGCTCCTGACGCGCGCCGCCGGGCTGCCGCTCGGCCTCGGGCCGCCGCCGCCCTCGTCGCCGCTCTCGCCGCCGGCAATGGAGGCGGCAGCGATCGTGCCCCCCGATGCCGCCGCTGGCATCCTGGAAGCGCAGCTGTGCAAGGAGCAGCGGGTGGGTCTGATCCAGCACAGCGATCCACATGACATGGCTTGACAGACAGTTGCGCTTGCTGCCGCCACACCGTGCTGCTGCTCCACTGTGCTCCATCGTTCGAAACCGGTTCGAAAGCTCTCCGTGTTTCCGCAACTCTCCTGCCTGCACAGGATGTGAAGGTGCTGGCGCTGCGGGGCCGCAACATCTTCCTCACCGGCTGCGGCGGCAGCGGCAAGTCGCACTGGATCAAGCACATGATTGCGCACTGGGAGCGGGAGGGCAAGGAGGTGCGGCCAGGGGAGGTTGGCAGCTGAGCTTCANCGAAAATGCGGGGCTGCTAAGGGCTCCCTGGACTTGGCTGATGTGTTGTCAGGCTGCTATGGCATGGCTNGCCCTGCTTGAACTCTCCACCCTAATCCGTCCTGAACCTGTTCTTTCCACCATTGTCCGCCTGCCAGGTGGCGCTGGCTGCCATGACCGGCTGTGCGGCGGAGCTGATCGGCGGCCGCACGCTGCACTCCTGCCTGCAGCTGGGGCCGGTCTCCAAGGTGGGTCTATCAAGGGGCAGGCTGGATTGATGCTCGCGCTGCTGCTTCGGCCCAAGGCTGCCCTGCTTGGCTGCGAGTGTACGGCCTGGCGACCCGTCCACCTCTCCTCTTTGTGTGCTGTGTCTGTTGAAGGGTTTGGCAGCACATGCTTAGATCCCTTTTCTCTGCAGGTGGGGGACGTGGTGAGCCTCAAGAAGAAGCAGCTGGTGGAGAAGCTGGCTGCCCTGGACGTGCTGATCTGCGACGAGGTGACTCGGGGTTTGTTGTGTCGATTGTTTTTCCAGCTTGGGTGCACAGACTTGCTGCAGCACCGTGTAGGCTGCTCTACCAGACTGAGCGCCAGGCCATTCCAAATCCAACTTCAAGCAAATCAGTGCACGCCATTTCGAGCCTATGATTCTGCTGCACTTGCTGCGCAGGTGTCCATGCTGAGCGCCGAGCTGTTCCAGTACATTGTTGAGCAGATCAGCCGCGCTCGGGGCGTGCACTTCCGTTCGGAGATAGATCGGCTGGGCATTGGCAGCGCTGGCGCGGTGCGCGGCTGGCTGGCCTGGCTGGTGCAGTGGATCTGTGGCTGGCTGGCGCTCGCAATGCGATATTGCAAGTTTGGACCGACCAGAAAATGCCGCTCACCTGCACACGTCCGCTGTGGTCCTGTGCAGGAGCGGCTGCGCCGCCTGCTGAGCCAGCCGCTGTGCGGGCTGCAGCTCATTCTGGTGGGCGACTTCCTGCAGGTGGGTGGCAGTGGAATGGCAATTGGTGCCTTTACTAGTGACAGGATCACTTGTGGAGTTCTGTTCTGATCCTGGTGGGAGACTTCCTGCAGGTGAGTTGACAACTCCTGCATGTATTTGGCAATCACTGGTTCTCACTACTGTTGATCCTGGTGGGGGACTTGTGCAGCTGGGTGGCGATTGAGAAGAACCCACGTGCTTTTTCACGCTCGCTGCTGCACTGCTCACAGCGGTCTAGTGGCAGCAGCCATGGTGGTCAGCACAATCGACCATTATGTTGCTGTGCGTATGCCGCTGCTGGGCCAAGCAGCAATGCACAGGGAGGGGCCTCATCGGTGCATACTCTGTAGCCACATCTGTTCCCTGCTGGCATGTGCAGCTGCCTGCGGTGGACAAGGGCCCCGAGGACTGCCACCGCGTGGCTGAGCTGGCGGTGCAGAACCTGGAGGAAAAGCTGATCAAGTGAGGATAAAGATGCAATCGACAGCCAGCCAGCCAGCCAGAGGAAGGGTTGTTTTCAATGGGCATGCCACGGGCGGCTTGTACCGGAGCAGCGATGTGGCCGTTGGCGGCAGCGGTATAGAAAAGCTCAGCCCTGCACCGCCCTTCAGCCTCGACGCACACCCTGCGCCCGACACCCCCTGCTGCCCGCAGGAACGGCAAGCTGACAGGGGGCCAGGTTCGCAGCAACTCGGCGGTGTGCAACCGCGGGCTGTGCTTCCAGAGCGAGGCATGGCGCCGCCTGGACATGCACGTGGCGGTGCTGAAAAAGGCGAGCCTGGGGGTGGGATGAGGGAGGGGCCTGGGGAGGGGCGGGCTGTGGGGGTGCGACAGTCGGATGGTGTGTCGGAGCATGCGACACCACCCGAGCGAACAAGGCTTCCCAACCGGCCGGCAACTCTAGCTGCATGCTCAGTCCTGTTGTTGCATCCCCTTGCTGCCCCCAGGTGCACCGCCAGAGCGAACGGAAGTTCATAACCATCAGACATTTACAACAGCATGCCCAAACTGCCTACATTACTACCGCATTTGTTCCTTGTTCCCAGGTGCACCGCCAGAGCGAGCGGGAGTTCATCACAATCCTGCACGCCGTCCGGGACGGCAGCGCCTCGCGAGAACAGCTGGACCGCCTGTGGCAGCTGTGCAGGTGCATCCCCCGCTGTTTTTGGGACCGGCTGCAAGCAAAGTGCATGCAGAAGTGGGTTGTGCTGCTGCCGCAAACCACATGCCGCTGAAGAGGTGTGTTCCTCTACATTGTCGCAGCCGGCCGCTGACCCAGCAAGACGGCATTGTGCCCACGAAGCTCTTTTGCAAAAACATTGACGCCAACCAGTGAGCCTGGGAGGTGGTGGGCGGTTTTGGGAAGGACCGAGGTGCACATGCAAAGTTGTTTACAATCTGAACAGTGAGACAGGAGTGAGGGGAGACAAGGGTTGCCTCTAAGTAATGCCGCTTTGACACCGTTTTGCTCTTGCTTGCGTATGGCTGCACCTCAGCCTTGGGCTGCACTTCACCCATGCCACCCCTCCAACTGCCACGTGGCTCACACATCCCTGCAGGCAAAATGCGGCGGAGCTGGCCAAGCTGCCCACCAAGCAGCACGAGTTCCACGCAGCACACTGGGTGGTGCCGAAGGTGGGCAGGTGGGGCCGCTTGCTTGTGCTCCCTGACTCCTATTATAGCCTTGAACAGCCTGTTTGGACGGCTTGAGTGCGGGTTAATCCCAGCCGTGCTGAGAGGTCTGTCCTCCCCAATCCTTCCCTGCTTTTATGCGACCTCAGGTGCGCAAGGGAGAGAGCCCCAACTGCGCGGCGGTGCAGCGGCGGGAGGCGGCGCTGCGCGAAATGATGCCGGATGTGCTGAAAGAGGACCGCAAGGTGGGTGGGGTGGACGGATGNTACACRRKTTTTTGTTGATCAATATTTGCTGTTTGCANTTGCCTGTGAGGAATGATGCCGGATGTGCTGAAGGAGGACCGCAAGGTTGGTGGCTGACTGGGGTTTGGGCAGTGCTCTGTGGGTCTCAAGCTGTGTCTGCAAAAAGAATGATGCCGCAGATGTGCTGAAGGAGGACCGCAAGGTGGGCGGGGTGGACGGATGTACGAAGGGTGTATGTGGGTCAATGTTTGCCATTTGCATTGCCTGGGAGGAGTGAGGCTGGATGTGCTGAAAGAGGACCGCAAGGTGGGTGTGCGCTGGTCTGGTGAATTGCATGCAAGCAGGAGTCCTCCCCCCGCCAACAGCGCACTCGTTCAGCAAGTGCACAGGACCGCCCATCAGCACTACCATCGCCGCATGCCAGTCGTGCTATTCCTGGTCCCTTCTCCCTGCCGCAGGTGCGCGACCTCATCCTACTAAAAGTGGGCGCCACCACAGCCACACGTGCCAGTAGAGCCATCTGGTAGGCTTTATCTGCCGCTGCCCCTGTCAACTTGCCGCAGGTGCGGGACCTCATCCTGCTGAAGGTGGGCGCCCAGGTGATGTGCACCGCCAACATCATGAGTGGCGTGCTGGTCAACGGCAGCCGCGGCGTGGTGGTGGGCTTTGTGGACGCCAGGTGAGTGTAAAGCAGGGAAAATAAATGTCGTTACTGCCAGCCGCGGCGTGGTGGTCGGCTTTGTGGATGCCAGGTGGGCTCAAGTGATGGGGGCAGGACACTTTTGTGTATGATTGTTTGCCTGGTGCACAGCTTGGTGCATACCGGCTGTGGCATGGCTGGACTGTTGAACAGCAGCTAAGAGCCATGGCAACACACTCTCCACGCTTGCTGCCGCCTTTTGATTCGCTTGCAGGGAGCAGCTGGAGCGGCTGCAGAAGAAGCTGGCCGAGCTGCAAAAGCAGATGCAGGATGCCGCGGACGGGCGAGCCGCGGCGGCCTCTGCTGCGGCGGCAGCGGCGGCAGCAGCTGCGGCGGCGGCGGAAGGAGTAGGAGCTGATGAGCAGCAGCGGCAGGGGCAGCAGGGACAGCAGCAGCAGCAGCANCAGCAGCAGCAGCAGCAGCAGCAGGGTGGGCAGGAGGCGGGCAGCGGTGGCGAGCCGCCGGCCAAGCGGCAGCGGCTCTGCGGCGCCGAGGCAGGGCCAGCTGATGGCCTGGCTGGAGGCGCCACTTCGCCAAAGGCAACAGCGGGCAGCGGGCATGCAGCAGCGCAGGCCCGCAGCCCTGGCAGTGGTGAGGGGGCCAGCGGCGAGCTGCCTGCCACCCAGCCCATTGATCCCGCTGAGCCTGCTGTGGTGAAGCAGGAGCCCGCTGAGCCTGCTGTGAAGATGGAGCCTGCTGAGCCTGCTGTGGTGAAGCAGGAGCCTGCTCAGGCAGCATCGCCAGCAGCTGCCGTGGGCGCAGCGGCGTCGCGGGCAGCGCCCGCTTCCCAGCAGCAGCAGCAGGAGCGGCCTTCTGGCTTCATGTCTGCTCGCGACCTGCTGCTGCAGCAGGGCGCTGCCGGCGCAAATGAGCAGCAACCGCCCGCGCAGCATGCGTCAGCGGCGTCGCCCACCTTGTCGCAGCAGCAGCAGGGGCAGCAGCAGAGGCAGCAGCAGGGTGTGGGCTCGCCACAGAGCCCACAGTCGCAGCAGCCGCAGGGCGCCTCGCCATCACAGCAGCAGCAGGATCTGCAGCCAGGCTCGGCTTTGAAAGCCGCCCGCATTGGAGCGCGGCGCCGCCTCAGTGCATCCGCCGCCTTTGCTGCGGCGGGGTCTCCTCGCGCCGGGGCGCCAGCGGCGGCTGCGGCCGCTGCTGGGGGCGCGGCGGGCGGCATGCCGGCCGAGTTGCTGGAGTGGGATGGCAGTTACGAGCTTTGGCCTTACCAGAACTACTCGCTGCCAGCGCAGGCAAGTTGCGCGTGTGGTGGCTCTTTGGGTCGGTGTGGCGGGAAAGCGGTGCAGGTTTGCATTTCTCAGCCCCTGCGGCTGCAAAGGCCTGATGGTTTTGGGGCGTACATGCCATGCGGCCCACCGGTTGCTGCAAGCCACCTGATAGCACAAGCGCCTGCCCATGCCACCCCAACTTCTACTGTGCACAGGTTGCCCTGGCTGAGCGGCTGATCCACCAGCTCACCGCTCTGGTGGCTGCCCACCAGGACCGCACCCGGCAGGCGGCGCGGCAGCAGCAGGCCGCTCGGCAGCAGGCCGGTCGTGCCACCTGGCCCCAAGGCCACGGCCCGCACTCAGCAGGGCAGCCGGAGCCGCCGCAGCTGCCGCCGCTGGTGCTGCCGGTGGTGCGGTGGGCCAGCAAGGCGCTGCGTGGCAAGCCCCTGGTCATGTTTCCCCACATGTTTGAGTATCGGGTGAGAGATTTGATATTGGTAGTGAGTGCGCTGGTGGGCTGCCGCACCGCTGCATGCTGCGCAGCAGTTGATGCTTGCTTGCAGCTTGCCGGCTTGCTGAGTCAAGGCTGTGTGAGCACGGTGAGCACGGGTGAGCACCCTACAAACCCTCTCCCATGCCGCCTCTATTGCTTTTCAAGCTTCNTTTTTGTGCCTTTTTCTACTTGCCCCGCTGCAGGTGCTGGGCAAGGGCACGATAGTGCGGCTGCAGCTGCCGCTCATGCTGGCCTGGGCGCTGACCATCCAGTGAGCGAGTGGTGGGGCTGGGTGGGGTTTAGCGGGTGGCTATGTATTGGTGGGTTGACCTGGAACGAACGAGGTTAGTTATGAAGGGTGAGTGCCAACCGGCGAGCGCCTCATTGTCCGCCTGCCCCTGCCTCCCCATCTTCGCAGCAAGTCGCAGGCCTGACGCCACAATGCAGCTGCGACATCTGCATCCAGCTGCCCAGTTGACTCCAAGCCCCCTGCCCTTTCTGTAAATTTCCACAGCAAGTCGCAGGGCATGACGCTGGACAGGGTGATTGTGGACCTGTCTGGCGCCTTTGCTCCCGGCCAGTGCTACGTGGCCCTCAGGTGCGGATCCTGCCATTCGTCACGCTTGCCTGCTTGCTTGCTTGTTGCTTGCGCAGCTGCTGGTGCGGCTTGGCTGCCGTGTCTGCTGATGGGTGACATCTGCCTGTCTTGAGTGGCCACCCTCCTTTTGCTGCCATGTGTTCGCACCGCAGCCGGGCCAGCAGCCTGGAGGGACTGCAGATTGCGGGGCGCACCAATCCGCTGCTCAGCGTACCCAAGCCCGAAAAGCTGGCTGTGCAGGCAAGCAGCTGGCCTTTGGCTTGTCCATATGTGGCTTGTCAATGTGTGGCGGTTGCTGTCGCTGCTGGCGCCAAAGCAACCGAGGCATCTGCTGTGGCGCTGCCGCCGCCGGCTTGCTTGGGCTGGCTGTGTCACGTTTAACAAGCCACGAGGGCTCTGGATCATATTATTATGTTTTGGCCTTCTCCCCTGCCACAGTTCTATGCTGCCCACGAGTGCGGCGGGCGGTGGGAGCGCGAGGCGGTTGTGGGCGATGGCGAGCGAGGGCCCTTCCCTCTGCAGGTAGATAGGCCGGCCTGCGCGGGTTTGTCTCCTGGGCATCCGGTGCTGCAGCTTGCGCTGTGGCTGCGTGCATGTGGTCGTCGCCTTGTTCGCCGCTGCTGGCTGCGGCCTCATGGCTGGGATCTTTCTTGACTGCTGACGGCCCTCTCCATGCTTCCTTCAATCACCGCAGATCGACTTTCGCGGGGCGCACGGCGAAGCGTTCTACCGCTGCATGCAGCAGGGGGCGGACGCTGTGCTCTGGCTTGGCGAGCTGCCTGACCGGGCGCAGCAGGCAGCACAGCAGGGGCAGCAGGCACGGCACGCCGCAGCCGCAGCACAGCAGCAGGCCGCGGCGGCGGGGTGGCAGCAGGCGCAGCCGTATGGGGGCTGGGGCCAGCCGCCGCCCCACCTGCAGCGCTCGCCGCGCCCGCAACAGCCGCAGCAGTACCAGCAGCAGCCGTACCTGCAGCAGCCGGCAGCGTCAGGGGGTGGTGGGTGGCAAGCACAGCAGCAGCAGCCTCCCCCCTCGCCTCAGCAGT
>JADXDR010000182.1:129802-153568 GCA_025026875.1 Chlorella ohadii
GGTGTGCGACTGCCGCCCCCGCCGCCCGGCCAGCGCGGCAGCAGCGGCAGCGGCTACGCCACACCCCCGCCTGCTCGCACGCCCATGCACGCAAGCAGCAGCAGCAGCAGTGTGGATAGTGCCCGGCGCACGGGCGGGCGGAGGGGCGGCTACTTTGCAGAGCACCTGCCTGGCGCTGTGCTGCAGGCAAGCTGCGGGAGGGGGTACGGTTGCCACAGTGTGTGTGCTGGTCTGAGCATGGTAAACAGTGCACCTCCCTGCCACAGCAGCAGCCTTCATGCTGCCGCAGCAATGGTCCGTTTCATACCTGTCGCTTCTCACTTTACCTGCCGCAGCAAGGGCTGAAGGGGGGCGCCCTGTTCCGAGCCGTGTTCCGCACCAACCCCTCGGACCGCAACCAGGTGCGGATTTAGGTGGATTTGTAGAGTGCTCATGCAAGTTCAAACATATGACTGGGTGTGCTCTGCCAGAGATGCATTGTTCAGTAAGGGTCACCAACCCCCGGACCGCAACCAGGTGCAGAACTGTGCCCTGATTTGCGTAACGTTCTGAACATTGTGGATCCTGCTTGGCAATGCCAGGGTTGTTTTGCTTAGCATGGGGATCGGTGCAAACGCATGTGCCCCGGCATGGCATTAACTATTTCACTCCGGCCCTCTCTGCTGCCCTTCCACGCAGGGCTTCTGCTCGCTGCCCGGCCTGCCCACCGATGTCTTCGTCCGGGTGCGATTTGCTGTCAACTCATCACTGCTGCTACAGGAGTTGTAGTGCTGGGTTGCTGCCGTGCAAGCGCCGTGCCGGCAGCTTGATGGCCATTAGGTCTTCGTCCGGGCATTGCCATTCATTGATGTTCTACATTGTCATTCATCGATTTTCTAAATTGTCATTCATTGATGTTCTGATCCCATGGCACTCTGTTCTGCCACGTTGCATTCCGCAGGGCTTCAAGATGCAGAACCGGGCGATCGAGGGCGATGAAGTGGCCATCCGCATCCTGCCCCCCANGCGAATGGTACCAGCTGGCATCCGCCAAGGCAGCAGCCGAAGCAGAGGCCGCCAAGACTGGCGCCGGCGGCGCAGCAGCAGGCACGCCGCAGGCACCGGCAGGTGCGGCAGCACAAGTGGCCCCAGAGCGCAGCAATGCGGTGCCAGCTGCGCTGCCCTCGCGTGCGGCTGSGGSGGCRGGCSCCCCGCCACCCACGCCGCTCACTGCTGCCGTGGGCGCTGCGCCGGCTGCTATGACTCCGCCAGCGTGGGCGGGCGGCCAGCAGCGGCGGCCGGCTGGAGACCTGGTGGCATCCCCCGCCCTGCTGCTTTCAGGTATGTGTGTCTGTGTGTGTTGTCATCTAGGCACTGTTGCCGGGCAGGCGAGACGTCTTGTTGCCAGCACACTCGCGTGCGGCCTCTGCCAGCCTCCCCAGCTTCCTGCCGTGCTGCCTGTTGCTTGATGGCCCGGCCGTTGAACCCTCCACTGTGCCTGCAGCCAGTGGTGGCGACCTTGGGGTGGCGCTGGGCCCCTCCCTGCTGGGCGATGCGGATGACAGCGAGGAGAGCGAAGCAGGTGGGCAGAACTGCTCTACAAGGGAAACATCGGCCGTTGCTGGCTGATTTGCACAACCGGTTGAGGTGGTAGGTATGGACCAGTGTGTGCAGCAGAGCAACCAGATGCACGCGTCATGCCCCCACACTGCCTCCTCTGCCCCCGCCATAACAGGCTCCGTGAGCAGCGAGGGCAGCCTGTGTTTGGAGGAGCACGAGGCGCTGGTGGCGGCGGCGGAGGAAGACCTGGTGGTAAGAATTGCCATCTTTTGTGCATGGAGTGATGGTTGCGACCGCCCAGCTGTGGACGCAGTGCGCTCACGCCTTCACTTGTTTTCTTGCTGCGTCCATCCACCCTCGGGGCTTGCAGCTGGACACAGGCATAGCTGCCGGCCATCGCCTAACTTCATCCTGCATTGCTGCTTTCATGCATCACACACAGGGGTCGAAGCTGGACACAGACACAGCGGCTTGCTGATTCCCAGTTCCACCCTGGTTGCCCCTCCACTCCTCAGGGCTTGAAGCTGGATACGGATATCGCGGGTCTCATGGAGGCAGAAGAGGCAGAGGCAGAGGCGGCTGCTNGGAGCGGAGGCANTCCACACCCCCANGNCCCCACANGCGCGACAGCGCANGAACANGGGCGACGCACNAGNCAGGATGGCACAGAGCAGGCGCAGCAGGCACAGCAGCAGGCGCAGCAGGAGGAAGAGGAAGGACCAGAGTCCATGGTGGACTTCCTGCTGCGGCGCCAGCTCAGCCCGGGCTCTCCGGAATACCCCGCTGCCAGCTCAGCAGACGCAGCAGGGACCACAGCAGGCGCCCCAGCAGGCGCAGCAGGGACCACAGCAGGCGCAGCAGGCATGCCAGATGTGCCGCCGCCCTCGGCTTGGAATAGCGTGGGGCCGCTGCGCTGCTGGCACGCCGTGGGCAGCGGGGAGGCGGCGGTGGCGCAGATCGCGCGCCGGCTGGCCGGCATGGAGGTGCGGGTTTTGTTCACCCTCACACTCTTGTGCTCACTATCTGCTGTTGCCAGTGGAAGTCACGGCTGGCCGGCATGGAGGTGAGGGGGGTCGATACATGCTCAAACCATTGTCTGCAGTGTGGGCATGTCTGACTTGCAAGAACGGTGTGTTGCGCAGCGAAACAAGCAGTACGTTCCCACTGTGCCTGCCTGCAGGGCTGGCAAGTGAGGGGCGAGGATCGCTGCTCGCAGTGTCTCTGCAGCATCAGCAATACTGCCCACCTGTGTCACAACTATGACTCCCGCTTCCGTTTTCAGGGCTGGCGCGTGACGGGCGAGGTGGTGGCTGTGCTGCCTGAGCTTCGAACTGCACTGTTTATTGCTAGCATTGTTCTCCCCTCTGTGCCTGCAGGGCTGGCGCGTGACAGGCGAGGTGGTGGCTGTGCTGGAGCCCTCCCGCCGCCGAGAGTCGGTTGTGGGTGAGCACGCAGTGCCTTGCGTTGGAAATGGGGATCTGGCCGTACCGCCTCCGTTTGCGGCACTGAAACGGATGGATTTGGTGCCATGCAAGCTGGCCATGTGCCTACAACTTCCTGGATGATGATGATCCTTTGCAGGCGTGCTGAAGCAGGAGGGGGACAAGGACACAGGAACANTTTTCCTCATCCCCTGCGACCCGCGCCTGCCGCGCATGATGGTCCGCTCAGCCGGCCTGCCAGCCGACATCAAGCAGGCGAGCGCATGCTTGCTGGGGCGTTGCCGATCAGCGCTGGCAGCACATGCAAGGGGCGGCTAATGCGCAGGCCTGTTCTATTGCAAGCTGCCTGCCAGATCGGCGGAGCTGCGCATGNTTTTTGCACCGCACGGCATGGGGATGCAACAGGATTGCGGCGTGAACCGCAAAGGCAGCCTGCCAGCAGCCGTCCTGCAAGCGTTTTTTTACCTGCATCGTGAGATGCAGATGTTGAAGACCGAGGCACAGACCGCGCAGCTGGCGGCTCGTACACTGGTGTCTGCTCGCGTGGCCGCTTGGGAGGCCCAGTTCCCCTTCCCGTTGGCCCAGGTGATCTATTGTGCCATGCATGCATCGTTTTGCCGCTAGATGTTTGCCCCTGTGGGTGCTGGGATGCAGCAATGCCTGGGGCGCAGTGCGATTCCCCTGCGTTCACATACAACTCATCTCCAACTCCCGTTGTTCTTTCCAACCCTGTGGGCAGGTGCGGTCGTCGCTGGGGCAGGCGGGCGACCTGGCAACTGAGACTGCGGCCCTGCTGAGCATGGAGCAGGTGCAAGACGACGACCAGTTTACGCCCGAGGTGAATAATTACACCTGGCTTGTGCTAGTGAATCTATGCAATATGCATCAGACTGCAGGTGCACGACGACGACCAGTTTACGTCCGAGGTGTGGACGGCTGCCGATTGCCCTGCCTTTCGAATGCAGTTCAAACAGCTAAACAGCACGTGTTGCCCCCCTTGCGATCATGCCGCCCAGCTGCTGGGGAGCCAGCAATCCATCTTCCACCCCCCAATGCGCCCCGTGCATCCCGCAGGTGCTGGCGTGCCTGCCCCCCACGCCCTGGAGCATCTGTGAGGAGGAGCTGGCCAAGCGCCGCGACTTCAGGCAAGGCCTTCCTTGCACTCGGTGATGCACCAGTTGATGAGGCATGGGCACCGGCGTGATTGCAGTGCTGCATTGTGGTGCTTCCGAATAGTATGGAGAGGAGCTGGCCACGCGCCGCGACTTCAGGCACGCCGTTTCCGCCAGCTTGCACAGCACAACTGGCCTGGCTGCAGTGCAGGAGCGTGGGTTGGTGTGGAGCTGCATGGAGAGGAGCAAGGCGGCTCCAGTCAGCATGCTTTCCTCTGTCCTCTTCCTGCTTTCCCAGTTCTGCTCGACCTGCACTTCTTTTTTCATGGAAGACTAGTGCTGGCAGCTAGGCTGCGACTGCCTACTCACTCCCCCCCGCTTGCAGGCAGCACCGCGTATTCAGCGTCGACCCGCACTTCCGTTTTCAAGGACAACCACATCAATCAGGCTACCCTCTGCCTGCCTTCACTCCCCCCTCTTACAGGCAGCACCGCGTGTTCAGCATCGACCCGCCCACCGCCCGAGACCTGGACGACGCTCTGTCAGGTGAGCTGGCTTCTCTTGTAAAAGAGGATCTTTTCGTCCTAGAGTTTTAAAGAATGAGAACCGGTGCATGCCCTGTCCGGCGAGCTGGCTTTTCTTGACCCCAGCAGGCGGGGCATGCTGAATCCAGCAGCAGATGCGCACAGAATCCAGCTTGGGACGCCCTGTACCAAACATTCTGGCGTTGCAAGTTCCTTGATTCTTTCTGTTGCGCTGTTCGGAGGCGACGTGCACTATTGCAAACTCCTGCCTGCAAGTGGAGCCGCTTCCGGGCGGTGGTTACCGCATCCCACATCTAGCATATGCTCATTCCATGGAATGTTTTAGCATCTATCTCCAACCCCTGCTGCAGTGGAGCCGCTGCCAGGCGGTGGCTATCGCGTGGGCGTGCACATCGCCGACGTCTCGCACTTTGTGCAGCCCGGCTCGGCACTAGACAAGGAGGCGCAGCAGCGCAGCACCTCGGGTAGGGAAGAGGGCGCGGCGTTCTGAGCTGCGCTTTGATGTGCCAAAATGCTTGTCCCTCAGCTGGACTGCATCTGGCATTATCCCTTGGCTTGTCTGCCTCTCATCTGGCCGTCCTCCCTGTGCTGCACTGTTCCCTCCCTGCAGTGTACCTGGTGGACCGAGTGATCCCCATGCTGCCGCGCCTGCTGTGCGAGGAGCTGTGCAGGTGCGGTCCCTGCGGCCCTTCTGGAGGCCACCAGATTTCAGCTGCAGTTGCCTTGCATGTTGCATGCTCTGCAACAGGGGGCGGACTCACGCGTGGCCTGATGCTCTCTTGACCATGCGCCCACACTGCAACGCCCCTCCTCCTGCTTGCAGCTTGAACCCCGGGGTAGACCGGCTGGCCTTTAGCCTGGATTGGACTTAAGAAGGGCCTGATCCTTGTTCGAATGTCTCCTGAACCACACGCTTCTCTGCAATTCGCACGCCCTTCCCCTGCAGCCTGAACCCCGGGGTGGACCGGCTGGCCTTCAGCGTGGTGTGGGACATGGATGATGAGGGCAACATTGAGTGAGTCTGTTGAATGTTGAATTTCAAACTGAATTTTGTACTCAACTCAACTTGCATTCAAGGGTAGAGGTGCCTTCAGCGTGGTGTGATATGACATGGATGAGGAGGGCAACATCCAGTGAGTGGATTGAATTATTTGTAACTTGACATGTGTATCCAGCTTGCAAGTTGCAAAAAGCGGGGATTGGATGGATGGAAGGGGCCGCGGATGCAAGAACGGGCACGAGAACGGCATTGATACAAGCCGTGCAACGCCGCAAGCCCTGCAACTGTGCCCGGCCTTACCTGTTCTGCGCCGCAGGTCCACCTGGGCGGGGCGGTCGGTCATCCGCTCCTGCGGCAAACTGGCCTACCCGCACGTCCAGTCCATGATTGAGGGCAGCTACCTGGGTGGGTGTTGCGCTTGTTGTGCCTGTTCTGGCAAGCTCCGCTGCGACGGCAGAACAGCAGCACGTGAAACGGTGTGGTTTCAGTGGGTGCACTGTTGGGGGTTGTATCGTCAGGAAAGCTAGCCGTGCGAGTCCCCTGCCCTCGCATCTCTCTCTCTGCAGCGCTTGATGGCCAGGAGCCTCCCTGCGAGTTGAGTGGCGGGCACAGCTGGCCGGACGTGAGCCCGCTGCGCTGTGCTGCGCTGTGGTGTGCTGTGCTGCGCTGCGCTGTGCTGTGCTGCCGCTTCACCTGCGCTGCACTGGCTAGCATGATCCCGCACCACCATTTTGTGGGGATGAGTGGCATGATGCTGCTAGCCATGCAAGCCCGTGCGTCCGCCAGCCATGCGCCCTCATGCGCCCCTTCAATCTCTATCAGTCCGGCTTGCTAACTACCCTGCTGATCCATCAATCTCCATGAACCTGGCTCTCTAACCACCCTTGCAGGTGGTGCAAGACTCGCTGACCCTGCACCGCATCGCCTCGGCGCTGCGCAAGCGGCGGTTTGACGGCGGCGCGCTGCGGCTGGACAACACGCGCCTGTTTTTCAAGCTGGATGGCGAGGGCAACCCCTGCGACTATGGCGTGTATGAGCAGGCAAGCAATAATGAAAAGGTTCCGGCGCCTCCTGATCAAGTCATGCTGCTGGCTCTGGATCGACTGTGCACACAAACATGCTCACGCTCTCATGCAATGAGGCCATCTCATCGGTGCTTCGATCCTAAAATAATCTTTTGCTTCCCGCTGCGTCCTGCCAATCACCTCTCTGCCTGCACGCGTGTGCCTGATTCCTAACCCGCAGAAGGAGGCCAACCAGCTGGTTGAGGAGTTTATGCTGCTGGCCAACATGACCACGGCGCGCATGGTGGCCGAGGCGTGGCCGGACAGGTGTGAAGCAAAAATGATCCCGTTCTCGGTTGTTTGGTATGGATTGTATGCCAAGCATGGGGGAGTGCATGGTGGTGGAAGCCTGGCCGGACAGGTAAGCACGCGGGTAGCTTTGGTGAAAGTGTTGCCGGAGAGCAGTGCGCATGTTCCGTCACGATGCTGCAACCTGCGCTCTCCTTTGCCCAACAAGCCGCACATGAGCCCTCTCTCCATGCACACCCTCTCTGCTTCCCAGGGCGCTGCTGCGCTGCCACCCGCCGCCTAAGATGCACACATTCTTTCCCTCGCAATCCCTCCCCTAATCCAGGGCGCTGTTGCGCTGCCACCCGCCGCCCAACATGCACAAGATGACTGAGCTGTCCACCACTGCTGCCGAGCTGGGATTCGAGCTGGACACCTCGGGGGCAGGTGCGGGCAGGTCTTGGCCCTTCTTTTGGCGCCTCTGTGGAATGACTGAGCTGTCCACCACTGCCACTGAGCTGGGATCTGAGCTGAACACTTCGGGGGCATGCAAAGGAGGGCGGCTGCAAGGTGTTTAACAAGGGTGCATGGCCAGATGAAATTGTACACGCTCCTTGTGCAGGCGCCCCATGCGCCCCACCAGCATCTAGGGCCCTGCTTGCTCATCTTCCCTATTGTTCACCTTGCTCGCAGGCCCGCTGCAGCGCTCGCTGTCGGCGCTGCGCGGCAACCCTTTGACCGATCCGGCGACTCTGGAGGTGCTGACCCTGCTGGCTACCAAGCCGATGCAGGTGGGTGGGCGCTGTCTGGTGGTTAATTATTGGTTGTGATGAGATGCACGTGTGTTTGGCCTGGCGCTGCACCAGCAGGTGTGCTGACTCCACGGGGCAGCACCTGCCGGCTGGCGCAGCTGCTGTCCAACTGAGGTGCTGCCGGGAGGCTGCTGCGGCAGCACGTCCCTTCCTTGCATGCCTGCTGCAAGCTGCTCCCGCCTCTCCACAATGTTCACTTTGCACAATGTTCAGTTCACCTTTCCGCCATGCTCACTGTCTACAACTCTGTGTTGGCGCAGAACGCGCGCCACTTCTGCACGGGGGAGGCGCCCGATCTTATAAGCCACAGCAACCGGCACCTGCCTTTCAACTTATCCATTGCCCCCGCAGAACGCGCGCTATTTCTGCACGGGGGAGACGCCCGACCCCTCCTTCTGGCGCCACTTTGCGCTGGCGGTCAGCCACTACACACACTTCACCTCGCCCATCCGGTGAGTCAAGACCGAGGGGCTTTCTTTTGCGTGTTAACATGCGGTGTGTGTGCTGCTTGCGGTCAGCCCTTCACCTCGCCCATCCGGTGAGTCAGGANCNGGGGGGCTTTGATGTTGCGCGCCAAAATGCGGTGTTTTGTGTGCTGCTTGCAGTCAGCCACGACACGCACTTCACCTCGCCTGCTTTCAAGCAGGCGCTACCCTGATATCATCGTGCACNGCCTGATGGCGNCTCTGCTGGACGGGCGGGGCGGCGAATCTGAGCGCATCTCCCGCCACGGGTGAGCTGCGACTTTAGTTGTTGCCAACTCAGGCCGGATTTGTTTGAAGTATTGTGCAAGCACCACCATGATAACGTCAGCTCCCATCCATTATCAACACCTGTGCGTCACCTTGAAACCTTTGGCGTCCTGCCGCAGGCTCTTCCCGCCCCGCCAGGTTGGTGAGATTGCGGCCCACGCCAACGACCGCAAGCTGGCCGCCAAGAGTGTGCAGGTTCGGCTCTGCTGTTTTGCCCCTGCCGCTCCGCTTGGTTTCGCCTGTGCACACGGCAGGCCGGCGGCACCTTGCTGCGCGGGGTGGGGATGCTCGGGCCTTTGCTGGACAGCCTGAACCCCAGCATCACCGAGGCTGCACTGCGCCCCTGTGCACTGCACTCCAGCTGTCTTGACGTTGATTGCACCCCTTGCAAAATTGTTTATTGTGCACTGCACTCCAGCTGTCTTGACCGTCATCGCACCTTTTGCAATGAGTTGTCTCTTCCCTGCCATTGTGCAGGACGGCTCCCTGCGGCTGTACCTGTGCGTCATGCTGCACCGCGCACCGCTGGTCTGCGACGCGGGTGAGCTGAGAAGGGCAGGGTTGGCTGCAGCGCACCGATGCCCAGTGCAGCAAGGGCAGTGCAGGCGCAGTACAGTCTTGTTGGGCGCAGCGGTTGGGCGTGGTGCGTTGAAGCTGCAAACTCTCATGTACAGTGCCTCCTGCCTCGTCGCCGCCAGTATCACCACCTGGCCCTCCCTCATCTCTCCTCCCCCTGCCGCCTTGCCCCCGAGCAGTGGTCATGCAGCTGGGCGGCTCCCGCTTCTTCGACTGCTACATCCCCGCGCTGGGCTGCGACGTGCGCATCCACACAGGTGGGTGGGCGATTGGCTGCTGCTCGCCTTGCACCCCTGGGTGTCCAGCAGAGGCCATGGGGGCAGCTGCTGTGGTGTGTATCACTGCCGTAAGACCCATAGGCCAAGCCAGCTGGCTGCCAAGGCACCATTTCTTNATAAAACCTCTCGTTCTCTTTGCTGGGCACGCCTTGAAACCCTGCGTGGCACACCCTGAAACCCTTCCTGTGCTCCAGATGCGCTGCTTCGGGGTGGCGCCGCCGCTGTGGATGCCGGCTGGCAGCCTGAGGACAAGTGAGTCGCCCGGGTTGCAGTGTGTTGAGGGGTAGGAAGCTCTTGCAATAGCAATGCGCCCTGGCCCTGTGGATGGTTCCAGCTGGGCTTGTTTGTATGCCGCGCCGCGCCAACCCTTGCCGCCATCTGTGCCTGTTTCCCACCTGTGCAGGGTGCTGACCCTGGCGCATGCCACTCCAGAGGGCCAGCGGGGCGAGCAGGACGAACCCGACCACTCAGGTGATGCCCAAATCTGGTTTGCCGCCCCATGCCTTTCCCACAATGGCTTGCTCCGCACCTCATCTTGTGGATCGGCGGTCGGCGCCGGCAGCACTCACTGGTCAGTCTTGTCTGCTGGCGGCCATGGCTGAACAGGCACAAGCCGCCAGTTTGNCCTGGGCCTCTGCCTCTCTCAANCCCCAGGCCCCCAACCCACAGATGTGCCCAACTTGGCGGCGCTGCGCAACCCGGCGGGAGTGGCGCCTGCTGCGCTGCCCCTCACGCTGCGCATGCTGTGCCATGTGCCCATCCTGGTGTCGTCCCGCCGCTCCCAGACCAGCGGCAGCCCCACCCACGTGACGGCTAAGCTCTGGCTGCAGCCGCTGCCCGCTGAGCTAGCGACGGGTGCAGCGGCGGCAGGCGGCAGCTGTGGCGGGCCGAGCAGCAGCGGGGCGGCGGAGGACGGGGGCAGCCTGCGGGAGGCACGTGCGCCCGGCATTCAGGAGAACTGGGATTAGCTGCGACTTGTACATTATGCAGGCAGCGTGACACCCGGCTGCGCCACGGTCCTTGTGCGGGCTCGCCTGTTATGGGCCGCCAGGCGGCCATTTACCCGTGGCCGTTTACTCAACTGCTTTTGTACCACAATTTTTGTACCAGCCGCTGTAGATTAGTGTTTCCTCACTAGTGGCATGACTGAAAGCCGAAGCAGAATTCCTGGCACGTTGCGTTACATGGGGTGCAGTCGTTGTGCGGCGGCAGCTGCACAGCCGCCAGGACCTGCTCGGTGGACCTGCATGGCTTCAGGACGCGCGATCCGCGCCACCCCTCCTGATGCTGCACCGCTCAAGCTCGCAATCCAGTTCACTACTCCAGGGCGCCGAGCGTCCTGAGTCCCGGCCTTGCCTCAGTGATACCGCCGCCACTTGCCTCTGGCCTGCCCCGTGCGCTCTGCGCACTGTAGCCGCTTTTCCCAGCAACTGGCAAACGGGGGCCGCTGTATTGATGGCGCCGTCCACCGCCTCGCTCGGCTCTCTGCCGGACGCAGCCCTCTCCCGGGTGCTGCAGCGGCTGGACGTCAAGGAGAGGTGCGGGTGACGCTCCGGCAGCCCGCAGGGAGGAAGCAGGGGGTGGCACAGTGGCCGCGGGCTGCCGCCGCCGCCGCCTCACCTCGCCTGCCTTTGGCTGACCCTGCTCTTCAANCCCCATCCTCCATTGCAGAGTTGCCACGTGCGCCCTGGTATGCCGCCGCTGGCAGCAGTTGTGCTTCGGCCCAGAGCTGCTGGCGGATTTTCATGTCTGGCTGGCGTCAAGCACCGCGGGTGGCGAACCGCTGCTGACGCGCCTCCGCGCGTTGGCGGCATGGCTGCTGGTTGTGGGTGGCGCCCACGTGCGCAGGTGCGCTGCATGCCGCCCAAAAGACCATATGCAGCGGATTGGGCAGGGCGGGAGCGTGGGAAATGGGTGCGCAAGACATCTGCTGGACAGCCGGTACATTTGTCTTGCCAAAACAGATGGTATGGATCGTGGCATGGCTTGCGGGAGAGCGGGAGGCAATGCCTTGCCGCTCTGCTGCACATTCCCATGCCGCGCACAACTCTGCTGCTGCCCTGCGCAGCTTGGGCATCACAGTTGAGCTGAACGGCCTGGAGTCTGACAGTAGCAGCCGAGCGGAGGCGCAGGCGCTGCTTGGCACCTGCTGCTCCGCCTGCCCGGGTAATTGCTCATCAGCAGCTGCGTGATTGGTGATAAGTAGCCGGATAGGGCTGAAACCGCATGTCCTGTGATGGCGACTCGCAGGGAATGTGTTTTCGCCTGCCTCCCTGCCCTTGTTTCTAGCCCGCCTCCATTGCACCGCCGGCGGCACCGCCCTGCCCATGCGGCACCGCCGCTGTTAGCGCCCTGCCCGCAGTCACTATGTGATAAATGCCTTTGGACTCTACGCTGCCGCAGCGCACCACTTCCTCTGTCACCGCCAGGCGTGAACGACTGTCCCTCCCACAAACCCCACCCCCACCCCCCTCCGTGCAAACTTATGCAAAGTCCGCCGTTGCTGCCAACCTGCAGGCGTGACCGAGCTGTCCCTCCAGGCCAATGTCCCGCTGCTGGAGACGTCCTGGATTGCGGGCCTGCGCAGCCTGCAGCAGCTGCACCTGGGCACCTCCCGCGACCTGCAGCTCATGTTCACTCTGAAGGGGTGCGCCGGCTGGCAACCTGCAGTGCTTGCAACCCAAACATGGATGGTCAACGCACAAGTTGCCTGCACGGACATTTTGCTCTGCTCTGTATCAAACGAGCAGCACATGCTGAGCAGTACTCCTCACGAAAACCGACCAACCCTGCCCCAACCACCCCACACCTCTGCAGCCTGACGTGCCTGCGCAGCCTGCACCTGGGCGGTGCTAGTGTAGAATGGCACCACTCGGTGCGCCTGCCCACCACGCTCACCGCGCTCCATTTGCGGGACGCCGGCAGCTGCCGCCTGCCCGCGGCGCAGGTGGGCTAGGTGGGAGCAACAGTTGGAGGGGTTGACGGGCAGCCTGGTACATTCAGCTCAGCTTGAGACAATGCATGGACGGTCAGCTGTGGATGTGAGGCTGGCAGTATCTTAGCCGAGCGCCTCCTGCTTCTTGCCCTTCCTGCACCTGCTACAGATCGCCGCTCTGCCGGGCCTTGAGCGTCTCCTGCTCTCCGCCCCGCGCGCCCCCTGTGCCGAAGAGTTCCACCACCTGTCGGCCCTGACCTCCCTCACCTGCCTGCACATGCTGGGCTATGCGTTTGTGCCGGAGAGCATCAGCCGCTTGACCTGGCTGCGGGAGCTGCGGTGAGCGCGGGCCCGCTCATGGCCCACGAGCTGCAATTTTCCGATTTATTTTATTCATCCAAGGAATGCCGTCCACGTGGCGTGTCGCATGTGGTCAGCCAGGGCATGCGGTCAGCCAGGGCGTGCTTTCAGCCAGGTGGGCGCAGATGGGCACCGCCACTGCGCGTAGCATACACTGTTTCCCTGTGTCCATCCTCTCCTCGATGGGCGACCCACCCCAGCGCGCTTGGGAACTGCCTACACCCCGCCCGGCCCCTGCACCACTCGTACCAACTCCACCCAACTCCACCCAACCCAGCATAGTTTGTCGGCCCTGCAGGTTTGAGAGCTGCTTCACGGACGCGTCCAATGCTGAGGCGTCCAGCGACGTGCTGCAGGCGGCGCTGCCACGCATGCAGCAGCTGACGTGCCTGGTGCTAGACAACCCCGCTCTAGACCAAGACGTGCTGACTGCAGCTGCTGGCATCCAGACCCTGCAGCGCCTGAATGCCAGTGCACAGTGGGTGGTGCTGCCCCCGGGGCACTGGCAGACGACTGTTCGCTCGCTTGTGAGCGTGCCTGTTTTGAGGGTCAGCATATCGGGCTGGCTGGGGCCGCAGCAAGGGTGCAAGCATGCAAGCCAAGCAGCGTGGCACTCTTGGCATGTGTGCCGATGGACAGGGACACACCTTACCTCGCCTGCGACTGAGTGACTGGTATTCCGCGGCCCCCCTTGGCTTGCACAGGCTCTCAGCCATCAAGCGCTGCTGGCCAGCATCACTGAGCTGGCAGCCGCCACCTGGCTGGAGCACTTGTGCATCCTGAGCGTGAGTCCACACAGCCGGCTGTGCAGCTCCACACCGGCAGCCACAGCGTCGGCATCATTGTAGCGCTTGGGACCCCAGCGCATGCCTGCTAGTACATTATACTTCTATTCTCCATCCCTTTCTCTGCACGCCTGCCTCCTGCCATGCTGCAGGTGCCAGACTGCGATGAGGGCGCGGAGCAGCGGCCGGCTTGGGAGGCGGTGTGGCAGTGGGCCCTGGCTGCTCCTGCGCTCCAAAGCCTGACCTTTGATGTGTGCGACACGCGGCCAGTGCCTGGCGGCCTGATGGCGGGTGAGCATGAGCACGCATATGCTGGCCACTACCTGCTGCCTGCATGCTGTGCAGTGGCAGGACAACTGTCCAGCTGCTGTCGAACTGTCAGCATGCCATGCTGCGCGCGCTGTGTATTACCATGCACGCCGTTGCCTGACTCACGCTTTGCCCTCCAAACTGCTTGTGGCTGCACCGCAGGCGCGCTGCGGCTGCAGCGCCGCCGGCCCAGCCTGGCAGTGGAGTGCTCGGCAGACATTGACAGGGGCCGCCTGCCCTACCACCTGTGCTTCGATCATGAGGGCTCGCAGCAGACGTCAGCCAGCCAGTAATGGACGTTGCACCAGGCAAGCTTGCCTCACGGTTGCGGCCGGCAAGCTCGGTGGCTGCTGGGCTGGCGTGCAACGCGAAAAATGAGGGGAGAGCCCGAGAGCAGCAATTCCTGTTGAGACTCTGTCACACTGTGTTTTCATTTCCTCATACTTGCCCGTACTATGCCGTCAGCGCAGCATTCTTTATGGATTTCTTTTGTACATTGCAACCGAAGCAACACCGCTCCTGTCCCACTATGCCCCTGAACACAACCAAATCCATTCTTTTATATCTGCCGGACTGCTGACATGTATGACGGACCTGACCTGTGCAATTTGTTTTTGGGGAATGACCTTGTTGATCACTGGTCTTGAGCAATGGGAAATGGGGCAAGCGAACGTGCGGCACCGCCGCGACGGACAGCACAAGCGGCGGTGACATGGCGATCGCGGCGGCGATCATGGGAGGCTTTGCGAGACGACCGATGATAACTGTGGATCATCACAAATTTAATTGAGGGGTGGGACAGCCCAGCCGCCGGCGTCGAGCCAAGTGGTAGCCTTCTGGCGCTCGGCCAAAAAACGATGGCCGCGGCGTGCAGCGCCGCCCTCACGGGCAGCAGCCCTGTCCTGATCGTTCGCAGGAGCCAGAACCACGCAGCAGGTCGGTGTTGGGCTGGAAAGCCTCGGGGAAGCCCTGCGTCAGCCCGAGGTGCACACCACGCTCTTTCTGGTCCCATTGAACCACATTGCTCCTCTGCGCAGTGCCGGCGCCGCGGCAGGGCGCTCCGACGCTGCTGCCAGCACCGCCGGCGGCACCGCTGGTGAGCGGGCTGCTGCTGCGCAAGGGTGCCCATCGGCCTTATTTGGACATGCCGCGGTGCACTCTGCTATTTATCAACATCACCTCTGCCCCCTGTGCTCACCTGACACCAGGCAAGCAGCAGCAGCCGGCGGCCAGCGCGAGCGCGACGGCTAGCAGCGGTGGCGCAGACAGGCAGCAACGGCCGCCCGCCCGTGCGTGTGTCGCTCTCTGTCCCAGACTGCCGCCTTGCGTTTGGCGAGCACCTGCGTGTGGTCGGCAGCTGCGACGAGCTGGGCGGCTGGAATGCAGCGGCGGCGCCCTCGCTTGTGTGGCAAGAGGGAGACAACTGGACGGCAGCAGTGGCGCTGCCGCCGGGCGACCACACTTTCAAGCTGGTCATCGTGCGGCAGGACGGCAGCCAAGTGTGGGAGGACGGCGGCGACCGCAGCCTGCAGCTGCTGCGCACGCCGGCAGCACGAGTGACATGCCGGTTTGGAGACACAGCCGGCACTCAGCTCGACACGGGGCGGTCGGGCCAGCCCGGCGGAAACCTGCAGGTGAGAGCCGGTGCGGAGGGCGCTGCATCAGAACCGGCTCTGGTTTTGCTATGAGGACCTACTGTGCTGGGGGGGTGTGCTGCTCAGCCTTGTTATTGGGTATTGGACAACAACAAGTGTGGCTGCCTTGCAGCGCCAAACCAACCTGCCAGTGCTGCGCACCTTCCTACCACCCANTGACCGCGCAACCTACCCTTCCGCCGCACGGCCGCCCCGANCTGCTGCTGACTGCCCCGCTGCATGCCCCCTCCTTTCCTCCTCCCAGCCCGTGCAAGAGGCTGCAGATGCGGCAGCGGCACGCGTTGCAGAACTGCAGCGAGGGGTGGCGGACCTCACAAAGCGCAAGCAGCAGCTGGCGGCGCGGCTGGCAGGGCTGGAGCAGGCAGTCAAGAGCGGCAGGTGAGGCTGGTGGTGCCATCTCAGGCTTGCTGACGGCCAGAGTGTAGCAGTGTAGCTGTCGCAAGGGCGGCAGTTGCAGCTTGGTTGGCGCGAGCTGGGCCTGAGCATGCCTGGAGCGCACCACCACCTGGCTTGCCGGCTGTGTTTCTGTGGCGCAATTAGAGTCAGCCTGCTGCGCAGCTTGGCTGGGACGCTCACCGCCGCCCCCCGCCCACCCCTCTGCTTCCCGTGCATTACATACAGGTCAGGGTCGCAGCTGCCGCCGCCAGCACCCAGCGAGAGCCAGCTGCAGACGGGGTNGCTGTTCCGGTCGCAAGACGAAGACGACTACCCGGCCGCCGGGACGCTCGCGTCTCCTGCTCCCCCCTCCNGCTCCCCTGTCCTTGTCGCCGCGCTGCTGCCCATCCTGGTGCCCCTCTCAGCAGCAGCCATGTTCTTTGCAGCCAGGGGCCTGGACCTGCCCATTGACGCGTACCTGCCCAAGCAGGTCTCCCAGCTGGAAAACTTGCTGCCCAAAACCGAGGCGCTGCAAGCCGCGGTGCCAAAGCCCCCCACCCCACCTCCCTCTGCCTCCAGCTCCGTCTCTAGCTCCACCTCACCCCCCTCTGCCTTCAGCTCCGTCTCCAGCTCCCTTTCCAGCTACTTTAGCTTCCGCTGAGCACCCCCCAGCTTGCCAGGCGCGCTCGCCGCTTTGTCCCTGCGAGCCTGCTGTGCTGCACCCCTGCTGAGCCTGCTGGGCCTGCTGCGCCTGCGGCCCAGCGCTTGTCCCGCGCCCAAGCTCCAAGCGAGCCTGTGAGGCCGCGCTGCACATGAAACGCATGCTAAGCTGCCCGCCGCAGCCAAACTCCACCCCCACCTTGCCAATCTGAACCCCCCTTTTCTTTCTTGTTTTGCATCCTGCCACGACACCCACCCTTTTTTCCCCGGCTGCACAGCAGCGTTTTGCCCCTCACCCTTGCCCATTCTGTTGCCTGGCCACCTCAGCCCTCTGGTTCATTTCGTTGCGTGCGCATTCACCAAATACACTTTGAAACCTCTGAGCTGTGAATATGACCTGACCGCTACAGGCTAAGAGGGCAGAGCACGTTGGCTGTGAGAGGGCTAGCCCAGACTGAATTGGTCGATGTGTGAATAGTTTGAAAGCGAGCAAATATACAGTTATGTGACAGTTGAGCAGTTCAGCTACAGCACTTCCACATGCTCATGTTCCAGAGCCGCAGATGCGCCTACTGCCCAGCGCCGCCCCTCTTGCCACACCCCGCCATCCAAGCCATCACACCATGTCTGCGGGCAGCGGCGCATCCAGGCGCGGCGCAGTGGGGCTGGGCAGCGGCGCGCGCATCGCAGGCGGCGCCTCGCACTCCTGGCTGGAGCCGCCTCCAAAGGGCTTGCCAGCATCCGAAGACAGCGTCACCTTGGCAGACGGCAGCTGCACTGCTGCTGCTGCTCGAGCGGCAGCCAGGGCTGTGCTGTGGCTGCTGGGCGGAGCCGTAAGATCGTCCCTGCAGCGCTGGCACTCGCGGGTGATGGGGCACAGCAGGCCCAGCGCGCTGACCAGCACGAAGCCGACGCCCCAGCCGATGCAGAAGCACACCGCGGCCGCCGCCACAAGGACGATGAGCAGCAGGATGCCCAGGAGGCAGGCCAGCACGCCTTCGCCTCCACTGCCGCTGGCAAAGCCGCTGCCGCTGCATTGGCAGTCCTGGCACGTGGAGGCTCCCTCGCAGACGCCCGCGCTGTGGCAGCCGCCCATCAGCACGCCAACGCCTGCAGCCGTGCCCAGGATGACACCTAGGACCAGGTAAAGGATGCGCCAGTCGGCGCCGCTCTGCTCGCCGCCCTGGCTGCCGCCATCTGTCGCTGCGCCGGCGTCGGTGTCATTGGTGGTGCCATTGGCGGTGCCGTCATCAGTCCATTGGGCGTCCGCCCAGTCATCAGGCTCGTCTGCAATGGCATCAAGCTCGTCTGGGGTGGCATTGCCGCCTGCCTGCTGCTCCAGCTGCGCTGGGGGGTGAGGGCTGGTGGCTACGCGGGGGGCTGGGGCAGGGGTGACCTGGGTGCTGGCAGGTGTGGTGGTGTGGGCTGCATTTCCAGCCTGGGTGCTGTTCTGCCTAACTGCGGGTGCGTTTAACACTGCCTGCAACAGGATTGGGGAGGGCAGACGCTTAGGAAAGTGCGGCAGCCGGGCGCAGAGCTGTCGGCAGCGGCGGCGGCGGCCGCAGCGGCGGCAGCAGCAGGTGCAGCGGTTTGATCACGACTGGCCACAGGTCGCTTTAGAGCCGTTTGCAGGAGACAAATGAGCATGCAGCACATCCCGCTCGCCTGCTGGCCGGTGGCGGCAGCCGCCAAGCCGCAGAAGAGGGCCAGGATAAGGACGGCGGTGCGCGCTGACATTGCCCACAACATCCCACGAGCCGGCAGAAGAGCAAGGCTGCCAGTCCAAGGCTGGTGGCAAACCAACCGTGGCCGCATCCATGTGCGCCGCCGCTCACTCCTGCACTCTCGTCCCAGCCTCCACTTGCTTTCCACAAAGCCTTTGTTACACATCGCTCAGTCAAGCTCTCAAAAAACACAAGCAGTCCAGGTCAGTGGCACTCAATACCGTNCCCGGCCGCCGCGGCCCTCAAAGCGCCCGCCGCCGCCGCGCCATCGGCCGCCCCGGCCGCCTCTGCCGCCGTCGAAGCCTCGCCCGCCCCTGCCATAGCCAGGCCCCGGGGGAGGGCCGTTGTACTGCCCTCCAAACTGCCCTGGCTGGCCTTGGCCCCCCTGCCACGCAGGCCCGCCGCCATACCCGCCTGGCTGCTGCGGCGGCTGCTGCATTGGCATGCTGCCTGCCGGTGGCATGCCCATCTGGTGCTGTGGAGGCATGCCCATGCCCTGAGGGCCGCCGACAAACGGCTGCATTGGCGGTGGCGGCGGCAGGCCGTCCGGCCCAGGCTGCTGCTGGAATGGCATGCTGCCCGGCGGCGGCCCACCACCAAACTGCTGCGGCTGCATCGCCACGCTGCCTGGCGGCCTGCCAAACTGCTGTGGCTGCATGGGCATGCTGCCTGGCGGCCCGACATACTGCTGCTGCTGCGGCTGCTGCATTGGGGGCTGCATGCCCTGAGGCGGCATCTGCTGCGGCGGCATGCCTGGAGGAGGCGGCATGCCCGCACGGTGCATGGGACCCATCGGCCCGGGAGCCGGCGGCTGACCAGCCCCGGGCGGCGGCAGCATGCTGCCTGGCGGCTGCTGACCAAACTCCTGACCAAACTCCTGGCCGCCTCCCTCCTCTGTCCAGCGCGACCGCCGCCTGCCCTGCTCGTCCAGCTGCCCTGCCGGCGCTGCCGCTTCGCCGCCGTCACTGCCCTCCCACCGTGACCGCCGCTGCCCACCCTCTGCTGGCTGCACCGCTCCAGGAGCAACTGCTGCAGGTGGCAGGCTGGCCAGCAGCTGCTGCAGCTGGTCCGCCTGTGGCGGCGCCGCTGCTGCCGGGGGCTGCATGGCGGGGGCCGCGGCTGGGGCCTGCTGCTCAGCGGGTGCTGGGGCAACACCCAGGGCTGCAGCCAAGGCTCCCAGCTGGCTCAAGTCCAGACCAGGCGGCAGAGACACTGCTGGTGCTCCCAATGGCTCGGCTGGTGCACCTGCCGCCTCGCCAGCCGGTTCGCCTGCTGCAGGCGGCGCAGCTGGCGCAGCACCGGGCGGCGGGAGCACTCGAGGGCGCCGGATGGGGCGGGCAAGGCCGKACGGCACACGCCAGTCCTGCGGGGAAGACGGACAATATTGCAGAATGGGATGAGCCTGTACTGTGAAATAGTCACTGGCGGGCTCGTGCGGGGCGATGCTGGCTATGTAGAGCGCAGTGAAACTTGCGCTGGCAGCAAAGCAACCTCCAATCCAGCCTGCGACGCGGCCCGCAAGCAGGGGCGCACCTTTCGGTGGATGATGCACAGCAGCAGCTGGTCGGGGCCGATGGCGGTGCCGCCGCCCGGCAGCAGAGCCTCCACCTGCACGGAGAGCACAGCAGGGAGCATCCATTCTGAGTGCCTTGCGATGCAGCTTGCCGTGCGCTGCTGGCCTGGGATAAGAGCGGCGGCACAGCGGGTGCAAAGCAAGTTGGTCTGCAGCCTACTGCCCGACACCCAGAAGCTTGCCCTTATCTGCAAGACCTCACCTGGGGGCCTGCCGTGGCGCGGGCCGCCGACAGCAGCCGCTCTGCGATTGGGCAGGGCGGCAGCAGGTACGCCTCCACGTCTCGAGAGGGCGCCGCCACCCCAGTGCGGCCGCGGTCGGCGTAAGAGGCGATGAGCTGCGGCAAGAGGCAGGCAGAGAGGAAAGGCAGAGGGCAGGATGTCAGCAGCGTGCCTCACCAGGCGCGATCCAGAGAGCAAGCCAGCAGCTGCAAGCTGGCAGACGCAGGGTTGGAGGCATTCACAGTGCCGGGCCAGCCCACCGCAATACCAATAGAGCGGGACCGCACAGCAAGGGCAGAGCTAGTCTAGTCTAGTCTAACAGCTTAGCGCCAGCCCYTGAGGGCCCAACTTCATGAGAGAATGAAACCAAGCACTCAGAATGAGCAGGGGCAGAGCGTGCACAGCAGGGGCAGAGCGTGCGCACCTCACGCAGCGCAGCACGCTCCTCGGGCGAGCAGTCTTCAGCAGGGCTCAGCATGCCCAGCGTGACTGCAGCACAGCACCGGGGAACNGCAGCTTGTGATGGTTGGTTGAGGGAAGGAAACAACCCGGGTATGTGCGGCACCTCATGCTGCCCCTGCTCCAGCAACGATCACAACTGCTAACAGAACCGATTAATTGCAGCAACTATTTGCATCCAGCGGGCTGGCTCACACGCGTGCCCTGCACAGGCGTACGCTGGCTCACACGCGTGCGGGCAGGCCCCACTCTCCTGCCACTCAGTTGCTCGAGCTCACCGGTGCGGCTGCGCGAGTGGCGAAGCTCTGTGAGGAAGTGGTCCAGCTTGTGCAGCGCCAGCCGGCCCTTCACCTCAAGCTGCACACCCAGGAGCGATAAGGGGGGTAAGAACACCTTCATCAGGCGCGGGGCATGCAGCCACGAGTGCCTGTCAAGCGCGAGTCAACTGGCTGCAGGAGCATTTCGCGCCGGACGCCCAACTGCAGGAGCTCTAAGGTGCTGTTGCAGGCAGGCGTGCTGCCTCAAGCAGTGCACACGCGAGCAGCAGCCCGGCACAGTCGGTCAGAACTGGGTCCCAGCTGCTGCGCCCTGCCAGCGGTTCCTGCTCCCCCCCAGGACTTGCCTCCTGCTCTCCCAGCAGTCCTGCCACATCACCACTCCCTGCCAGAGCGTCTGCTGTGAGCAGGAAAGCGCCGGAGCCAGGCACCGAAAATTGCCCCTCCCACACGCCTGCAAAGGGGGTGCGGTGTTGTTCAAATGCTTGCCACAACCGCAGAGCCCTCAAGCAGAAGTGGATGCAGTGCCGCCGGCTCCTGGGCGAAAGTAGCAGGTTCAGCGGCAACTCGCTCCACAACAAGCATCACTTGTGTGATAGGCAGTAGCACTGCTGCAAGACAGTGCAACGTGCCTCAACATTCCAGCTCTGCATGCGGCTCACCCTTGCCAAACAGGCAGGCGGGGTCTGTGGGTGGCAGCACCAAGTGGCGCAAGGAGTGCGGTGATCCCGGCTCAGCCAGCTGCTGTGAGCCCCCTGCGTCGCTGGCCTGCACAGCAGTTGAGGAACAAGGTTGGGGCAGTTGGTGGTGCGGCAGATTGGTCCCAGGCTGGCATGGCATGCAAGGACCCAGCAGCTGTCCAAACCTTCGGCATGCTTTTGCTCCTTCACTCCTCCTTGAAACCCAAATCCAGCCCAGGCCAACCCCCACTCGCCCCGCAGCCCAGCCCGTTTTGAGGCACCGCTTGCCTCTGGGTCCCGGGGCGACGCAGACGGGCGCTCGCGCTTGTGATGGTGCTTGTGCTCCCGCTGCCCTTCTGCCCCAGCCTGCCCGCCCTTGTGTGTTGCACCAACCGAGGCAAGCGGCTCAAACTTGAGGGGCTGCAGAGCGTGCCCAGCGCCGTCGCCCTCATGCCCAGCCGCCGCAGCCGCCGCCTTGATGCTGGCCCAGTCCAGCGCAGCGGCAGTGGGTGTGGCCGCCGGCGCCGGTGCGCCCCCTGCTGCGCCGCCTGCTGCGCCTGCTGTGATCCTGGGCGCCTCGTCAGCAAATGCGGTCTCCGGGTCATATTCCTCTCCGCCCGCCAGCTCAGCCTCAGCAGACTCTGAAGCCAAGTAGCCGCTGGCACTGGCGTCAGTMCCGCCCGCCCCGCCCTCCTCCCCAACCGTCTCAAGCCGCCCAGACAGTKGCTCGCCCAGCAAGCTGCTGTCGGCGGCCGCCGCTGCCGCGGCGGTGGGTGACAGCGCGGTGACGCCGGGTGGTGCGGGGGAGGGGCTGCGCCCGCCGGGCCCGGCAGGCTCGGGCGTGGCCTCCCGAGCAGCCAGCATGCCCTTGTCAGACATGACTGCAAGAGTGGGGCAGGGAAGCGCCGGCCAACGATTGGCAACACCGTGGAGTGAAATGGGTGGGGTGAATCAAGCGGCAGTTCCTCGCCTGCACCCAGCGCTGTATCCAAATCCAGCTTGCACCAAAACCCTTGCATTCAAATCACAAAACGGCTGCCCACCTGAGGCGGGGATGGCCAGGCGTTCACGGGCATCCAGCGCCGCCGCAGTGGAGAAGCGGGCGGCTGCCTCAGCATCCAACACTGACATCTTCAGCGCCTCCTCTTCCTTAGCTTTTCGGTAAGCGGCCAGCTCCTGCAATAGGTTTGGTATGTGCAAATAATAGGGCCAGTCAATTGGACGCAGATGGCGCACTAGGTGCAACGCGTCCACAAGCGATTGCTATTGCAACCCGTGCCGCAATGCCAGCTGGCTGTGCCGCCTGGTTTCTTCTTGCCGGCCATGCACACAAGCCAGGGTCGAGATCTGAAAGACTAAAAGCAATCGAAAGCGGCAGCCAGCTTGCCTTGCTGGCCAGCTCTGTGGCGGTCATGCGTACAAAGGCATCAGGTGCAATGTCGCCCCGCAGCACATGCGCACGCAGCTCCGGGTTGTGAGCGTCCTGCAACAAAGGGGTTGTGCAACAAAGCGTTTGGGCAAGAAATGGGATGCGCTGAGGTGGCCACTTTCGGACAGTGGCCGCCCAGATGGGCATTGACAGGCTGCTGCAGCCAAGGTTAGGCTGCCAGCTGGTACCAGGCTGGAGCCCTGAGCGCGTCGCGGGCCTGGGTAAACGATTGGAGGGCAGCGAAAATCAGACCCCGCTGACCTTCAGGTTGAAGTGCAGTGTGCGGAACTTCTGCTTATAGTCCTTGGTAAGGCCGCCTGCGGGCAGGAATGCAACGCAACGCACGTGCGGTCAGTGCAGGAATGCACGGAGATGTGTGTGTTCAGTGCCCCGTCCGCAAGAGCAGACAGCTGTACAGCCTTGCAATCTGCAGCAGCGCAGGTCGAGGCAGGTCCCATATAGACAGCTGCTGTCTCACATCTGAAGCTTGGACCACCACCAGCACGGGCATGTTGCAGGCAGGTTGTAGAGACGAAACAATGGCAGCAAAACAAGCTCTCACCAAACAGCGTGTACAGCGCCGCCTCCACGGCCTCTGCCGCAGCGCCCGCCTCTGGCAACTTTCCCGCCTCGCCCGCCGCCTCCTTTGCCACCAGCTCCAGAGCTTGCTGGAAGCTGGCGCGCACCTGCGGGCAGGGCGGGTGGGTGGGTGGGTGGGGTGCGGTAGATTGGTTGGTTGGGGTGGGTGGGTGGGTGGGTGGGATGTGCAGGGGTGGTGGAAGGTGACGCGAAAGGTGGCTCATGCAGCATGCGGCTTGCACCAGCAGCTCAGCGCCGTAATGAGCATATTTCCAGCCACCCGCAGCCCGTGCTTCTCCCGGCAGGCGCTAGCTAGCCGGCAACCGCTCTTCACAGCCCCGGAACAGTGGCCTGTTCAGCCCAGCAGGCCAGGCAGCGTCTCTCTCCCCCCTCTCCCCC
>JADXDR010000182.1:153697-171091 GCA_025026875.1 Chlorella ohadii
TTGCTGCGCAGCTCATCCTCACTCTGCCCCATGGACACCCTCCGCTCCAAGTTGCCGCTCCCAGACGCCCCCGACGCTCCGTAGAACGAAGCCGTGCCCCGCGCCCCGGGCCGCGCCGCAGGTGCCGCCTTGCCCGCCGCCCGCGCCAGCAGGGCGCGAGCATAGGCGTCTGCTTCGTCGTCGTCGTCGCCCGCTGCTGCGGCTGCCTGCCGCTGGCGGTGCTTGCGAGCGGAGGGCGGCTCTTCATCGGAGGAGGCTGCGTCAGGCAAGAGGGGTTGGCATGGCATTTAAGGGCAGGTGTGACGAGGTGTTGACGACCCAAGCTGAGGAGGAAGGGTTGGTTGGCAGAGAGGCAGGATAGGCAAGCTTGGAGAGCAAGCCAAAGTGCGCCGCATATCTGCACAGCGCTGCCAACAACAGGACTGGGAGCAAGAGGCACGCACCGTCCTCGGCCGCAGCGGCGTGCACCGCTGCCACAGCATGCGCGGCCGCCCTCACGCCTGCCGACGCCTCGCGCCTGGGCCGCTGTGCGGGCCGCTGCGCCAGCGCCGCCGCGGGCGCTGCAGCTGTCACTGCTGTCACTGCTGCGGCTGCTTTGCGGGGCGTGCCGGCAGAGGCGGCGGGCGCTGCTGCTTTCTTGGTGGCACTGGCGCCGCCCTCCTGCCGCCGAGCGGCGGCTGCCGCCTTCTTCTGCTGCTGCTCCAGCTCGCTAGCGCGCCACCCCAGCGGCTTTTCGTCGTCGCTCATGTCCTGTGGTTGTGGAGAGAGCCAGCCGGCCATGCGGTTAAATTTCAACGTTGCTCAGCCGGCACTGTGAGCATGAGCAGGCATGCACACACATGGGATTGCAGGTGTCTAGCTTCGCAGCACACTGCCAAGCTGCCCAACTCTGTCGGCGCGGCATCAGGGTCTGCCTGGCACCCGAAACCCACCCGCATGATCTCCCGCTTCTCAAACTCCTCCAGCACCACGTCTTCGTCCGAGTCGTCGGCGCTGCCCCGCTTGCGCTTGCGCCCCGACAGCTCGGCGGACGAGAAGGAGACATCTGCGGCAGCGGTGGCGGCAGCAGATGCAGCGAGGGTTGGGCAGCCGCGGTGGGATCCGCCCAGCCAGCTACCATCCGACAATAGGCCTTGTATGCCACGCGGCACCGTGTTTTGGCTGCTGCCTTCAGGTCAGCTGGGGTGGCCACAAAGCGCAGCCACATCACGTCCTGACATTGTCGCGACTTGGCAGCAACACAAGGAAAGGCAGCAGGCCGCACCCGAGTCGCTGGTGTCCTCCAGCGCCCCCGCGTCTGCCAGCTCGTCATCACTGCTGCCCGCCGCCTCCTCCACATCGTCCTCCAGCTCCTCCTCGCCAGGCTGGCGGCCAAAATNCTTGGTGCCGACCTGCGGTGAAGTGAGAGAAGACGGGGCAGGAAGGTAGGTGCCCAGCTGCCTGGCACTACAGCTTCCCCGCTCCAGACTGGTGCCCGAAAAACTCGACACTGAGGTGCGAACTTGCAAGCTGGGGTCGCTGCAAGGCGCCTGGCGCCTGGCTGCAGATTGATTGGTGCACTGCTGCAGCCTGCACTTCACGAAAGCTCACCTCGATCTCCCCCTTGCGGCACACGTGGCTTGAGGGTCGCGGCTCCTCTGCACACAGTGGGGGCGCAAACATACGTTACCTGCCGGGGGGACTGGGCGAAGCCAACGGGCAGAGGATGGCGGCGGCTGGGGAGCCACCATTGCATTCGATTAGCCCCATTTTGTTGCAAGCACAGCCCGCAGCGCAGCCGCATGCAATCAGCGCCTGCATTGCACAGAAGGGAGCGCTCACTGAAGGCAATCTGGCCGTCCCGAATCAGCTCTTCCAGGTCAGCACCCTCCTCCCGCTCCTCAGTTTCATCGTAGTAAATCGTGGCCTGCACAAGCAGCAGCAACAGGGGCAGATCAGGGCTGCTGAGCGTTTGGCTGCAGCAACTAGCAGGCAGCAAGCGGCTGGCGCAGCGGCGGCGGCGGCATGGTGGCACATGCATGGTGGCGCAACGCACCGGCAATGCAGCACCATCAGGCAGCGCCCTTTGCTGAGCAGCAAGCATGCACACAGTGGCGCTGCTCTCCAGCACTGCATGCCCGTCGCTCTGCTGCTTGCCTTCTTGGCTGCCGCATCACACTCCTCCACATGCCCCTTGTACCATGTACCATCATCCGGCCACAGCACATACACCTGTACAGACGGTTGGAGCGCAGCGCAGCAAGGGCATGGCCCCAGTTGGCACCCTGTCGACGCGTGGCAGCTGCTGCAGAGGCAGGCGCAGTCCGGCTCCATGCCAACTTCACCCTTCTGATGCTGCTGCTCCAGCACAATGCAACAGCAGCGGTGCTGCTGCCATTGCTGCCCAGTCCTACAAACAGCTGCCGCGCTGCTACTCCCGGACGGCTGCCTCGCGCCAGACTGCCTAGTGCCAGTATTACAGGGGCCTAGAGGGAAGCGCAGGCAGGGGCGCAGCAAAGGCGCGGCCGCAGGCGGCGGCGCCGCCGCGACGCGCACCGTCTTGCCCTCCAGGCTCTCCCCCACATCCTTCTCGCGCAGCAGGCGGTAGATGTACTTGACTTTGGACTGCCGCCGGCTGCCCAGCTCCGGGTCTGGGGGGAGGGCAGGGCGGGAAGGCGATGTGAGGGCGACGACAGTCTGGGGGCGCTGCCACATGTTCTCGGGGACATGCACAACGATGTGAAGGCAAGGGGAAAGCACGGCAGACACCCGCGAGCCATGTGGAGCCCCAGCCAGGCCGCCCGTGCGCTCCAAGGCTCACCTTCGCGCGCCTGGCGCTTCAGGCGCCTCGCCTCCGACATGTCGACCAAGGCGCGTCTCCACTGGGCGTCCCTGCAGCACTAGAGCATTGCTGGCCGGCGCCTGAGCGCTCCTGCACGCCAAGTACGCCGTTATCAAGCAGACTCCGAATGCAGCTGCGCGTGATCGCGCCTCGGAGGGGCCATCGGGCATTTCGCCTCCACGCCAGCCGGCAAATGCGGGGAAGGGGGGCTCCCTGCCAACCGCATGCATGATTTCTCGAGACTGGCAAAGTTAAACAGCGCCATCGTAACGCCAGCGGCTCTGCAAACGCCCAATTCAGCCCAAGCGTTGTGCTCGCGCTCTCTCCAGGCAAGCGCAGGCCCTGAGGCTGCTTATACCACACGGCAGGAGCTGTTGGGGTGCTTTATACCATCGCCAAGGAGCTGCAGCGCAGTGCCTGCCCGCCGCCGCCGCTGCCGCCGCCGCCGCCCACCTCCTCCTCTCCTGCCCGCCCTCCCAACCCTCTACAGCCAGGAGGCCTTGCCCACATTGCCTGCCCGCCATGTCGGGCGGCAAGCCGGTGCTCAGCAGCCGGGTGATGGGGCTCAAATTCATGCAGCGGGGGCGGGAGAAGGAGGAGAAGAAAGCGGCAGAGGCGGCCGCAGAGGAGCGCGAAGCAGAGGTGCGCGCTGCTGTGGGTATTGCTGCTGCGCCTGTTGGCGGTCGTGTCTTGTGCTGAAGCAGCTGCGCGGTTAGACGTCTTGCACCGTGCGCCTGCCGTTGGCAAGCAGCTTGGCAAGCATGGGAGCGGATGACTGCCACGCGCTAAGGGTGGCTGAAGATGCCAAGGGTGGCTGAAGACAGGAGGTGGTGGCCTGCTTGCCTGCCAATCGGCTCAGCTGCTCAACTAACCTGCACAGCAGCAGCATGAACTTGGCCCAGCTAGCGGCAGCGTGGTGCCTCAGCTGCATGGTGCACTTCCAGCCACTCCTTTGCCCTACTTCTCGCGGCTGCCGCCTGCCCTCCCCAACCTCTCGCTGCCGCCAGCTCACTCACCCTCCCATCCAACCAACCCACCTTCCGCAGGCGCACTGGGTGGTGGAGGGCGCCCGCACGCGGTGCGTGGTGCTGGCAGAAGGTGACCCGCCACCAGCAGAGGCGGCCGACGGCGGCCGCATCAGCTTTGGCGGCTTCAATGCGGAGTCAGAGGAGCGGCGGCGAGCGGCAGAAGCAGCAGAAGCGCTAGCTGCTGCAGAGGACAACCCTGAGGGAGTGGTCATTACTGATGAAGGCATGGCGGCCGCGCTGCAGAAGCGCGAGATGGACCGGTTCAAGAGCGTGAGCAGCGGCGCGGGGCGCTACTTTGACACGGGCGGCAGCGCCAACCACATAGCCAGGCAGCAGCGCAGCGGCGGCAAGGACCGCGGTGGCGGCGGCAAGCAGCGAGACGGCGGCAAGCAGCACGGCGGCGGCGGCAAGCAGCACGGCGGCAAGGGCGGTAAGCACGGCGGCGGCGATGGCGGCGGCAGCGGCAGGAAGCATGGGCGGCGGGGGCAGGATGAGGGCGAGCGAGGGCCAGCCAAGAAGAAGGGCAAGTTCCAGCGCTACTTCTGACAGACTTTGTTCTTGTTCTCTAACAGCTGAACGACCTGTGCACTCCTACTGTAGCTGGTGCCGCACTCCTTTATTGGCTGTTGCGCTGCGCTCCTGTTTACTTTGGCCAAGGACCCTCGACATGAAGGACCGCATGTAACCACTGTGGCCCACCCAATAGGCAACAAATCATGACGTACCTTTCCGCAGCTGCACAAGAGGGAGGCAAAGGTGCTCGCTACACAGGCACGGAACAAAATGCAAGCATGCCAAGGGCTCGCAGACTTGGCGAGTGAACCGCCCTCCCCGCTGCGGGTGCTGCGCCGCCGGCGCGCCCCAGCTCCACCAGCTTCTGGCGCGTCCATCCGGCGCACCAGTGGACACGCCGCGCTAGTGCGCGGTAGCTTTACCCGCCAGCGAGCCCTGGGCCCACAGCCCGAGGGTGCCCGTGTCGCAGCGCAGCCGCGTGCGCCTCGGCCGCCCCGTCGACTGCTGCCAGCCGTCCCAGCAGATTTCAGGAGCTGGTATTTGTTGCCAGCGCCCCCATTGCTTCACTCCGACCACCGGAGGCATCTCTTCACTCGCCTGGCAACTGCCAAGCACCCAGAGCCATGCCGCGCCCTGCGCGCGCCGCAGCCCTGCTGCTGGCGGTGCTCTGCGTCCTGAGCGGCACGCGCGCCGCCGTCAGCCTGCAGAGCGGCGCCACCGCCGCCGCCGGCACAAGCGCGGCAGCAGGCACCCGCGTGCCCTGCAGCCAGCTGCCAGAGCTGCAGCGGCACGCCAAGCGCGTGTCCATCCTGGGAAAGTGCAGGTGAGGGCTGAGCTGGGTCTGTGCATGCTGGTGCTGGCGTGGGCTGCCCTGGGCGCTGCTGCTGCAGCTGCTGGCTGGACCGCCTTGGAGGCTTGGCAGCACAGCAAATGGACATGGCCTGCTAACCGTGCATCCCCTGCCCTCCCTGGCTGCAGCCCCAGCAGCACTGCCTCCGCAGCGACCACCATCGANCCCCAGCCGAGTGGGGGTGCAGTCTGTGGGCGCCACAGCAGCTGCCGCGGGCGCAGCAGCAGAGGAGGACAGCAAGGAGGAGCAGTGGATTGCGGTGTGGAAGAAGGCAGCCCTTGCCGCGGCCGCCTCGGGCAGCGGCAGCGGGCTGCTGTCCAAGGCGGCCTGCGCGGAGGGTGCGGCAGCAGCTGCCGGGAGATTCAATGCCTCGTGCACCCACCGCTACGGCGCAGCGCTGCGCGGCTTTGCTGCTCGCTTCTCTCGCTCCCAGCTGGCACGCTTCCTGGATGCATACGGCGACGATTTGGAGAGCGTGGCGCCAGACAGCAAGGTCTGGCTGCCCGGCAGACCGGCAGACCCGACATACCGCATCGCCGGCAGCAGCAGCAAGGCCGGCGGCAGCAGCAAAGCCAGCGGCGCGGTGGATGGCGCGAGCATTGTTGGAGCCGTCAGCGAGACCAGCCTGGACTCTGGCAGGTGAGCTGGCAGGATGGATGGAGCCTGGGGTGGTGGCTGCCTCTCGCTGCTGCTGGCTGGAAGTTGGTGGCGCATGCAGCAGCCTTGGGTGGCACACATGACTGTGTGCTTCCTTCCAGCTGCTGTGTGCTTCTTTCCAGCTGCTGTGGCTTCGACTTGTCGGCTGATTGTTCAGGCTGCTGCTCAAACCGCTGTTGGATTGCACTGTTCTGCTTCTGCAGGTGGGGCTTGGACCGCACCCACCAGGCCTCCTCTTGACCCTCACCTGCTGCTGCTGACTGCTGCTGCCGGACCTGTCACTTCCCTCGACCAGGCCTCGCTGCTCCTAAATCTTGAAACCCTCACTTGCTGCTGCGTACTGCTGTTCCTGACCCTGTTGCACTGTTCTGCTGCTGCAGGTGGGGCCTGGACCGCATCGACCAGGCCTCGCTGCCGCTGGATGGGCAGTACAAGGCGTGGAACAACGGGGCGGGCGTGCATGCATACATCATGGACACGGTGAGCAAAGCAGAAGCGTTGCATTTCATCTTGTGGGTGGTTGCAGGTGGCATGTGGCAAGTGGCAGAAACATGGGGTTTTCCAGCGGGGCGGGCGTGCATGCGTGCACCATGGACACGGTGAGCTGAAGTGANTCCCCCTGGGTTGTGTTGTGGCTGTGGGCTTCATCATGGGACATGCAGCTTTCCAGCAGCAGGTGTGCACGCATGTATGTGTGCTTGAAAAGCCAGCTGAGCCGATGCAATGCGATGCGCTGCCCTGCCATGCTTGGTCGGCTCAAGGCTGCGGGCTTTGGCAAATAACTTCAGTCCCTGCTGGCGTGACTCCAAGGAGCAACATGCAGCCTCGCAGCTGCTCGGCCGCCTGTGATCCCTTTCCCAGTTGTCCCTGACCAAGCCCGCCCCTGCCCCTGCTACTGCCGCAGGGCATCCGCACCTCGCACGTGGAGTTTGGGTACAGCGATGGGCAGCCGGGCAGCCGGGCGGACGAGGTGTTTGCCTCCCCCTCCCTGGACGCCTCCCAAAAGGGCCAGGGTGAGGGCGGTTTGAATGCATGCATGGATGCCCAGGCTGGGTTGGTTGGCTGGCTGGCTCTTGGCTTGCTGGCACTTGGCTGCGGGCGCTGTTGAGCCATGGCTGCATGTTACACAGTGAGTAATGAAACGCTGAACGGTAAAACACTCTCCTCCTCAGACTGCGAGGGGCATGGCACGCACGTGGCGGCGGCGGTGGGCGGCCTCAGCTTTGGTGTGGCCCCCGGCGCCAAGCTGCACGCCGTGCGCATCCTGGATTGCGAGGGCAGCGGCGCAGGTGGGGGCTGGGGGGTGGCGCTAGCGCTAGTTGCGGGGCGGGAGTTACAAAGCACGGCGCCAGCATGAGACGGAATGTCGCTTGGAGTGGGAAGTGGCAGTGGCCGTGGCAGGTGTCCCCCATCTGGGCTGGCCTTACAATATAGTCACGACATATTTCCATGCGAGTGCGCTTGACTGGGAGCATGCACTGTGTGCCGCCCTTCCTGCCCTGCAGTGTCCGACGTGCTGTCGGCGCTTGACTGGCTGACCGCCAACGCGCAGCGCCCCGCAGTCATCACCATGAGCCTGGGAGGTGCGAGCAGTTCTCGCTCATCAAACAAAGCAGCTGCTGTGTGTGTGCGGCCCTTGTTGCCACCACATCGAGCCTGAGGGGTGCGTTTCAATGGCAGGCGTTGGATTGTCGCGCCTTCACCTTGCCTCCGCAGCCCGTCCACCATTCCCAGCCCATGCTGCGCCTGATGTTTGCCTCTGCAGGCGAGGTGCAGCTGCAGCTGGACGAGGCGGTGAGGGCGGTGACCCAGGCGGGCATCCACGTGGTGGTGGCAGCAGGTAACTTCAACATAAAATAGCATGTGACCTTGCTGCCTTGCGCTCTGAATGGTTTGTAGCAGAGGCGTCCGCGTGGTGGTGACCGCAAATGTGACTGCTGCAGGCTCGCATTTTNGTTTTAGGGCTTTGCAAGCGCTCATGTGAAATACTATGCCCCGGGCTAGTCGACGTGCCGATTCAGACCTGCATGCCTACTGTGGCTGTGTTGCAGGCAACGAGGACATGGATGCGTGTGACACCAGCCCCGCACGCGAGCCTTCGGCTGTCACGGTGGGCGCCACCGACGAGCAGGACCGGCGCCTCTGGCTGGCCAAGGGTGGGTGGGTGGGTTGGGTGGGTGGGCAGGATGGCGGGCGGGTGGGAGGCTGGTTTGGCCAACGTACGCGGCTGGCTGGCCAGCTGACTGGGTGTGCCTCAGCTGCCTGTGCCTGACACCCGTTTGCACCATTGCGATGTGGCTGAAATGCCGCCCTGCAGGCAAGGGCTCCAACTACGGCGAGTGTGTTGACTTGTTCGCCCCCGGCACCGACATCCTGTCCGCTGCGGGCGGCTCCGACACCTCGCAGCAGTGAGCGCTGGCTCGGCAGACAAAGCTGGCGGGGTGGGACGGGTTTGTAAGCAGCCAGTTTGGCAGGGTGGGCAGGACAAGGCAGGGGGGCCAAAGGCGTGGTGGGGCCAACCTAGAGATTGCCCCTCCTTTGAGCCTTGGGCCGCCCATCGCCGCCCACCTGCCACGCGCCCCTCACCTGCTCCAACCACCCGCAGGCTGCGCACCGGCACCTCCCAGGCGGTGCCCTTTGTGGCGGGGGTTATTGCGCTGATACTGCAAAATTCCACCAGCACCTCTCCTGCCGACATGGGCCAGCTGCTGGCTGCCTCGGCAGCCACTGGCAAGCTGAGTGAGGTGGCAAACAGCGGCTTTGCCAGCTGGGACAAGGTGGGACGGAAGGGCGGAGCGCTCTAGCGGGCCTGCCTGCGGGGGCCTGTATGGGAGGTGACCTCGCACAGCCAGTGGTGCGGCTTGGCTTGTGCCCTGCCTGCGAACAGCAAGCGCTCGCCACGCAGCTGGCATCCAACCGCCCAGGGTCAAGACTGGCTTGCATACAAACCCACCAGGATAGCAAGCAGGCTATAAACATGGTCCTTACCAGCCTGCGTCCCGTCCCTGCCCCCTCCCCCTCGGGCCCCTGCAGAGCGGCAGCCCCAACCTGCTGCTGCAGAACTCGCTGGCACCGCCCATCTCAGTCAAGCCCTCAATTTTAGGGCCCATTACTTCAGCCGAGGCCGGGCCATACAAGTTTAGGGTGGTGCTCAGCCAGCAGCCCAGCTCCAACGTGGTCATGGACCTGGCCGTGGGTGAGGCTGCGGGGAGCTGGGGCAAGTTTACTATGGATAGTTGGTGGACTTGGCTGGTTGGCTGTGAATGTGTGCTGCAGCTGGCGTGCTGCATGTCACCTTGGACTCTGATCCTCTCGGCCTGGCTCTGGTGGTTAACCTAACCCGCACACCTGCCACCCCCTGCTGCCCTTCCCGCAGATTCGAGCCGCGCCAGCCTGTCCCCCNTCATCCCTCAGCTTCACCAAGAGCGACTGGCAGGAGGCGCAGACGGTCACTCTGACGCGTGAGTGTCAAGGGCAGGGCAGCCGGGCCGGGCTGGGATGAAAATGTTTCGTGAGGCTGCCCAGGCATGCGGCCGCCCTGCGCGCTTGGTTGGCTAGCCTGGCCAGGGCGCCAGTGACGCTTGAACCTGGGCAGGTTGGGAGGAGCGACTACCCTGCGCCTCCAATAATGCGCTCCGCCCTGTCGCCCCTTCCATGGAGCCTTGCAGTGCGTCCCTGGGGCAGCGCAGCCAACTCGCCTCTGCAAGTGACGCTGAAGAGCAGCTCCGCAGACAACAAGTTTGACGCCACACAGGTGAGAGCGGCTGTGCCTGATTGTTAGGCGGGTGCAAGCTTGCGCTGTGCATGCCTTGCCTGCCTGGCTGTTGATTGCCATTTTGCGATTGTGCACCTGCAAGCACCCTGGCACCAGGCACGCAGCCATACCCACGCTGCTGCACCCGCGCTTTTGTGCTTGCGCCCCCGTCCCATCACACTCTCCGCACCACCTGCTGTTCAACGCTCTGCAACTCTCTTCCCCCTGCCAGGTGGCCGTCACGCTGGCAGACCGCAAGGGCGATACCCTAGCNTACCCCAAGGTCGTGGGCCAGCTGCCCTTCTCAGACACCGCAAGCACAGCCGGCATGGGTGACAACTACTCAGTGGTGTGTGGCTCAAGCGAGGCCGGGGATGGCGGTGGCGCGCCGGTGAGGGGCGGGGAGCAGGATGTTAGTGGTTTGTGAGCGGGAGACGGTATGCAAGCAAGATGCACGGCGGGAATGCTTGGGGTTGTGGAGCTGTTTGGGGCCCAGCCTCTGCCCACCACCTCTGAACTGCCTTGTGCGTGATGATTGTGCCATGCTGCCTGCTTCCCATGCACACCTGCATGCCAATGCACGCCTCACCAAAGTCTCCCTGCCCTGCCCTCTCCCCCTTCACAGGACCTGGTGTATTACTTCAAGCCCGCCAAAACTGTGACGGTCACCGCCTCCCTGTGCGGCTCATCCGCCCTCGCCTCCACCTTTGACGCCCGCCTCTACCTGCTGGCCGGTGTGGACGGCGGCGGCGCGCTCAAGGCTGCCGCCTGCTCCAACGACGCCTGTGGCAAGCTGCCGGCGCTCACGGTGCGCTGGCAGGCTGGGGTGGCAGGGCGGGGTGGGGTAGATGGGGTGTGTGGGGCTTGGAGGCTCTGGGTGGGCAGACATGGGCAGCCACACGTGCATGCTTCTGCACAAAATGCGCTGAGTGCATTGTGTGGCGTCTCCGAAAGTGATCTTGCCAATGCAGGACGTCTGCCTTGCCCTCCACATGCCCCTTCATGCAGGCTGTGCTCCAGGCGGGCGTGGGCTACGCATTTGTGGTCGACGGCGTGAACGGCGCCGGGGGCCAGTTTGCCATCAGGTGCGCTGCGTTGTGAGCGAAGGCTCGGTGCCATGTGCCCAGGGCCTGGCGGCCAGGCACCGCCCATCATCACAGGCTGGCCTGCCGGGCTGCCGGCATGTTGCATTGCAGCCCCTGTGCACTTGCCTCACTCAGCCCACGCTGAGCCTCTCTTCTGTCCCTTCCTGCCCCCCCTCACTTCTGGCCGTCGCCCCATCCCATCCCCCCTTTCCGTCCCGCAGCATCACTGCTGAGGGCGGCGCCCCGGTCAAGGGCRCCKAGCCGCCCGCCAGCCTGCAGTCAGCCAGCATTGAAGTGYCCGCCGTCGGCCCGGCGGCACACACTGTGGATGCGGCGGCCAGCGGTGGCTTCAGTATGGAGGAGGTGGCGGGCACCACTGACCGCTAKTGGCTGCTGGCGCCCTGGGGCGAGTGCCTCTCCACCTGCATGCAGGTGGGTGGTTGTTTATTGCGATTATTGTGGGGTGTCTCCAGGGCCGGCCTGTCCACCTGCATGCGGGTGGGTGGGTGGGTGGTGGGTGGTTATTGTGGGTGGTCTGGAGTGGTCTGGGGTTGTGCAAGGATACGGCACCTAAGGCAGGGGGTATTGCTAGCATTTTGCCGTTTGCCCGGGCCTGCTAGCATCATCTTGGCAGCACGAGCCTGCTTGCGTCGCAGGGGCTGTTCACAATCAAACAATCACAGCAGCAGAGCTTCCCAACCCTGTCCCAACCGGCGCCTGTCCCTGCAGACCCGTAGCGCCACCTGCTACGACGGTGCCGGCACTGAGCTTGCAGACAGCGAGTGCGGCGGCAGCGGCAGCAAGCCCGCCACCGTGCAGGCCTGCGACAACTGCTCGGCCCAGGCCCCCAGTGCAGCCGTTGCAGCACCAGCCGGCGACAGCACCGGCGGTGGCAGCGGCCTGACCGGCACCACCCTCGTCATTGTGGCTGTGGCAGCAGGGGCAGCTGTGGCGGCAGCCGTGGCGGCGGGCGGTTTCTTGCTGTTCCGCCGCAGCCAGCGCAAGCGGGTGGAGGATCGGTCCATGGGCAGCCAGCTGCCCCCACCCCGCCCATGCCAGCTGGCAAGTGGTCCTGCGATGAGGGTGTGGCAGCTGATGCCATTGACGTCATCCCTCTGCCCAAGCACCTGCGCCCCATCGCAACAGGGCGCAGCAGCCGGCGCAGCCCCCGCCTGCAGCAGCCGGGGGGCGGCGCACCGCATGGCACGCAGCACCTGGCTGCCGCCGCCGGCGACGTGGCGGCCGCTGCGATGCAGCAGCAGGTGGCGGGGGCGGCGGCCTGTGCCCAGTCAGCCGCCCAGCTGCAGCAGTATGCGCCAGAGTATCATGTGGTGCACATGCCATCCCCTCGCCTCACAGGTGGGCGTGCTGTGCTGCGGGCTGGCTGGCTGGGTTGGCGGGTTTGGCTTGTTGGCAGGAGCAGCTACGAGCGGCGAGGGTGGAGTGGGCAGTGCAGGTGGCGGCGGCCGCTCAAGCTGGCTCACTGCAAGCTGATGTAAAGACGGGCATTGCAGCCGCTTCCTAAAGGAGGTTCCTTTCTGCCCCTTGTGGCGCAGGCCAGGACACGGGGTCTCCCTCTGGAGTGCGCCGCTCACTGCGGCAGCGCTCGCCCACCCGGCGGCCGCGCGGGGAACGGGCCACGCCAGACCTGCCAGGGCCCCCGTCCGCATCACCGGGGGAGCAGCAGCAGCAGCCGCAGCAGCAGCACCGGCTAGCACGGAGCGGCAGCGGGCGGCACTGAGTGCAGCTGTGCAGGCCTGGGCCGGCAGGCAACTCAAGCGGATAGTTACACAAGTCTGTTGATCCTCTGAGCACTTGCTTACTCATGATTTTGAGGCCGTTGTGCAGTCTTTTTTGCGCTGCAGCTGCAGCTGCAGGCTTCCATGCAAGGCACGCTGTAAACCTGACATGAACCATAGCGCTGCAGTCCCCCCGGGGTACCCCGCAGACTGGCACGCTTAAGTCTTCAGGCTGGAGTTGTGGCAGTGTGTGAGCAACAAATGGCATGAAGTAATATTGATACATTCGAGTGCTACCTTGAGGCTCTCCTTGACGCCTAGCATGCATGCGCTTGCAAGTGTACATGGCCAGCCGCCTGCATTTGCATGCACTGCCACCGCCGCCGCCGCCGCCTCGGCAAGTGCTTGCCCCTGCAGCGCTTCGCCTTACGGTTGCAGCTCAGCGGGGCCTTGAACAGACATCTAGGCTCAATTCAGTTCGGTAATGAGCCAGCGTGCAGCGGCAGGGGGCTGCGCCGTCGCATGCGCCGTCGGTGGGGCGGGCGCAACGGTGCTGCACGGCGCCTGCGCCTCTGCCGAGCTGACGGCTCGCCGGAGCGCACCACCGCTCTGCTCAGGCCCTGTTCTCGTCCAGTTGAGCCGCCTGGGCTGCAGTCCCGGCCCAGTGCTCGAATCGGCTCGACTGCATGATGAGGCGAGTAGCCCAGATGGGCACGCAGCCTGAGTACTAGGGGCCTCGACACCCCTGCACCCGCATTCTTTCGATTCGAAACTCGGCAAGGCGCCATGCGTCTCCTGGCAATCCTGGCCCTGGCGGCCGTGTGCCACAGTGAGCTTTCTGAAGCAGGGCTGCCGCAATTGGCAGCGCCTGTGCGTGCCGGCCCGCTTCCCTGCCTTTGCACAGCTGCCGAATGCCATCTGTGTGGTGCGGCGGCGCGCTGCAGCAGCACACACGGCCACGCGTTGTCAGGGTGTAGCTACGGGACTTCAACCGGCCGCTTGCCGGGCCGTGCCGCTGCCAATTGAGAGCGGCGGGAAAGCGAGCGACTTGGTTGCGCCGCCGCCCGAGTCGCTGAGGCCGTTCCCGCCGCCGCCGCTGACCGCAGGTGTCGCCGGCGCGCGAGTGCCGGAACCACCAGGGGTGAGCCCTGCTGCCTTCCCTAGCATGCAGCTGCGCTATATGCGTGCTAATGAACGCCTGGGAAGACGGTTTCAGGCACCCAGCTGCCTTATTCCTTTGGGTTTGCTTTTTTCCCGCCACGGAGCGCCACTGTCCGCATGCCGCAAATCAGATGTGACCGCTCGTCTCTCGGTGGCGCCCTGCCACCCAGGCGGACGTGCCCATCTATGGACCCGGTGTGGACATTGACAGGCTTCCCGGCCGCGACACTCTGTATCCCAAGGTAAGCGACTGGGGCATGGTCTGGCCGTGTGCTCCTGCCACCCGTCCACTCGATCGCGCGCTGCCAGTGCCCTCGCAGCACTTGCCGACGATCACCGCACATGCATGCCATGCCCACCCACCACGCCCCCCCGGACTTTCCCCTCCCTGCTTTCAGGGCCTCACTCCGAACATCAACATGGAGATTGGCGCCGCCCGCTTCCACGTAAGCCCACCTGCATGGCACCGGCATCCTAAACCTTCAGACAAACTCCCGCCGCCTGCCGGCGCCGGCGGGCCGCGCCGTGCAGCCCGCCCGTCCTGTCACCGCAGCTCAGCAGTTCACCGCCACCAACGTCCTGCTTGCAGGGCCCCGTGGGCCGCGGCCAGCAGACCAAGATCGACTTCACCGGCTTCGCGTACAAGGTGAGAAAAAGACCATACGTCCATTGCCCTTGCGCAGCGGCGCATGTTTCCAGCCCATCGCTGTACCGCCGCGTTTGCAGGGCGCATAGCTGCTCCACACGCTGCAACGCCCCTAGGCAGGATCGTCAGCATGAATCCACTCAACTGCAACACGGCTGCCTACATTGCATGCAGGCCACCGACCGCTGGGGGCGCAAGACTACCTACCTGCATGGTGCGTTTTCCATATATGCGTTTTTCAGTATATACTGCAGACAACCGCCTGTGCGCATGCCACTGCACCTCCCGTCAGGCCTGGCCATCCTCCCTCCCTGCACGCTGGCTCCACGCTGCGCACCCACACTCTTGGCATGCCGCCATGCATCAGCGCTGCAGCCCGCCACGCATGCCGAAGCTGCTCACTCCACCTGCTGCCCCTGCGCCCTGCGCCTGCAGGCCCCACCATCCGCGTCAGGCAGGGCATGCGCGTGACTATCAACTTCAAGAACAACATCCCGCTGCCAACCAAGAACTCCACCCGTGAGTCAAAGCTCCTTGGATGGTGCTTGCCAGGCTAGTCTCGTCATACAGCTCAGCCCAGCCCAGAACCGTTCCAGAAACCTTGAAGGTCCAACTTCACGAGAGAAGGAAACACATGCACTACTAGTAGTGCATGACGAAGGCTTGTAACCACAGGCATGCAGGCCTGCTGGCAGCTGCCTTCCTGCTGACCTGCTCCGCCGCGCTCACCCTCCCCATCGCTCCATGCGCCCCTGGCAGAGGCCTGGTACAACGCCGAGAAGAACACGTGGGAGTGGCAGAAGACCTTCAACGGCTCTGTCCCCCTGCCGTTCGTCCGTGAGTGCACGCCTGCGCAGCTTGCCTTTGCATGTTCTGTATTGCACGTGTGGCGAGAGTGCAAGCAACAACCTCTGTACCTCTGTACCGGCTCAAACACGTTTTAATCGGCATCTCGCACCGCAGAGCCCGAGATCACGAACTTGCATGTGCACGGCGGAGCGGTCTGGATGGTGAGTATAGCGGCAGCATCATCTGTGCCAAGCAACTTGAGCATCGAGGGGGGACCCACCCAAACTGCCTTTGGAACGTTTAACATGTCAACACTGCATCTTGACGGGCCATCGCTTGCATCACTGTCATGTGTGCAGGGCATCCCCAAGCAGCTTGATGCCATTGACGGCATCTACCGCGGCGGTGGGTGCAGGCAATGTGCAGCGGGAGATTCCTTGGTCGGCAATGGGCTGGGTTGAGCGTCAGTTGACCAGCCAGTCATGCTCGGCTGGCTTTCCTTGCACGTGCACCGGCCCACACCCCCCTCCTCATCCCTCCCTTTCTATGGTGCGTAGGTGACCACGTGACGTATCCTGTCTACCCCACCGGCGCTGTTCCCAAGGCCCCTGCCACCAACCAATGTGGGTGCAGGTTGGGCAGCAGCACCTTGCCTCCCTGGGGTTGCCTTGGGCGCACGCGCTTCCTGTTGGGACATGCGCGTTCCGTCCTGCTCTTCAAGTTGACAGTGGATCGCAGGACTGCTCTGCGGCCCTGCATGCAGACAAGTACTGGTTCGATGTTCCTCGGGACCACTCCCCCGGCATGAGCTGGTGAGCATAAGCATGTGTGCGTGTGCCTGTGGAAAACATCCCCTGCTCTCCGGTGGCACTTGCAAGCCAGCCATTAGACGCAGAAGAACAAGTCGGTTCACGGGCTGGAATGGCAGCCTGGAGTTCGGAAGGGACGGCAGCGCTGATTGTGCTGCCACTACTTCCACCCCTTCTGGCCCTTGCAGGGTGCACCCCCACTGGCACGGCTCCGCCACCGGCCAGGTGTTCACCGCCAACAGCCTGTTCATTGTTGAGGCAAGTATGCAAGGGTGGATGGGAAGGGAGTAAGGGGCAGGCGAGGAGGGGGCAGGAGAGGAGAGAGTGCGAGGGAGGCACGGGAGACCGGAGGACACTCTATGACGTCCCTCACCCTCACCAACCCTGTGCCCCCGGCCAACTCTGCCCTTTCCTCCTTTGCAGGACAACTACAACTGGTTCCCCGGAGCACAGTGTGCCGCCTTCCGCGAGACGCTGCGCAATGCGGAGGAGAAGCTGCTGCGCTTCAACGTGATGAGTGAGTGGGGCCATGGTGATGGAAACAGGGTTGCCTTGGTTGTCAGCCAGAGCAGGGCTGCTAGCTTTGTGCTGCAAGCGTGCATGGCAACACCCAACAGCCCTATTGAGTCTGCTTCTTCTGACGCCGCCGCTGACATACCGCGCACTCCCGCTAACCCCGTGTGCAGCCTTTGCCCCGCCCACCGCCGCCCAGATCACGGTGAGGCCGCGTGTTGCATTGACATGCCGAACCTGGCATCTTTTTCCCAGCAGGACAGAGTGCCCAAAACATAATCCAGTGCATCTGGAGGCACTGTGTCTGCCGGACCCTCCACTGCTGCCGCCAACCCAGCAACCGTCTTGTCCGGTGCCACTCACTGCAATCCCAACCCCCCTCCTCCTCTCTCCTCACCTGCAGACCTGGTTTGGCTACGTAAATGCCAGTGCGGAAGACCCTAATTACCAGGCGAGCCCTGGCTGCCGTGTCCCGGCAGCGCAGCTGGAAGGCAGCCTGCGTCGGGGCGGCCGCTGCCCCATTTCCATGCTGTTGAGTGCACCTGTTTGCCGTGTCTGGTCGCCCATGCAGGATTACAGCACGTACAGCCAGAAGCAGAACCCGCTGTACGACCCTAAGACCGTGAGTTGGCACAAGCATTGCTACCGCGCATGGCCTGCCTGCTTTGCTCGCCTGGCATGTAACAGCAAAAACGGCAACAACTACGGCAGACATCAGCAGTCTTCGATTGGAATCAAAAATAGCAATCAACCGGCTCAAAGTTGCCAKCACTTTAATCTGCCTTCATTTCACCCAACCCYCTTAGCGCATRCAATCTGCAAACCTGTACCAATCCACCGTTGTCTCAATCAGGCAACKTGCTCAACCRGTTCCTCTGACCATCAACCTGCATGCACCTCGATTCCAACCTGCCACCCTGCACATTAATCRGACGTGCGGCATTTCGGTCCGCCGCCCGCTCCCCTCCTACTTATGCACTGCCTCTGACCTGCACAGTAACCAGTTCCCGACTTACCTGATCACTTGCA